>OZ030392.1:66012896-66593494 GCA_964023965.1 Melinopterus prodromus
TGCGTACGGTACTATTTGGTTATTAATAGTAACCGGGATGTGTTGTATTTTCTTGTTCGTGAAGTCAACATGTACTGACTTGAGTTCGTGCACTTTAATTCTTTTCTTCTTTGTCCAGACCTGAAAATGACCAAGAGCTGTTTGGAGTTTTCTCGTCGTTTCTTCATTGCTGTTCCCAACAGCTAGGATAGCCGTGTCGTCAGCAAATGTTGCGACAGTATTATTTTCTAGTGCTGGGAGGTCGCTGGTGTAGAGTAGGTAAAGGACCGGCCCTAAAACACTACCTTGCGGCACTCCTGCTTTTATTTCCTTAAGGACAGAATATGCATCACCTTGTTTGACTCTAAAGTATCTCGCAGTCAGGTAAGATTTTAATAGTTGTGCAAACTGTTTTGGGAGAATACTTCCTAATTTATTGTTCAGTCCTTCATGCCAGACTTTATCAAAAGCCTGTGCCACATCTAGGAAGACTGCAGAACAGACCTTTTTTTCTTCTAACGATTTTTCAATTATGTTGGTTATTCGATGTATCTGATCAATACAACATTAAACTGGGTATTGTCGTCTCCAACTACATAACTGTTATATCTACGTTTCAAGGTAGCTGTACTTTCTTATTTATTTTATATATTTCATATTATAATCTCATATCTCTCTCTGCCATATCTCTCAAAAAGAGTGACATTTTTACTGTCTAGAATGAGGTTTTTCTTCATCTTAATTACCCTACCTCAGAATGATTTTTAGATAAATGCACGATTTGGACAGTCCATAAATCACTTGATTCTCACAGCATTTGCTTACTGTCAGATGCGAAACAGTGCGAAACATAACCTGCCACGTATCAGTTTTTCGCAGTTTCAGATTTCATTTCAGCATGCTTAAATGATTCTGTCAGGTCGAGTTTTTAGGCTATTTTTTTTGGCATGCCTTGTATTGTTATACTTAGTATCACCTCAATGTTTATAAAACATACACAGTTACAAGTAAAACTTCCGCTTTAACTGCAATTATTTAGCTGCAATTTTAGCTTTAATGTTCAGTTACCTTTGTTGACCAGTTACTAACGTTTAATCGTTGTTATATTTATAAGAAATTAGGATGATCCACCGACATGCTTAATGAATTATCTTAAACAGCGGTGAAAAATATCACCAATCAAAAGAAAAACAATAAAATTGCAAAATTTTGTTTGGAACTGAGTATATTTTACTAATTCTGAAAATTTGTAAGAGTTACAGAACACGAGACTCTTAAAACCTAGAGTACCGCAAGGCAGTGTGCTGGACCCAATTCTATACATTCTCTACAGATATGAACCGCACCAGAAAGCAGCTGTCATTTAAATCATAGTATCATTATACGTTGATATGTAATCAAACTTAAATAACACTCAGCAGCTGGTTATTAAGTAGCCAATTTTATATGGCTACTTATGACCATCTCCATTTAGTAGAAAGTATTACATTAAACAAGTAAAATATTTCCCATCAGAACCGCTCATATAATACCACCAATTACTGCATATTAAGTTACAACACCACACGAAATTAAATTTCCTCATCATCTCAAACTTCCTGGTCATCTTCCATCCAAACAAGGAAACCAAACAACACCAAATCGCCCCTGAAAACACCTCAAATCACATCTAAAAGAAAACGTGATTTAACCGAAATGCTAAATCCGCAAATGACTCATCCAGCAGATCATCTTTTGCCCCCGAAGATACAGAATCGACCTTTTTTTTTCGAACCATCCTTGAAATCGGAGACATCGGTAAAAAATCCACCACAGATCGATGTAGCCTTGGTTTAAGCCACGATCGTTCCGGATTTTGTTTTCTATCACACGGGAATATTCGATTTATGAGATGGTTTGCGTCCAAAGGTACCTTCGATCCGAGATGAGTCGCGTAGAATAAAAAAATAGCTCGTACGGTACGATGCACGACCTTCTCGGATACCTTTAACTTTCACTGGCGTACAGCCCGATCTATAGCCTACTATGTACTTGTTTGCGATGCCACGGATGGTACAACTGCTGCTCTGAGAGTTCCATTGCCTACATTGATGTAAAATACGAAGTTGTAACCGGATTGCGTAAGAGTCTGTATGCATACTATGCATGTGTTGGTATGTTCTATGTGGATAGGATATCTATGTGTATTTTAGTAGTTTTAGAGGTTATTTTTGTGCATGTCAGGTAGGTATGTGATGAGCAAAATTTGCGTATTGGCTTTTGCTTTATTTTGTATTAAAATATTCTTTTTTATTAAAGTGTTTTTTGAGAACTTTAGAACTAAAATATTGTTCACATTTTGTGTTCTCGTTTTGCTTGTTCTGTTTGTTTTCTTTTCTTTTTAACAGTGAATATTTTGATTTACCCTGTCATGCATCCAGGCATACAACTAATTTTTTTATACTAAAAGGCAATTTTACGATTTCATATCTTCCCTGAGACCATTGTATATGTGACTGACCTGGTAAGCGAACGACCGTTTATACAGCTCAGCGCGATGGGCAGGTGGAGCAAACAAAGCCCTGAATCTTAATTAAGGTTATGGACATCCGTTCTACAGCGTATCTTCCGCATGAGGTATTGTGGGATCCTCTTGGATAGCAACTTATGATATAATATTGCTGCATGCAACACCCAGGTGTTATCCATGTTCAACCACCCCAAGTCGCCCAGCCCATTCGATACATGATCATACTTCCTCAAACCAAAAACAAACAGAACACATGCATTTTGGACACGCTGAACACGCTGTCTATCCGACGCCGGCGCCGTCAGGCCAGGACCGTACACGGTATCACAATATGAGATCTTTATACTATTGACAGTAGATATAGTGACATAATGTCAAAACATCAGCATTTGACACTACCGCTACTGTCATTAGACTGAAAATATTTGGAGAATCCTGGCTCACTATATATAGCACTATATCAATGCAGATGCGACCGATCTCGATCAAATAGAATTTGCTTTTGCAGCTAAACTATTAATTTTACCAAAAAATGTCGCAGACATAAATTATTCAGAATTTCCTCTACTTTAATTTGTTAATTAACTATTTTGAGGAAATTACAGAAATGGCGGCTCATTTGCAAAATCCTTGAAAACGTCCAGTTCCTTTGGACCCTTTTGAACCAAAAGCTTTTTAGCTCTAAGTTTGATCATGAAACTTCTAAATATGAAGTTTCGTCCCGAGGACACATACACACACAGTCATTTTTTGTACCTTGGTCAAAAATGATCAGGGGATCCAAAAATACCTATTTCCGCTAAAATCTCAATTTTCGGCACGATTACAATTTTTCATCATACTGCGTGTGATAAAGTAAAAAAAAGAAAAGGAAAAAAAGAGAAAAAATAGGTTATTTTGTTTAGAGTATGAACAAGACTAAATAATATATATTATTATAAGTATTTTTACTATAAGAAAATACCGTGTTCGACACTGGCCGACACGGTACATGAAAACAGAAAAAAACATTCTAATATTTGCAACACAATCCAGAGGCTTGTGTAAAGAAACAAATTTTCGGAAAAATTTATAATAAACAGACTTTAGCTATTGAAAAACTTAATAAGTTGACATGAATTTTTACTCAAAATGACATATACTTTCTAAAAATTGTTTTTGCGAGGAGAAAAGTGGGTATGTTTCGGTTATTACTATTTTATAAAACAATGTTATTTGCAAAGACCTATTAGTTGTTGAGACCGGATTGGTATTTATCACAATAAATTCGAAATATGTTACTTTCCGTTCTACTTTTACCACATTTTCAATTGTTAAATATATGTTCAAATGGAAACAACAATTAACTTACTACTTTGCCAAAATACAATCATTACGATTTTTTCGAAAGTTTTACTGAATCTGAATCGTAAAGAAATCTATTTAAAAGGCACATGTTTCCTTTTTTTTCATTTTTATGTATGCCACACTATTTCAACATAACTGAATTACAAAAAGATCCTGTATTAAATTTCGGGTGTCAAAAAATCATGTAAAACTGTGGAGGATTCAACGATAACCTAGTTTATACATTAAATCGTCCGATTTATTAAATCCCAAGAGCAATGTCGAAGATGGGCTTTTAAATTACAAGTTTAACTTGTAAGCGATTTAACATTGACATTTAATCCTACTACATAAATTACTATTCACGAACGCAAATCATCTATTTATTAGATCGCTAAACAATTAGAATCGTTTTAGAAAGGTCGCTCTGGGTACCATTACCGCTATTAGAAGATATCATATCCTGTTTATGCCATCAGTCACTATAAAACGTACCCAACACTCGTCATGATACAGTTAAAAACATATCAAATCCAATTTAATCTATTTGAAGGTAGTAATTTCGTTTTTTGTTTAATTAATTATTGTCATGCGGATAATTAAAGTTTGTGAAACAAATTTTGTAATGCCATTACGCTGGAGATTATCGTTTTTATATAATGATAAATTGCAAAACCTATATGAAACTATTAGACTAATGGTAATTATGTTGTTATATGAGATGAAAGAGGCAGGAGGCTGTAGATACCCTACCTCAAATCGGGTGAAAAAATGTGAATTCTTTAGATCACGAGCGCGATGTTCAGTCATGCAGCATCCGTTCTTGAAATGGCAGC
Source organism: Melinopterus prodromus (assembly GCA_964023965.1). Classification (NCBI taxonomy): domain Eukaryota; kingdom Metazoa; phylum Arthropoda; class Insecta; order Coleoptera; family Scarabaeidae; genus Melinopterus; species Melinopterus prodromus. The sequence goes on from OZ030392.1 coordinate 66,017,547, forward strand.
CGTGCTTCATAGGAATTGTGTCTCGGCTTCAATTATATGTAAATTTGTGTACGAAGGATGCTCAAAAGATTTTGCTCTGAGAATTTTATTCTTATACTAGGTTTGATAACTTTCTTGTTATCGTTATCTTTAAAATGGGCAAATGTAAAAGAATCATAAATATTGAAAACAGATGAATAAAGAAGTTAGCAAGTGACAGGGAAAAGAATGACCTAACTTTTTCTAGTTTTATCCTGTACTTTTAGTACATGTTATTTTGTGTTACGGAATTACTACAAGGTAGAATATTTACCTACAATTATTATTGTAGTGTTTGTAATGTATGATTTCACAATGTTGCATAACATGCAAATAGAGAAATTGCTAAAGAAAGAAAAAGACAGAATACAAAAGACAAAAGATCGGTCAAGTAATATAGACTATTTCTTATAATAGATATACAACGTGGGCCAAAAAAATAACGGTACAAATTTTTAATCACTCGTATTTTTAATAATATTTAATCAATTTAAATATGCTCTAAAACGAGTTGCTTGTAGTGTGAAGATTGAACCATACCATATTCGCAATAACAGAACATTTAAATCCAAAGTTATGTTGCATAGTTATGCAACGTTTCTGATAATATCGGGTCAATTTAATGTGAAATGAAAGGTGTTTAAATATTAATGGGTAATGATATTTCTTTGGTTTTGGTCAAAAAGGACAGTAGAGATCTTATACCATCGTATACAGGGTAAGTTTTTAAACAATGTTTATTGCTTTTACTTCAAACCAGCGGAATTTGACTTTAATAACAAAAACATTGAGACATGTTAAGTTTTAACATTTTGGGTGGTCTTTTCGTCAGTTTCAAATATGATGTATCACACTTGTTGTTTAGCTGTAAGTTTTAAACGAATGTTCTTGGTCTTGTTCTTTTATTTGTTTTTACAAAGATTGATGCGAAGCTGGAATCAACGTTTCTTGTGTATGTAATATCATTCAAAGTTTTCTTTTTGTTTATGTAATGTTTATATGAAGAGCAGTTCCAATATCAGTCTGAACGCGGAATACATTGTGTTGTTCCTCTTTTCTCCGAACATTTTCATTTGAAGTAATTTTTATGTGAAAAACAAACAGTTAAGACCTGACCCTCAGACAAGTGAAAGCAAACTCCCATAATTTTAGTTCAATAAAAAGCGATGTTGATTTTTGTTCCAAAACACAGCCAAAAATAAAAACATAAAGAATTGCAAAAAATCTACAGCCCGATAAGTGTAGTACAATATGTAAAACATATAAGAAAATCCTGAAATTTCAAAATCAATCAAGGGAAAACTAAAAGTTAGTTAAAAGTTAGACCAGTGTTTCCCCACCATCTGGCAAAGATAATTCAAGTATGCAATTGGATTTGTCGTGCCTAGCTATGCAATGTTATCGTTGCAAACAACCAACTCCACTGCTATTTTGGGCAAATTTTTTTCGACATTTCACCCTGTATACGATGCTTTAAAATCTCTACTGTTCCTTTTCACCAATTCACCAAATGAAAGCAAATGTCATAATCTACTAATTTTTATAAACTACCTTTAATCTCACATTAATTTCTTCCTATATGATCAGAAATATTGCATAGCTGTACATAAAGCAACATATAGATTTCTCATAAAATCTGAGGTTTTTCCATTGAGAAATTTGGTATAATAAATGAACAAACACAGAGACAATAATAGAAATAGAGACTGATAAAACCATGAGAAGAATATCAAGAAGAAAACAATACAAAAAAACAAAATATGAAAAGAAAGAACCAGAAAAGATGTAAGAGAAGATAATTCAAGACAAGCCATTACATACAAAAAAATACACGTTGGAATCCCTGATATAATCAACAGTAATAAAAAGAGATCGGGTGTCCAAGAGTCTGCCACACTCAAGCGTATAAAAAAACAGTCATCATCATGGTTTAACCATTACAACCCGCAAACATGCCTTCTTTTATTACCACTCATCGAGGAAATAATCACCAGCAATCGAACGGAGAAGCATTTTAATCCCAATTACCCGCGCGAAAAAAAAGAAGATTCCTCTTATGTTAAGAGAAGAGAAATTCTAGAACAATCGCTACTTCCTATCAATCGTTTTGCGATTACCACACGTATGGCACACCAGGCACTCAAGGCAGGCAATTGTTTTCAATGGTCGATGTGGGAGAGTCTTGTTGCACGCTGGGGAACCCATAGCGACCAAGCATAGTCGAGCATAGCGAAGTAAAAAGAGAAACATGGGCGACACAACAGACAGGAACAGAGCACGCTGTGCGACATTATCGGATGGCTTGGATGTCGTTAGGTTGGTATGGGAAAGTTCTCGTCGGGTTAAAAGGTTGTCCGTGCATCTTCTTGACTCTTCACAATAATATACCACTGGCTCCGTAGTGCCCGCGCCGCGCTGGGTAAGAGAAAGTGAAGAAGACGATTCGCAACGTATTGAACTCTGGTGCTTGCGTCATTGCGGAATTGTTTCTTGTACGCGGTTCAGCCGGAAATTAATCTGTGGATACGTAAGCGACGCATGGTGGGATAAGTTAGAACAAATTGGAGATGCCTTTAAGCAATGAGAAGGAAAGATTAGTTGATTACAGCCGTGAGAATAATGTTATCATCTCTGGGCATTGAGACTCTACTAAGAAGGTTGAAGAAGTATGGAATACGACATGGAATATGAAGAAAATTATGAAGATGGAGGTATTAAAACCAAAGAAGAAAGACAAGCCAAGAACCATGAAGGCACAATAAACATAGCGAATATTTTTCGTTGTAGTTTGTGTTTTCTTCTTTACGATTACGATACTGTATCATACTACGTATGATAAAGTCATAAATCATTTTAGGGAGTTTCCTCTCAACAGTTTATGCTAGTAGTTTCCCAAAACCATCTATTTTATGAAAGAAATATAAAATGTCTTTATAATTTTTGATAATTTTGCACGTCCATTAGTAGTTAAGTAACCTAATAATAATTAATCCATAATGATGGACACAATGATATGAGTTTGGGATTTATTTTTCATTTATTTTGCCTCAGTTTTCTGTTTATGTATTTTAGTTAATTTGCAGGAAAATAAGAAGCTTTAAAAATCGGTAAACGTTTAAATATAGATGTCAAAACAACAGTAGATTTCCAATTACTTAAATTATCAAAATGATAAGAATCAAAAATAAATGACTACTCGATCCGGTAACAAAATAAATATCGAACAAATGACAAGCGATTCTGGTATGCTTTCTTCCATAGAATCTGAAAATAAAAATTTTGAATCGACTCTAGTGTTTGAGCAAAGAAAATTCCGAAGAATACGGGTTCCAAAGAAAACATTTTTGGCGCTAACTTTCTCAAATACTAGACGTTCAGAAATTCAGACCCAGGCCAGGGTCCTTATTAACTGGCTAGGATGTGCCAAACTTACACAACAAAAGGCAATTTTTGTTCTCCCAGTATAATAGCTAATCAGTATATTTTTTAGAATTCTTATGTTGTTCTTTACTATGTACCGAACAGATCATACAAATCGGTAAAGTCGTTAAAATGTTATCACACATCAAACTATTAATCGTCCAGTAGGAGTCGGATATTAGTAGGAGGGGATATTTTTTCATGAGTATACTTCGTATTTTATTATCAACCGGCGTAAACAAAATATTTGCTGAATATTAATCATATTAATATTCATTTATCCAATTTTTTTGTTGGATTTATAGATCATTCAATTCGTTTATATGGCCAACACACATTTGCACAAAATGTATCTTGTGTAGCATTTTTCGGAATGATAGAGACCATATTTACATTTTTTGCTTCTACCAGCAGCTTAGAAGTGCTTCTTAATCACAGCAAAGCATCTGTTGAAAGACTCCCAACAACACGTTGGAGTGCTCATTATGCTGCAGTAAAAGTATTTTCTGAAAATTTTGCTGGAATTGTGGCTGCAATTAAGAAATTGTGTGAACATCACGAAAATTTAGACACCAGAGAACCTTATGTCTGCTGTGTGTGATTTCTTTGCTATCTTTTCTTCTAAGGCAAATAAAGTGTGCTCATATTGCATTGCAAAATAAAGGCTTGAGTGTTGATCAGTTAGCTATAAAAATAGAGACACTTCGTATAAATATATTGAAGCAAACTCATATTATAGAAGACGCAATAGATTTTGCTGTGAAAAAATCGGAGGACTACGTACGACATTCCAATAAAACGACAAATTCGTCGTAAAAACGCATGGCCGTTGATTTGGCCACCGATGCAGGACTTTCACAGATATCTGAACTTGAAAAGGATTTGTTGGAATATTTTGACCGATTCAGTATTGAACTCCCACTAGATCAAAGCCAATTTAAGATGTAGCTTCATTGTTCGAGGTTGTGCAGCCAAACACTCTACTTTTGCCGAACACTGAAAAGTTGAAATTATCTGTATCCAAATTTACTGGTTTTTATGATGAGGTATCAGAAACACAACTCCTCTTAGAGATACAAACTGGTTGAGAAGACATTTAAAAGCGGCCAGTTACAGTTTCTAATTGGGCGGCTCTAGGCTTGAAATTCATCGTGGAATGGGATGATTTTATGGAATCTCAACCGAATGTAACGATCGCCCTAAAGTTATTTATGATAATTTGTACACAAACAGTTGCTTCGTGTGAAAGGTGTTTTAGCAAATTAAAATTAATTAAAAATTATTTGCGGGCAACAATGACCCAAATTAGACTTAAAAATCTTGTTATATGAACAATAAAACACCAGGCAACACAAAATATAAATGTTCAAAATGAGATTTTCGAGTTTGCGGCTGTTAAAGCTAGACAGAAAAGGTTTTGAGATTCACTGTCATCTATCTATATAAAAGGATATACCTATAATAGGTTTGTTGGAGCAGCACCAAAATAAGTGCATAAAGCACTTATTCTTACTTCTGCGCACGCAGAATGAGGGGTTTGCCGTCCAAACCCTTCATTGCGCATGCGCAGAAGAATACCCAATTGTTTCTACTGCTGCTCGAACAAACCTAATAAGTACCTATAATCATTAGTACTATTATTATCATAATATTGTAACTTAATAATTAATAACACTCATTTGTATTAATTAAATAAACTTATGTTTATCGGTTTTTTGTTAATTTTAACGGTTTTCACTTTTCAGTCTTAGGGTAACACCACGATATCCGCACCGGGTGCCACCCATGGTAGCTACGCCACTGGATACAACATAAATACCGAGAGAGGTTTTCGCAAAACTAAAATATAATGACCATCGGCAAAATTTTTATATATTAGGTCACAATCCCGGCATACAATTTACTAATAATACGAATTTATTTAATCTGTTAATCCTCTTCACGACCAACACAAGATAACATATAAGTTCTTTAAGGTTGGCTAAACACAGGCCTTGGTATTTCCAATAGTTCACATCTTCACTTTAAACCAGCGTATATTTAAAACTCTTAAAACAATCCAATAATGACATTTTAATTTACGACTAAGACAAATAAGACGTAACCTGACCTATTCCTCCGCCTCAAAGATTTTGCAAACCGCTTAATCTCGTTATTCGTATGTGTGTTAAGTTTTGAAAGTGAACAAATTTCTGAACTTCTTCATTTGATTGTTTTTATTTCCTTTTATTGTTTGTGCGATTCAGAAGACACAAAACGGACGTGGTTTTCTTGTTCAGCTTCTGTCTGTACGGTTTTGTATGCGATTGGCAAATGCGGACACTCTTTATATAAGAAATCCGCTTGCAAAACCGCGCTGCTCTGTGCTCCGCCGCCGTTAATTGGATCTAATTATGCATTGTCGATTGTTTTTCATGTTAATTCAATAAGGTAGCTTTCACGCTAAATAAATTACTATATGTAGCTTTATTATTGAGCAATTGACCTGCTGTTGACTACTGTGCACGATAGTTGTTCAGTGCGTGCGTAAAGTATGGAAATCAGATCAAATTTCAACATTCTGTGTTATGTTTTTTATTGTAAAATCAACTTTGAACGATGCAAATTTGAAATTCATAAAACATTTTACTTTATCATACGCAGTATGATCATTTACTATTAATTTTATAAATAGTATGATAAAGTCATGTGCCTGGCCACATCAGATTTATTTTATTTGCGAGAATGCAATTAATAGTAGTTATATAGTATTTATGAATCTCTTTACTCCATAAAACTGCATAAAAGAAATAAATCTTGTCGTCCAATAATTACTTCCCAGCTCCTGCAACACAATTGCTCATAAGCTTGCAAAAGCAACATGATTAGTAAACATTTACAATTCAAATCCAAATATGTAATTAAAACTCTTTTGACTTAATTTTGACTTTATTTGACATAAATAAAACGAAACGTCAAAGTTTTAAAAACACTACATTACATTTTTGTCGTAAATTTAATATTTAAAATTTTTAGTGAAACTTTTATTATGATTTCATTTGATATAGTTAATCTATACACAAATGTTCCCATAAAAGTTACCTACTTTTACGAGATTTTATATCACATACAACATACAACAAATCACATAATTTTGATAGTACTAACATAAAGGATATTATGGATTTGTTCAATATTGTCTTACAACTAAATTTCTTTTAATTTAATAATAATATTTATGTAATCATAATGATCGCCTAGCTATGGGTAGTTCTATAAGTGGTTTAGGTACTTGCCAACATACTTTTTGACCACATAGAAAGTAAAATATTTACTTTAGCAAACAGTAAACATATCTAATAATAATAATAATAATATAGTATATTATTTGACGAGCACATAATTAAGGATATAAATCGCAAGCATGAAGTTTAGACGCGAGCCGTAGGCGAGCGTGTAATCATGCGAGCGATTTATATCCGTTATGTGCGAGGGAAATACGACGTTTTATCTACGACTCATAAATTCCATTTTATGTAAAATATTTTAAATGTATTTGTCAACGAAGGCGAGGCGAACTGTCAAATGACTGTCATCCACGTAGGTTTTGACAGACTTTGACACTAGCGTATAATGATGACAGTTGGTTCAAATAATGAGGTCATTATTTGAACGAACTGTCATTATTATACATACAACACTAGTGTCATTATAATCATTGGCGCTATATAAAGATAGGGATTATATAGTCATAGATACGTATGCAATGAACTTATTATTTGTGAGTCGTAGATAATAGTATATTATTTGACGAGCACATAATTAAGGATATAAATCGCAAGCATGAAGTTTAGACGCGAGCCGTAGGCGAGCGTGTAATCATGCGAGCGATTTATATCCGTTATGTGCGAGGGAAATACGACGTTTTATCTACGACTCATAAATTCCATTTTATGTAAAATATTTTAAATGTATTTGTCAACGAAGGCGAGGCGAACTGTCGAATAACTGTCATCCACGTAGGTTTTGACAGACTTTGACACTAGCGTCGTATAATGATGACAGTTGGTTCAAATAATGAGGTCATTATTTGAACGAACTGTCATTATTATACAACTCTAGTGTCATTATAATCATTGGCGCTATATAATGATGGGGATTATATAGTCATAGATACGTATGCAATGAACTTATTATATGTGAGTCGTAGATAAAAGAATTCTCTTGGCCAAACAATAAAACAATTTAATTCGGGTGCCGATATGTTGATGATATGTTCTGCGTTTGAAATAGTTACAGATTCTCAATAATTTGACTATTTTCTTGAACACTTTATTATTATGCCGAAAAGAATATTTCGGCATCATTATTTATTTAACTGTCTTATGCCATTACCAATATCAAAAGAATTTTAGAATAATGACTAATAATAATACTTTGTATCATGCAAATCAACAATCAATCAATAAAATATATGATTCTATGAAACATAAACAATTATTAAAACACATTTATCAACATATAGTAGCCAAGTCAAAATATATTTAAATGCATTTTCACACAATTCACAAACATATTAAGAATATTCTAGATAATTTCGACATTATGACTTATACAATACAAACAATACAAAATACTATTGCAGGTTTATTAATATGTAGATAATAATGACAATTATTTTTTAGAAACAAGTGTATTTTACAAATTAAAATGCTCTGAATAAATATTTGACAATGTCGTTTAATTTCTTAAATTTCGTAATATTCCATTTTAAAGGATTCATAATTCTTTAAATAATGTTGAAGAATAATGAAAAAAAAAATATAAAAAGCCTCTTTTGTTTGCAAAGATATTTAATTTACTATACCAGTTTCGACATTACTGTCATCTGCAGTAACTAATCTTACTTACGTTCAAAAACGTTAGTTATTACTTGTTTATTTATGGCAAATTTTGACTGTATGTTTTCGAACAACTTTATGTATGTTTTGACAGATCTTTACCTCGTGCCATGCTGTAGTATTCATGGATTGTTCATTACATGAATGTACTTAAAATTTTTCAAAGCTTTTGCTTTCTGCGCTGTCATCCTGATGGTTGATTTTAATGTTTGACGTGAGTTTGTGCTTAATTAATTTTATTCATGTTTTCTTACCTTTTGTATTTATAGTATTATGCTACTGAAGATAACAGTAATGTCGAAACTTGTATAGTAAATTAAAATCTTCGCCAAGAAAAGCGGCTTGTTACTTTTCTTTTTTTCTTTCATTATTCTTTTACATGATGTATGATATACGATATAAAAAAATTACGAATCCTTTAAAATGGATTATTATTTCCATTATCTGTAACTTATATTTATTTTGTATTTGTTTTTGAAGAGCCTGATGACCAAATACTTGTAGTCGATTGCTTTCAATATAAGAAAACAAGTAAAACACTAGTTATACTTTTATCCATAACATTACTGAAATGTTCTTGTTGTGTGTTCTTTATGTTGTGTATTTATGTATGTTTTGTTGTTTAGTTTTGTTAGATCCAGTATAAATGAAGACATGAACTTTAGTCCTCCTTAATTAGTCTTAGGAAAGAATTTATTTTTAGAAAACCAAAATCTACTATTTGTTTAATAACGATTGCAAACGTTGTTTCTAGAAAATTACTTTTGTTTGCATCTATTTAAACAACGATTTATTTTAAATAAGAATTTAAATTTTTGAGATAAAGACAATGGAAAATTGTCAATAGAAAAGTTTACTTACTTTATGGAATATATGACACGTATCGTTTTTGGCTGTTTTCTCAATCATTTTCTGACGTATGGCTATTTTTCACACTATTGAATTTAAAAAAGAAAATACTATTGTTATTACTTAATAATAGTCCTAAAATAGTATCAAATGATACAATTATACATGGTTGTTTAATTTAATTACTATTAATATATTAATTAATATCTATTTCTTTAGCCAAAGTTTGAGTTACCTTCACGTAAAAAAACACTTGACACCTCTCTCTTCAAGAAGTCAAGATCAAACCATTTCATCACAATTACAAAATACACCCATCTACGGACAAATAAAAACAATTAACATTTCCAGCTCTCAACACCAACCAATTACTTTCTAAATCACAATATTATCAATCATCCAAATTACACCGAAAATTGATTTAAAGTACCCACATTTTTTCCGAATTCTAACTCATCGAACAAGGACGATACGCAAGGACGCTCCACGACACCTCAAATCCTTATTTAATTGTTCCATTTTCGCAACAACGCGTTGGTCAATTAAACCGCAGTCTCCTAGAAACAAAACACTCTGCTACCTATGCATACTCCCACCATTCTTCTGCATGATACGTTCTAACCAAAGCAGTGGTTATGGTGGAACAGAAGGTATCAACTTCTAGCGTAGCATCACCATGATAGTCAATGGTATACAATGTGTAACAGTTCCCACGGCATGTGGCAACTATACCTGAACGCTGGAAAATGACTAGAAGACGATGCAGCGTTGGAAGGTACCGGAGATGGTTTGGATGTTGAGCAATTGCTGCGAGCTCTGAACTGAAAGGATCAATCTAGACGGCAATAAATAATTTTAATGGTTATATGCTACTGAAATTGGCGTTGCTGTTTTGTGTTGGTGATTGTAGATATTAAACTGGTGGAAATAAATTGTGGTTTTTGTTGCCTTGTTTGGAGTTCGCGGTTTCTACGACAATGCACTTGTGAGATTTATTGGAAAATAGATGCGGTTTGAGAGTTTGGCTTATGGCTATTGTGGGTTCTTTCTCTAGGACCTTGTAAATTTTGTTGAACGACAAGCAGAACTGTACTTTGGATTTTATTAAGTCTTACACTTTCTAGTTAACTCACCACTAAAATCAACAATGGACCAGAAAATTGATTAGAAAAAATTAATCAGAAAATGTTCCGTAAAACCCAAGTTATCCGTTTCCAATTTTTAATTCTTTATCTCAAAAATTTTATTTATTATTTGTTGATTCAATCAACATAAAACAATCGAATTTATAAACCAATCCTTAATTATATTTTTGAGAAAATTACGATAATCAATAGGAAAAAAAATTCTTCGTCTGTGCCATGAATATGCCAGTGTTCTTTTTTTACATGTGAGGAAAAATAGACACTGAAACGATTCAAAGTCATTCCAATCGATTTTGTAATTTCCTATATAGAGTGGATCGCCAGTTTCTCCAACAGTTTTTCACAGTTAAATTCAAAATGAAAACAAGTTTTAAATTTAATTTAATAATTTATCTAATTTGAATATGTATGTTCTTAAATCAAAATTTATTATTATCAACAAATTCTTGACAATAATAATGTGCTATTGCTATATTTGTTAAGAGGGTCACAATAATCACAATATCAATTTCCTTGTCATTTGTATAATTGGCTCGCCTCAATCGTGTTTGTGAATTTTACAACAACTACCAACTGTTGAAAATAAAACTACTCTAGATTGTAAGATGACAACTGCAATTTTCGAAATGCATGTAAAATTAATGTCGCAAAGTAGAAAAATAGAATATAACACTCGTTTTATAAGACGTATTGGCGCACTCGTTCCATTTGGGCACTCCTCGCTACGCTTGTCATGCCCAAAACAACTTGTGCGCCAATGTTTGTCTTATAAAACTGGTATTATAATATACTATTGTTGTATTGGTCTAATATTTTTTTGTGCTGTAAATGATAGTTTATATATTGCTCATATAATTTGTACTAATTTATTTATTTGCGGAGAATCATACAAAAATAATGTTATTTATTTGATTTTGTTTCCTTAGGGTGAGTCTTCTATATAGCGAATAAAATGAAGGATTTAAAAATGCTAGATATCAGAACATTTTTGATTCAAAATTTTTTTAGTAAGGAAAGACTACGAAACTGTCTCATACAAATATTTCTTTAATTAACGTATTGCCACAAGCTGTCACAAACCTCTTTAAAAAATACTTATTCGTTATGAATAAATTTGTCGTCAGTATTTTGTTATTGCCTCTAATGTTTACAAAATAACTATTATACCGTACCTATTCTATGTTTTTACTTTATCATAGCAGTATGATGAAGTATTGTAATCGTGCCTAAAATGTAGGTCTATGTGTGTGTGTGTGTGTAAACGATTTTTGTGGCGACGATTCTGGAGAAACTACTAAAGGTATCGAGACGAAAGTTTGTATTTAGAAGTTTTATTACCAAACTTAGAGCTGAAAAGCTTTTGGTTCAAAAGGGTCCAAAAGGAACTAGTAGTTTATTCTCAGCTTTTTTCAAGGATTTTGCAAATGAGCCGCCATTTCTTTAATTTCGTCAAAATACTTATATAATAAATTAAAGTAGAAGAAATTTTTAATAATTCATGTCTATGACATTTTTTGGTAAAATTAATAGTTTAGCTACAGGAGCAAATTCTATTTGATCGAAATCGTGTCTGCATTAATAGTAGGTAGCCAGAATATTTTGAAACTTTTGACAGTATTCAGAACGTCAGCGGTTGTGAAACGTCAATTCAACAAACAAATGCATGGAGAATGCGATGAGGACAAGAAACACGCGCGCACGTACGCTATGTGAAATAATATTGAAGCAGCTTGGTGTTTCCATGGTGTTTACAAAGTCAATGTGTATTTCGAGTGCGGGTAGCAATGTTGTTATGCATTTTTTCAAGGATTTTGCAAATGAGTCGCCATTTCTGTAATTTCGTCAAAATAGTTAAATAATAAATTAAAGTAGAGGAAATTTTGTATAATTTATATGTATATCTATCTGTATATCTATGATATTTTTTGAGAATACCTACTGTCAATATCTTGTCAATTCTGGCTAATTCGTTTTATTTTAATTCAAACACGATCGATCTCGATAGAATCTCATGCAGCTAAACTATTAATTTTATATCGTATGATAAAGTCATGTGCCTGGCCTAATCAGATTTTTTTTACAGTAATTATTGGAATTCCATTAAAAAAACAAGTTGACAATTTCCCATGTAACTCTGTTTAATCTGTAGTATCAGTATTGTATTAGAGATTTGAGATAAACATCCAATTTGACTTTTGAGCAAAATAAAATTTAAATCAAGTTTTTCCTAAGACACTTTTAATTTAGTTGTGACAAACTCGTTTTTTGACCACCTTGTATGTTAAATTAAATTTCTGACTAATTATGTGGGGGCGGTTAATTAATTTCCCAACTTGAAGGACTATTTTTTCTCATTTGCTACTTTTTACAATTACTCAATCCTTAAAAATAAATTGTGCTATCAATTAACAATTAGGTACATAAAACACACTTTTGATAATGATATAATAGCCCCAAATCACCTACAAATTACCCAAACAGACAAAAACAATCTCTAAAAATAAATATTATCACATCCCAACAAACAAAAAACCCAAATAATTCCCTATAATTTAAACCAACACCAGCAATCAGACCATGGTCATCGAATCAAACACCTTCTTCGCGCATCATCTTCATTTTCGTCATTCACACGCAATTCCGCGTTCTTTTTCATATGGTGGCATCCGTGACCTTCGGCAACCAACCCATTTCGTAATAACGAACGTTCAGGTCGTTTATAGAAGCCCACAAAACGAAAAAAATGTACGAGAAAACGACGCGGTCGGTACCGTCCTGACAGCATTAAAGTTTCAGTAGGTTAAAGATTGCAAACGTGCCCCCACTTTGGCGCTGTGTCGCATCTTCCTAGGCGAAGGCATCTTGTTGTGGAAGGTTCACATCCTTTCACCTTCTAACACCTGGGGTCCACCTCAGCGTTGAATCTTCGCGCAGAATTTCAGTCAGTGTGTGACCGTTTCACCATGAGGGTTTTTAGTGTAATTGTAGTATGTGTCGGTAAGTGTTTTTTTTTCTTATTTTAAATACCTTTTTTAGTACCTACCTAATTAAATACGAATATATTTGATTGAAATTAAAAAGAAAATATCAGCAGTTTTTCTCAAATTTATCAAAGTGTGATATTAATGATGTAATACATGATATAAGAGTTAATAAAAATTCTGTTGCGATTTAAGAAATTGCAATTTGAGAGTATAATAAAAAATAAATAAATTCGTTATTCGTTACTTGATAAGAAGTTTAAATAAAGTAAAAACAAATTAACTACAAAATGACTGCATTTGGCATAAGATATTTTTTTCCAAAAAATGCTTTAACAAAAAAGGCTTTAACTAACTATTGCATTCCTATCGTTTATGAACATGTTATTATTCCTTGTTATTCATTCTGTAATTTGATTTTTGCTTTATTTGTTTCTCTGTTAATTCATATTTTCCCTTCCCGAAATAAGCAGTTAGCTTAAAGTAATTAATTCATTTGACTATTTATCGTTTATTAATAAAATCCACGTTGCTTAATGTGATTAATAAGATAACAAATTGTTATTTTTTTCAAATTTTGGGCTTCACTTAGCTCAAAGTGTCCCTAAATGGACCTACCTATACCTGTAAAGAACTAAAAGGCAGAATTTTAATTACACATACAGGTTGGTTGCAAAACAAGAAATTGTTACATGTGCCAAAAAGTAAAAGTTTCTTTAAATTAAATTTTATGCTCAGATATCAAATGGAAATATTTTATTTTATTCAATTTGCTGTATATGCACTATAAAGAGTCTTGACCAGGAACAATCAATTTTCAAGCGAGGTTCTACAAAAAAAAATAAATGCGTATTCAGACAAAGACTTACAAACTGATAAAACCTTAAATATTCAAAATTTAATTTTTTGTTGTTAATAGTTTCAAAACTATAATAAAATATGTGTGAACTTAGTTTGAAATAAGTGATTAATATACAAATTCACAACTTTGTTCGCGTTTAACCGTTTCTGTATTTCCTAAAATCAAACAGATATGCTTGCATTCACACTACAAAAACGAACACCCTGTATACAACCTGTTTATTTTGGGACTCATGTTAATTAGAACTTGGCCTTATCTCGATTCCTTTTATGCTATCTATCTCATATGCATTTTTTGCCGCTCTGTATTTTCAAATCATTTTTTTTTTTGTAAAACTTATTCATGGATAATGTTTTTTAATTCTGAATAAAATTATGCCCACAAAGGGCAGGTGTCTTCTTACTCTGCCATTTGATAATTGTGAGTAAACAAAAATTAAATTTTATAATAGTATATTATAATACAAGTTTTATAAGACAAAATTTGGCGCACGAGTCGTTTTGGGCACGACGAGCGTAGCGAGGAGTGCCCAAATAAAACGAGTGCGCCAATGCGTCTTATAAAACGAGTGTTATATACTATTTTTTCTACTTTGCGACATTAATTTTACATAAATGTCAAAAATTGCGGTTGTCATCTTACAATCTAGTGTAATTTTTTTCTTCAACAGTTGGTAGTTGTACTAAAATTCACAAATACGATTGAGGCGAGCCAATAGCGATTCAGATGTCAGCCTTACTTGACACTTGACGTCAATTTCATCAATCTTGGAAAACTAAAAGTTACTGAAAGTTTGTGATCTAGTGTTTTCATAACGACACCGAAAGCGGTTTCGTTATGAGTTTATAACGAACGCAAAGTAGAAAAACATATTTTTAATCCGTTCCATCTTACTCAATTTGTATCGAAAAAATCTGATGTGGCCAGGCACATGACTTTATCATACTTGACAATTCGATTAGAGTTCACTGTGTCTGCATTAAAATACTTGCCAGATACTTGACACTACCTCTGTCATTAGAATGACACTATTTGTAAAATATTGGCTAACTACATAGTTTTATATTATTGCAGACACGACCGATCTCGATCAAATAGAATTTGCTCATGCGGCTAAACTATTAATATTACCAGAAAATTTCTAAGACATAAATTATTCAGAATTTCCTATAGTTTAATTTATTATTTAACTTTTTTGACGAAATTGCAGAAATGGCGGCTCATTTGCAAAATCGTTAAAAAATGCTAAGAGTAAACATCCAGTTCCTTTGGACCCTTTTGAACCAAAAGCTCTTCAGCTCTAAGTTTGGTCATTAAACTTCTAAATATGAAGCTTCGTCCCGACTCCGTTAGCAGTTTCTCGGTAATCGTCAGTATAAAGAATAAGTAATAGTCAGAAAAATCTCGACATACCTTTGCCTATAACACATGTTTTCGTAATATATGAATAAACTTACCTTTAAAAAAAATCAGTTGCTTCAATGACAGTGTGCGCCCAAAGTAGGAAAACAAAATCAAAATCAATAACAAAATCTCTGAACCGGTTTGTTATTTGAACAAATCTTTGGATACGGCGATTTTTAATTATCAAAATATAATATATAATATTTTAAAAGGAAACCCCATATTTTCTTGTACAGAAATTTATAGATCGGTTAATTAATTGCCTTAATGGAAATTTACAAAATTCATAGCCCTACAAAAGAATATTTTCGAAGAAATTAAATATCAGGGTACTGTTGGGAACTATTGTTTGTTTATCGAAAGCGAATAGGCGTTTTCGGTTGATTTATTTGCGCTGAATACGAATCCGAGCGTAAAATTTGCATATCAAGTCAGGCTATTTCTTCTTTCGTTGTTTCTTTTATAGTGGCCCTAGCAGACCACCTAAAGAATAAATGCTTCAAAAGCATGTGCAAGGAAACTTTCAGGATTTCAGGTGAAAGTGCAATGTTTAAGGTTTACTATGAAACCATTTGTTTAGGTTTTATTTTTAAATGACAAACCGTCTGAGACCTCTCCTCATATTTCCACGTATCTCGTTCTCACGCACAGACTCCTAAATATTTACCAGTTTCTTATCAGTAAACAAATTGCAAAAACAAAACCGTAATCGCATCTTGTTCATGGTAAATAAAACGCTTCTGATGATAGCTTTGCCCAAAGATTAATTTCCAATTTAGATGAGTTCAAAAACATCAACACTGATAAGGATGTTTACAAGAATTATAGCGGAAGTACATTATGAAGTTCATTTAGAACTACCTATTAGATATTTCAATATTTTCACGGACTGAAACATACTATATATTTCTTACTGTTTCGCTGATGTAGAACCGACTTGACACATTAATAAAAAAGTAGAATCCTTTTAAAAAAACATGACGACAATCCTGACAAAAAATGCCAGTTTTCCACACCCAAAACCTCCATAAAAGACCTAAACACCGATAGCATCTCATCTAATAATCGCAAGACGAAAGCTCCGCCAATTATAGTAGAAGTGAAGAAGTAAATAAGAAAATTTCATGATGATATAACTCTCGAAGATTGGCTGGCATCTGTAGTTGCTTCTAAATAAAGTTATGCCATAACCAGTATGCAAAATCCAATTGTATACATATATACAGCGGGAGAGAAAACACCAGCGTGAGACAAGAAATTCTTCGGCATTACGCAATTGTGGCGTTCATCAATTTAAATAAGTGTGGAGAATACAGAATACAGATAGACATCGCAAAGTAGGCGTTGATAGTTCCCAAACCCAAACAATCGAGGTTTTATGTCGCTATGGAATTACAGAATTGTATTAAATACAATAATATGTCAATTATACTGACAAACAATCTACTTATTACATGGAATGAATTTATATAATTTTTATACTAACTGTTTTTCTGAAAAACTAATTGTCAAGAATTTAATTAACAGCAATTATATTTTGTTTTAATATAAACCATAATTTATACATCGAGATAGAGACATTTAATTAGTATTAAATAGGAGATCATATAGTGATGGTATATATAAACGTAGGTATATTTAAAGATACATATATACGTTATAAATAATCAATACTAATTATACATTTTAATGTGACCCATGTTAATTAAGTTCTTGATTTAATGTTTAATGGTCTATATCGGAACCTCCTACATAATTACAGCAATTGCAAATTAAAAAATTGCTATGGGAAAAGTAAAAGGACCCTACAAACACATTTAATGCAAATGCATCTCAGTTATTTTTATGTTGAGATAATAAACCTTTACATTTAACATGTTAAACCGTAAAATCAATTTATAACCATAGGTAACGGCGTGTATTATACTCTCTTATTACATAATGACAGTCATTATTAATATTCTTCAATCGCATCTCATTCAATCATACAATACAGTATGTCACAAAATTAACGTAGCTATATACGTTTATAATTAGGGTTTGTCTTTTTTTTTATTTAAACCGTTTTGAAAGCATTTTTTTGTGACTTTCGAAACATGGTTCGCAAATAAAAAAAACGTTTTAGATAGTAAAATTAATTTGTAAAAATAAGGAGTTACCTACATATTTTATTAAAACCATTATTATGTTAAGTAGTATTGTTAGCCCTACTTTCCTAAAAATAAATGTAAGAATACATTATTATTATACATTTTATTCATTCTTTCTTTATCATACACAGTATGTGTTCTGTTTGTTTTTGGTTTGAGGAAGTATGATCATGTATCGAATGGGCTGGGCGACTTGGGGTGGTTGAACGTGGATAACACTAGGGTGTTGCATGCAGCAATATTATATCATAAGTTGCTATCCAAGAGGATCCCACAATACCTCATGCGGAAGATACGCTGTAGAATGGATGTCCATAACCTTAATTTAAGATTCAGGGGTTTGTTTGCTCCACCTGCCCATCGCGCTTAGCTGTATGAACGGTCATTCTCTTACCAGGTCAGTCACATATACAATGGTCTCAGGGAAGATATGAGAAAATTATCGTTAAACAGTTTTGGGGGAAAGGTGAAGAGTTGTCTGTTTGCTCAACAGGGGGGACTTTACGCATTGAGCGCACATCGGAGGCTATTTTAATTTTTATTTTTTATGGGCGTGTGCGATGTTTTGTTGAGTTGGATTTGCAGCAATTACGTGTAATTAGACTCTAGAGTATTTTTTTGTTTGCTTTTGTTTTGGTCATTATAAAATGACCCTATGGTTTTTATTTTTCATAGCATTTGGTCAAAAACGCGTAAACTGTTTTGACGTTTTTTCTTGAGGTATTTATTCTAAGAATCTTAGAAGCAATAATCTCTATTTCTGTAACCTTTTGATTGAATTTAATAACTGAATTTTGTGCAATAGTGCAATTGTCATACTTTATAGTTAATAATTCCGTTGAAAAACAAATGATAAAATAATAAATAGGACTTTAAATATTAAAATTCCCGTTAAATATTCAAATTTGATATTTCAGCATTAAATTAAATTTAAAACAACGTGCGTATCAAAACGTATACGTCTCTCTTCCAGGAATTTCGGTACATCATTGTCCCACTAATGTGAACATTACAAATTATATTACACATCAGACAATGCAATAACGACGTACTCTTTCAAAAGCACCGGCTCGCAATTTTGAACAACTTAAAAATCTGCATCCTCTCTCTAACCATTGTAGTTAGAAATTACTGTCGTTTTCATTTCATTGTAACAGAAACAACGGACGCTCGAAACCATGCTACCTCACTTTATACATGATCTGAGAACAAACCTTAATGACTATATTGTTTACAGAGTTGTAGTTAAGCAATTTTCTGCCCAGATAAATTAAATTAGTAGATAGAACTGTAGAGTTACCCCAGAATTATATTTCTGGGTGTTTTCAAAGTTTGTAAAGTTGTTATATAGCTTTGTAAGTATGAAAAAGAACACCAAAACAATATCAAAATATCAAAACCTTGCCATTTATAAATTAATCAATACAAAAACACGTTACGACACAACTTTACATTCTGTACAATAGTCAACAATTGCTATTATTAATACGTGTATTCAATACAAAATGAGTATTTTAAGTTTAAACCTTAAATGTCAAGGATGAGTTGCGTTAAAAATAAAACCTCATAATACTAAAAATAGTGTGATCATCTCCAATTATTTTGCAAAACAGTTTTTTCTTCTTCTGTATGCAAATCTATGAATAATAATTCTTTTTTATTGCTTCTTATTGCCCAATAACTTATTCATCCATTCAATCTTAGTCACAACGTGTTTTTTATGCCATTTCTCAATAGTAAAAATTCCGTTTAACGTATACAGGAAGAAAGTTGTGCTCTTCCGAATGAAATAGTGTTAAAAAGGATGCTAATGTCATCCGAATGAGTCAATAAATGACCGCTTTCCAATTCGTGTTGTATCGTGTTCCTTCAGCCTTTGTTAATGAAATATTGTCGTGGTTATGATAATTATTCAAATGTGGTTATGGGTGTTGTTTACTTTCCGTTTTGTTTGGAATGTTCCTTGTTACTTTCTTCGGAAGACAGCAATAAATCTTGGTGTATTTATTCAGTATTTATTGACCAGATTATACAACCTTTTGTAATACAAAGATGGTAGTGTTACCGTATAGGTTGTACTAAGATTTCTTGGTTGTAGATGTGTCTTTTGAGATTTTTTCTTTTTTTTTCAGAAATCTCATTTTGTATAATAATAATAATAACATTTATCGAAAATCTAAAATAATAAGTAGGACTTCAAAAGGTTTTTTATAAGGTTTGTTGTTTTGGAGTTTCATAATTAAAAATAAACTAGTTAGGTTAAGCTCAGCAGAACTTCCAGAACAAATAAAAGAACAAACAAATATCTACATCATTTAATTAATGTAAAAGTTTATTGTTTCCAAAGTTTACATTACTATGCTTTACGCGTTAGCAATTTTTGTAATTATTTCCATTTTTCAATTGTATGTGCAAATAAGTTAGATATTCATAATTAACTTCATACAAATTTCAGAAGTAGTTCAGAAATAATTTTGTTTAGATGTTGTTATTTTAGACAATTAAAGGAATAGCACAAAAACTGTAAGGAATACGGAAGGACTATCAGAACATTGCACTAAATTTTGTAAAGAATAAAAAATATACACTGTGGGCCAAAAAAAAGTTGTACAAAAGTTTAATTACTCATATTTCCAAAGATTTTAAGTAAATCCAAGCAAGCATTTCTTTGAAAAACTAATTGCTTATGTTGTGAGGATTGAAAATATACCATATTCGCAATTCCACTGCTTCTTTGAGTAAAAACAACAAAAAAACGTGGTTTCAAAATTTCAGCCTGTATAAGAAAAAAATCACTCTGTATGCGATGCTATAAGGTCTCTAGTGCCCTTTTTTACCAAAACAAGACAAATGTCATTACCCATTGATTTTAATACACCTTTAATTTCACATTGAATTGACCCGATATTATCAGAAATGTTGCATAGCCAAACATAACGCAACATAACTTTGGAATGAAAAGTTCTGTTATTGCGAATATTGTATGATTTCAGTCTCCACACTACAAGCAATTCGTTTTTTAAAGAAAAAATTAAATTGACTGAATATTATTGGATATACGAGTGATTAAAAATTTGTACCGTTTTTTTGCCCACTGTGTATACAGGCCTAACGGCTGTTTCATTAAAAAAATCTGATGTGGCCAGGCTCATGCCTTTATCATACAAAATTTAAAATTAATAGTTTAGCTGCATGAGAATCTATTTGATTGAGATAAATCGTGTCTGCATTAAATATAAACTACTTAGCCGGGGTTTGACAGATATTTTGATAGTCAATAGTATCAATAGTAGGTATTGTCAAAGCATCAGCATTTGACACTACCTACTGTCATCAGAATAATAGTTATTTATCTCACAAGTGCCGAAAATACGGAAAAGCGCGACGAGCGGTGATGCGGCGCTTTCGGCAGGAGTGACATCAACGTTTTTTGTGTTGCTTTTTGAGAAATACGTATTTAAAAAAATCAAAAATGGTTATATTTCTGTATAGGAAATGTTAGATTGATACCACTGATACCACGAAACGTCAAGTTTAAAAAGCTACTTCAAATTCTGACAGATTTATATTCGTTCATGTCACTGTAAATGTCATATCCGTACCAACATCCTAAAATAAAACTACACTCATCGCTATACTTTATTTACAATTTTCTCAATTTATCGTTTTTACAATTAGATATAACAACGGGTTGATATTTCTTATCAACAAACAATCAAATTGGTGATCTTATTTTATTTGAATTTTGTATTTTGTACTTTGCTGCACTAGAGCGGCAACGTTCCATAGCGGTTCTTCAACCTGTGATGAAATCAGCTGTTTTCGAGTGTGACAGCCATAGACATTTCTGTGGTGACAGCACAAAAAAATATTTGTCAAAATCCTGGCTACTATGTAGCTTCATATCAATGCAGATGCGACCGATCTCGATCAAATAGAATTTGCTCTTGCAGCTAAACTATTAATTTTACCAAAAAATGTCATAGGCATAAATTATTCAAAATTTCGTCTACTTTAATTTATTATTTATCTATTTTGACGAAATTACAGAAATGACGAAAATCGTTGAAAAATGCTAAGAGTAAATAGCCAGTTCCTTTGGACCATTTTGAACCAAAAGCTTTTCAGCTCTAAGTTTGGTCATAAAACTACTAAATACGCACTTTCGTCCCGATACCTTTAGTAGT
Organism: Melinopterus prodromus; assembly: GCA_964023965.1. Taxonomy (NCBI): domain Eukaryota; kingdom Metazoa; phylum Arthropoda; class Insecta; order Coleoptera; family Scarabaeidae; genus Melinopterus; species Melinopterus prodromus. The sequence continues at coordinate 66,039,443 of OZ030392.1, forward strand.
TTCTCCGGAATCGTCGTCACAAAAATCGTTTACACACGCACACACACACACACACACACACACACACACACACACACACACACACACACACACACACACACACACACACACACACACACACACACACACACACACACACACACACACACACACACACACACACACAGACATTTTTTTGTACCTTGGTCAAAAATGTTCAGGGGACCCATAAAGACCTATTTCCGCTAAAATCTCAATTTTTTTTTTCGGCATGATTACAATACTTTACATACTGCGTATGATAAAGTAAAAAATAGAAAAAGATCATACTCGTCTTTATAGAAAATGTTATTCTTCAAAAAGTTGAGTCTTGTTCACAAAATATGCATTTGATTGAATTAAGAGTAGAGTGCATTTGTTTTCATTAGTAACACGTTTCAAATTTTGATTAATTTTTATTTTTAAACGATATACCCAAATAAAAACTTATGGTTATAATGACGAAATAACAACACATATTTGTACAGCGAAATTACATGAAAAATAGGATATTAAGGAAAATAAATTCATACAATTGCCCTTTTGGGATACGATGCAGGATGTGTTGGGTTGCAATATTCTATGGCGTTTTTTTTTCACTTTTTTGGAACAGAGTGTATTATAATATATAATAATATATTATTTTATTATTTCAGTATTATTAAACTCATAATATGCCTGCAGCCGCCATTTCTTTTGTTAATAATTCTATATTTACATTTAAGTCTGTCAATAAGTATAGTTTTATATTAAATATTCAACAAAAACTCCAACTCCTTTTTGAGAAATTATGCTCCAAAAGGTGGGCTAAAATTGGCAACAAAAAAAAAACATAACCATATGTTGGAGCAGTTGTAGTTTGGGAACCATTGTATACAGAGGAAACTGGCGAACACTTTTTTTATGCAGAATTTTATAAGCACTATTTTTGTACAGGAGCAACAATTACGTTAACAATTGCGTTAAAATGAGAGAAACCGCAAACGTGCAGGTTAGGGGTGGATTTTAGGGGTGCTCTAAATAGTGAGATCTATTGAAATTAGCAGCTATTATAGAACATTTTAATTGCAAATATTGTGTGTACAAGCCCACAATGTTAAGATAATTGACGTCAATATTTTTTGCAATATAAAATCAACTTTAAGATTTTTTATTTTTCACTGTATCAAATTTTAATATTTCTTTCATGTTTTTCAGGTGTTTTGGTGAGTTGGGCTGGTGCCCAATTCTTGAACAACAGGCCATACCCGACCTACAGCTTAGAATCAATGCCAGACACTGGCTTTAGCTGCCACCACAAGATCGTAGGCTCATACTATGCAGATATTGAAACGCAATGTCAAATGTTCCACATATGCGTACGAGTCGCAGGAGTAGGGGTAAGTTGACACAATCCTCACCAAACTACATTATCTTTTCTTTGCGTTAGCCAAATTTCAGCTTAATTCCTTTACTCAATAAAAAGAAATTTGACTGATGATAGCCAGACAAACAAACAAAATCTATTTTTAAGAATGCAATGCAACAGAAACGGCCCTTCCAGACAGTTAATGATCGACTTTACGACAAGCCTGGAATCCGTGAAATGTTAACAACGATAAAATGAAGATACCCATTGTCACAACAATGATTTTAATTGCAACACGGACGTGTTAGCAAATGTTAAATGTGATCAAATACTGTTGTCGTGATCTGTCGGAGACACATTGTGTCAACCGGTAGCGGTAAAAACTCCAGTTTAAATGCCAAGTAGATGATTTTCCTTATACATACACATAGGCGACTTGATCATGCATCCTAATCCGCAATATGCTCTCTTAAGCAGTGCTTACCACCTGTGAAATTATTTCAGGAAGTACGACTGAAATGAATTGCGCGCAATGTTTAATTTCACTTGTGGCGTTTATGGCAGTTTTACTGGTTCAACGATTAATTGCATGAATGTAGTTTTATTATACTTCTTACTTAAACATTTATCACCATTCAAGATTTACCGCATTCTTCATTTTAGTGAATGTGCAACAGTTTAATGTGCAATAACTCAAAAAGTATACACTTTTGCATATAAATAAATTAGCTTTATTCGTCTTGAAATGTGGAGATTGACTAGATTTAGTCATAAAATCATCAAAAACGTGATATTTTTCCGGAGAGTTCAACGCTGTACTAAACGACGAACCCTCAAAAAAGTAACCAAAATATCTCGCATGATATAAAAATCGATTCTAATGGTCTTAGAACGTTTACTTTGAATGTATGGCCATTGAATAAAATTGATTTGGCGAGAAATTGATTTCAAAGGAAATAACACATAAAAATTCAATTTAGAAGACTTTAGAATTAATAATAAATCCTTCAATTTCCGGTCTCACGAAATTCTAAATGCGTTTGAATCGGTTCGCGATCATGAAATATATTAATTTTAAAAAAACGTATCTATTTAGGTTGACTGAAAATTCTTTATACTTTCATAATTATACGGTGTACACCCTTTTATCCACTATTAATTATATAATTATTATCCATTTTCTTTAAAAAACCTCAACAAGATTCTCCCTATCCTTCATATTATCAATGGTACAAAAAATTTGATGGACCATAACTCAAAAACTACACATTTTTTCATTAAAATAAATTAGCCTTATTTGTCTTAAAATGTATAGATTGATCAGATTTACGGATAAAATTATCAAAAAAGAATATTTTCCCGGAGACTTCAACGATGCATTAAGCGACGAACCCACGAAAAAATAACCAAAATATCTCCCACAATATGTAAATCGATTCCAGTGGCCTTAGAACGTTTACTTTGAATGTAAATAGCATTGATAAACCCTGTATAAACCTTAAATTTGCGATGACCATCCAATCAAATTGATTCACAATCACATAGAAGAGAAAGTAACGGTTGTTGATTGGTGAAAGACTGGATTCAAACGAAATAACACTTAAAAATTCAATTAAGAAGAAGAATTAATAATAAATCTGTCCATTTCCGGTCACACGAACTTATAAATCCTTTTGAATCGTTCACGATCATAAAATGTATTTAAAAAAAAAAAACATCCTTATCTACTAATAACAACACCTAAGGTCATTTTCTCTTTTTTTCTCTTTCTTCATTTTAATAACATAATTACCGCGCGGATTCTCTTATCCAAACTTGGATTTATAACGCAATATCCACAAGATTTACAATCTTGTGGAGAGAAACTGTAGATGGCTCTGCTAACCTTGGCACGCTTGCGAAAATTCGTCCTCATGTTCAGCGATAGAACAAAAGCTTCTAGACATTCTTATGTCGTGTATCTCTTCGTTAATTGTTTTTTTGTACGTTTTTATTATTGTTTAGGTGCAAGATTTCCGTTTCCTGTGCCCCAACGGAACAGCGTTCGACCAGGATCACCAGATTTGCGCCGAATGGGAAGACGTCGACTGCGACTCGAGCACCCTGTATTATGCCAGCGATAACTTCGATCTTTACCGAATTGGTTCCGGTATGTAAAGATTTTACAATTTTTTTACAACCGGTTTTATTTGCGATTAGTTTCTTATGGATTTAGAGTATTTTTTATTGTGTTATACAGGATTAGCAAAAACACCTAAGTAATTCTCCAACCGTAAGAAATTTCATAAAATTGTTCAAACAAAAGTTTTTTGTCTCTAAACAAGTTCAAACAAATTTTTTATAGTTATAAGCTATTAACCAAAACTAGCCAAAATTACCGGAACACCTTAGTAATTCTTCAGCTGCAAAAAAATAATTCAAATAGAAGTTTTTTGGTTTTAATCAGCCTCTCGTTCAAATATATTTTCGATATACAGGATGTTTATTTTATTTAAAAATTTACAATTTGCCTTTTTCTAACAGAACAACCTGTTATTTTATATTTTATAAGTTTAATTCTAATAATTTTTAGTTATAAGCAATTAATCAAAAATCATAAACTTTTACTGGAACCAAACGTAAAAATAAAAAATCTAAGAGAAAATAATATTACAATTAAATAGTTAAATGTTAAATAAGTTAAATGTTCAAACTACCACATTCGAGCAAATGTATATGTATGCGGGAAAATATTTTTATTTTTAATTTTACACACTGTATATTCAAACTATATTAAACAAGAGGTTGTTTAAACGCAAACAACTGTTATTAGAAATTTTTTTTGGGTTGAAAATTGTTTGTGTTTCAGTAATTTTGACTATTTTTGGTTATTAAGCTTATAATTAAAAAGTAATGCATTTTATTAAAAAAAATATTCCTATATAAAATTCTTAGATTTAATCTTAGAATTAAAACATGTCATAATATACAGGGCGTTGTATTTAAAACAAGGATGGTTTACCAATTTTGTATAAAAAAATAAGCACCCAGTATATTGACAATATATTTAAACGATAGCTGGTTTAAGGCCAAAAAACTTTTGTTTGGACAATTTTTTTAAATTTCTTATAGTTGGAGAATTATTTAGATATTTCGGTAATTTTGGCTAACACTGTATGTAGATTAATATCATGGTTTACAACATGTTAAATTATTTATACAGATTACAAGATTCAAATCTCAAGACTTTTAAATTGTTTTATTAACGGAGATGAATACAGTAGAAAATTAGAATTGATAGAGTAAAAACTATTAAAGATTTCGTTTTTCTTTTAATCTTATCAGAGGCCCTTAATTGAATCATATTAAAACAAATAAAAACATTTTTATTTTGTTTTACAACAACAAAATTTACGTACCACAATTATTAGCTTAATAAAAGTCACATATCAACGTATTTCATTTTTTCTTCAAGTAATTAATTTGTGAAAAAAACAAAATTGTTTTTCAATTAGAAACTAAAGCGTTGAGTATTTTAGGATCAACATTTTGATAGAAAAATGACAATTTTATCGATTCAATTAATCAATTTATTTTATATCAAAAATTTTAAAAAATTTTATGAGAAATTAACTTTTTGTCCTTCAATAGTTTTCGACCTAGGTCCACGGTATTTCGACACGCAGTTTAAAACACAATTTGAAATTAGGAAAATTTACATAATTGTTTGGTGCATGGGGTTTGTCAATTGCTGAAATCACGTAACTTTTTACATTTTGACTAATTTTTTTTTCGGGGTTTTAATTCTATAAAAGGGCAGAAACGTTTCAAGTACTAACAAAACAGAAAAACAATAAAAACTTTCTGTTTTTCGTCTAGCAAATGTAAGAAAGAAGTGAAAGATTAATTTTCTGTTAGTTTTTGTTAATTTGCAATATTTTCCTAGTTTGCAAGTACCTTTCACTCGAAAAATTAAGAATACAATAATTTTGCGTAAATCTACAGAAGTATTGCTCATCAAGAAATCACATAAAGGTCATAATAAATTGCTCACTAAAAGGAGCTGTAAACTATTCAGGATAACAGTAGCTGAACAGGTTTATTACCTATTAGAAATGTGTCTCTAAGCAATTAAAAATACTGCAAACAATAAACAGTGAAGCCGTCTGTAAATTATACCACTTCCTGTACTCAATAACCCCACATTATCATCATTCAAACCTCAATAACTGATTATTAATCTTGCTATTGCTTTTCTTGGTGCTCAATGTTACATAAAAGTCAAGGAACATTTCCCTTTCCTTATATTTTAAATATACTAATAACAGTAGCAATTAATTATTATGTCCTGTTTCTTTTTTAAGGTTTTGAGTCAAAGGCGGTGAAGTATGGCGAAGAAGAAGAAGTATTCGCCCTACAAAGAGCCGAAACAGGCGACATTCGCATCAACCGGGACGAGCAAACCCACAGGGTCAACCAACAGAAAGACATCAGCAACTTCAGAAAACCAAAAGCGCCGCAAAGAAACGACGACGAGATCTTCAAAGGATCCAGCAGCTCAAACTTTTTCAACAACAGGAACGGAGGTAAAGAAATCGACGATGACGAAGACGACAAAAACGTCAACTACAACCAGGACAACAACCAAGAGCAGAGACGTAAAGTCAACAGGCACCAATCTAGAAGACCTGTGAAGCAACAGACAGCGGCACCGCAAGAACAAGAAACCCAAACTCAAAGATCTAACAGGCCAACCGGTTTCGTCAATAACTTCGCTGGCAGCAGCGTGGTGACAACAGCTAAACCAAGCCCGACCACTGAGCAATACAGGGTAAGGCAGAACGTGAGGAAGCAGTACAATAACGCTGACAACTTCAGGCAGAGCACTAAGAATTTCGACGATCAGAACTATCCAAGCACTACTTATACTATCAGCACTCCAGCACCGTTCAGAACGCAACAATCCAACCAGCCAACAACATACGCACCGAAGAAGACCGAGTACCCAAGCACTCAACAGAAGGTTTACACTAAAGAACCAGAGAACTATCCGTCAAATTTCCCGAAACAAAGAAGCTCCACCACTGCTAAATACGATAACTATGACAATAGTTACGATATTACAAAAGTGAAGAATACTTACCAGACTACCGGTTTTGAGAAGAAGCCAACAACTGCGTTTAAGCAAAACGACCTCCCAACAACTTTCGCACCAAAAACAGCCAAGCCATCGACGTTTAACGCTCAAAACAACTTCCCATCGACCTTTTCTCCAAGAACAAACAGCGGATATACGCAAATAACCCAACAGACCACTCAGCAACAATACAACACTCAGAATACTCAGTACAACACTCAATCTACACAATACGACACGCCAAAACAAAATACCCAACAACATAACACTCAAACAACCCAATACAACACGCAACCAGCTCAACGCACTCAAAACACACAACAATACACAACGCAAGCACCACAAAGCACACAACAACAAAACAATCAACAGTATAACTCGCAAAACACGCAATACAACACTCAAACATACAAAACGCAAAACACACAACAATACAACACACAACCGGCTCAGCGCACTCAAAACACCCAACAATATACAACACAAGCGCCACAAAGCACTCAACAACAAAACAATCAACAGTATAACTCGCAGAATGCACAATACAACACTCAAACGTACAAAACTCAAAACACACAACAATACAACACTCAACCAGCTCAACGCACTCAAAACACCCAACAATATACAACACAAGCACCACAAAGCACGCGACAACAAAACAACCAACAGTATGACTCACAGAGTACGCAATACAACACACAAACGTACAAGACTCAAAACACGCAACAATACAATGGAAGAACAACGCAGTTGACGACGTCCAAACCAAGTCCGTTCACTCAATACACTCCAACTGTACCTAAAATAACCTCAACAACGCCGGTGTCTAGATCGAACCGTTTTGATGAGACTCAATACGATGATGGATCTTACAATTCGAAATATGACAGCTACGATAATAGTAATAATGATGAGTTTTTGAAGACCGCCCATAGTACGAATATTGCTAGTAGTAGGAATGAGCTTGCCAAAACGGCGAAAGCAACTGTTTCGACTACTGCCAAGCCTTATTATGAGTCACCCAGGCCGTTTTCCGTGACTCAAAATACGCCAAAAGTGACGGAACAACCGAAAACAACTGCTAAAGTGACGCAAGCGCAAAATTCGGCACCAGTAGCGAAAAAAGAGAAGAACGCCAGTTATGATTATGCATACTATGATACGAATACGCAAAATGAGCCTGAATATGAGATTGATACTGATTTCAAAAAGTCGACTGCGAAAAACTGAGGTGTAGAAATTTTTGTTAAGTAGGTTTATCGTATTATTTTTCAGTATTCTATTTTTTTTTTTTGTTGGAACGTAACTGATCGAAGTTGTTTTATTTGTACATACCTGTGAAAATTTTGATTTTCCGCCGCTCTGAATATATGTGGAAATTTAGAATCTCAAATACTGTAGAATGAAGAAGAAATAATAACAATCATCACTGAAACTAATTTATTTATGTGTGAAATAATTCGTTTTGCCGTGTTTTTATTGTATAGTATTGAGTGAAATATATTATATTTAATTAAGGGATTATTTTTGTTGTTTATTTTTTGTATTAAACCTTCCTGACAAAGGCAAATGCAGGGCTATTCAAGAGAAGAGAAAACCAGATAGGTATCATATGATGCAAAGTGCACAGAAGGTTTGGCTTTACTTGATTCCTCTGGTTGTAGCTGGTATAAACCATAGAAAGGAACAAATTTTGGTCAAAAATCTTGTCCTCCTTTTCGCAGAAAACTGTAATTTAGACGCTATTTGGGTTGTATAAGTCTGAGTGTTTGTTTCTTCTACCCATGTGATTGTCTCTGAAAAGGTTATGATTATTTTCAATTGCGATCTATTCTTTATTGCTTGTAGTTTCTTTATTTGGTGCTTCTGCTATTGTTGTAATCATATTCCATAGGTGTTGTATCATTATCTTGTTCTTTAGTCTTATTGTGTTGACTGTCCAAGAAATTTTGATAATCTTCATCTCAATACTCCTCGACATTAGGTTTGTTTTGGCTTGCGTTGGCCACAAGATTTTCAGTAACCTGTCCTGCCTCTTCAGTTGGACTCTTAGTTTCTTCAAAATGTCTTACGGTATCTTTAGGTGAGAGTTCATCATTGACTTAAGTAATGGTTTCTGGGTTTAATGGTACAGTCACCGACTTCGTTGTCTTTTCGTAGTTTGTATACCAACTCAGCAAGAATCTTAAGACATCAGCAGCTTCTCCATCAGTCATCAGTTGGCTCAGGTCATCACTTTTCTTTTCGGAGTTTCTCTTCTGCCTTTGGGAGGGTCGGAGTTTAGAAACATCCTCAAATAACGGAAGTAGAGTCACGTCTTCTTCTGAATAATCCAGGTAAGAATCGAAGATTTGGCTGATCGGTGTGTTGTTCAACTTGGCCAGTTATTTGCCATTCTGGTCCGAGATGCTTACAGAGATACTCTTCTTTATCTTAGCATCTGAATGCCTTTTATTCCCTGAATGTAATGGATGAGTGAAAGGCGCTGGTAAGCTTAAGCTTGAGTAGATCAACAGCTGGTTTATCGGAGGTCTGTCAGATCTTTAGAAGTGATAACTTTTAGACGTTGGTAAAGTGGAAGGATTCTCATAAGTTGACGTTTCCAGGCTTAGGATGACCTTCCTTAGTGTTGTCTGGTATTGTGTGCTCTTATGGTCTTTGTAATCCTTCTCTTCACCAGTGGTTTGATAATTCTGGTAGTTCTTATAGTCTGCTTGCTGTGGTCAAGTTTCTGGTCTTGATGACTTAAGTCAAAACTAATGAAGACCAAGCAATGATCGGGTTTGATGAAAGTAGAAAGTGAAGGACTTGTTGGGATAATATGCAAGACCAACAACAACAACAACAATTCATCATGATACTATTTATTTAATTTACTTACATCAATAATTTAACCTAAACGGTATTTATACATACAAAAATAGAATTGAGTAATTATTTATTAAGAATAATACAGCATATATTACATCTTTCTCCTTCATACACAAGGCGTTCTCTCGTTCTCTTCTGCATGTCCATTCTCTATATATACACACAAATACTCTATAATCCCATCTCTCACAAACACCGTTTAGGTCTGTCCTTGGTACAGATAAGGCCTTCCTCGTCATAATACGTGCCTAGATCACAAACGAACTTCATATCGACGACTTGGGTACTCGTGTACCCTGGTGAGCAATAATGGAACAACCTACAATCCCTAGGATCCGAATAGAAATTGTTTACCTTCTTATCAATGCACGTGAAGATATACTTCTTATTGATTCTCTCTTTTCGTAATTTCACCCTTACGTGTCTGGATAGGGGTGTAGTTGAAGTAAAACTATTCCTCGCTAATGTGGGATTGGCACTTTTTAATAGAGACGATACCGTCACTAACTTCTCCGAGGAAGTCACTATCTTCTCTGAGGAAGTTTTGATCTTTTCCGTAGTTGTTCGGCTTCTAAGCACTTGATTATAATTTCTAGTCCTACCGCGATTCGCATCGACACTAAATCTGTGGTTGCCGCGTCTTCTCGTTGCAAATCTGGTGGTTTCTGGTAGTTTTGGTGTGGTGATAGTGGTTAGAACTTCACTAGTGGTTGTGAAAATTGGTGCTGTATGTTCTTCTGTAACCTCCTCACCTTTTGGATAGATCATTGACAATCCAAGACTTTTCGAAGGCATCACTATCGTCGTAGCTATACTCTTCGTATTTTTCTCTATAACTTCAATCATACCTTCGAGGTTATCATTCATAATTTCTTCTTTGACCACGGTAGGCGTTGTTGGTGCTTCGGAATTATCTTCAACTGTTTCTTCTGTGATTACTGGTGTTGTCGTCTCCATTGTTACAATGGTTTCCGTTGTGGTTTCAGGAACTTCAGTCGTCGTCAATAACAGCTCTTCTGTGTACGTTTCGGTGGTTGTTGTTGGCTCTTCAGTCGTTATTTGGGTTGTATAAGTTTGAGTGGTTGTTTCGTCAAGCAAGGTGGTTGTCTCTAGGTGCTTATCATCAGTTTCAACTGCTATATTTTCCGTAGTGGTTGCGATGTCTTCGACTGGTGCTTCTGTTATTGTTGTTAAAACTGCGTTCGTAGTAACTTCGGAGTCTTCATAAGTAGTAGTAAGGTTCTGATCATCATCATTGATATTCTGCAAGTTTTTATCGACTTCACTAATCTCTTCTTTATGTACTTCAGTGTCGTTCAATTGAGGGTATTCCTTTTCAATTTTGGAGATGTCCTCAACTTCTTTATTGTTTGGTTGGATATCTTTCAAGTCTTCTTTATCTTTATTGTTCTTTTCATCATCCTCAGTAGTGTGTTCTTGCTCTAGGGAAACTTCTTTTGAGTTTGTTTGGTTCTCTTTCAAGTCTTCTATATCTTTATGATTGTCTTCATCGGCCTTCTTGTCGGTAGTATCTTGTTGGTCTAGGGAATTCTTATAAGACTTGACTTCGTAGTTATCATCAACGTACTCATTTAAGACATCCTTTACATCTGCAACCTTAAGATTTCCTCTATCATTTTTTTCTTTGTTATAAGATTTAGCTTCGTAGTTATCATCGATATAATCGTATAATGGGTTACTATCTTCGGAGTTAACATCGTTATTCTCTTCTTTTTCGGGTTCCTTTACAGTAGTGCTTCCATCTTCTGACTTAGTTTTGTTGATTTCGTTGACTGCAGCATCAGCTTTAGGTGTTTCCTGTTCTTCGATGCCCTTCTTCTCTTGCAGGATGTCGTACGGTTGAACAGGTGACACTTCTGGCATGTTATGGTTAGTTTCGTTTAGATTCTCGTCAATTTCTTCGTAGTAATAATCATATTCGATAGGTGCTGTCCCGTTCGTTTGCTCGTTTGTTTTATTGTGTTGACTGTCCAAGAAATTTTGATAATCCTCGTCTAAATACTCCTCGAAATTTGGCTTGTTCTGGCTTGCGTTGGCCACAAGATTCTCAGTAACCTCTTTTGACTTTTCTGTTGTATTCTTAATTTCTTCCAAATTGGTTATATTACTCTTAGGTGAGAGTTCGTCATTAATTTCAGTGATGGTTTCAGGGTTTAATGGTATAGTCACCGATTTCGTAGTCTTCTCGTAGTTTGTATACCAACTCAGCAAGAATCTTAAGACATCAGCAGCTTCTCTATCGGTCATCAGTTGGCTCAAGTCTTCACCTTTCTTTTCGGAGTTTCTCTTCTGCCTTTGCGAGGGTTGGAGTTTAGGAACATCCTCAAATAACGGAAGTAGAGTCACGTCTTCTTCTGAATAATCCAGGTAAGAATCGAAGATCTGGCTGATCGGTGTGTTGTTCAACTTGGCCAGTTCTTTGCCATTTTGGTCGGAGATGCTTACGGAAATACTCTTCTTTATCTTAGGATCTGAATGCCTTTTGTTCCCTGAATGTGAGGGATGAGTGAATGGCGCTGGTGAGCTTAAGCTCGAGTATATCAACGGTGGATTAATCGGAGGTCTATCAGATCTTTGGAAGTGGTAACTTTGAGACGTTGGTGAAGTGGAAGGATTCTTATAAGTTGACGTTTCCGGTCTTAGGATGACCTTCCTCGGTGTTGTCTGGTATTGAGTGCTCTTGTAGTCTTCGTAATCCTCCTCTTCACCAGTAGTTTGATAATTCTGGTAGTTCTTATCGTCTTGGTAGTCAAACTCGTACTCAACCGGTTTTTTCTTCTGGTCTTCCTTGTACGCATGCGTAGTGACTATAACATGCTGATTCTTATCATCGTTGAACCTCTGCTGTTGATAGGACACCGGCTTAATATCCGGAGATGAATCCGGATTTAACTTCAGGTTGATTTCTTTTGGGTTGAACCGAAAGTCGGGTGCTGAATTTGAAGAGAACTGATGATGGTGTAGTGACAGTTTGTGGACTGGTGGTGGTGTTGTGCTTGCTGTTGTTGTATAGTAATGCGGCCTGTTCACGTGTCTTGTCGACGTCGTGTAGTATTGCGGACGAAATGTTGTCGTTGTCGTTGTTGTGGTCGTGGTTGTTGATGGTGGACTCGTCGCTTCTGGATCGCCCGGTATTATCAATGGTGCGCTGTTCCCGTATAGTTCCCTGTTGTTGTCGTAGTATTGCTCGGATTTTTCGCAGTCGACTTCATCGATTCTTTCGCAAACTCGTGTAGACTGAAAAGAATAAGAAATCTATGTCAAAATACGGTAACTACCAATCTTTATTGAAATTATTTTTAGCATCAAGGTAATTTTTAAGGAATTGTAAATACCAAGGTGTACAACAAATGAAGTGAAACTGTTTACTCTGAATGTACAAAAATAGAGAAAAAGTTTCGTTTGAAGCTTTTGTTCCTTATAATCACTGCAGAGAGTTAAAGGGGACCAAAATCTAGCGATATTAGTACAAACTTACAAAGGAAAATACTAACTAAATTAAAAAGCAAATGATATAATTAATCTAGGTGAGGATTACTTCATGGAAAAAAGACCTTGGTTTGGATTTGAACCAGAAACCCTCCAATTCGTAAGCTCTTGCCAATTGAGCTACCGAGGCAGTGGAAATGTATAAGCGAATTTGTCACTCCAGAGATACAATGTCGATATTTGAACATAATAAACCCGGACGTGACACCTAGTTTTTCTGGTAATTGGAAGTTTGCTAATTAGAGATCGCAAAATGTTTATTAAGTGTTATTAAACTCGTAATTATCTAGAAACTAAATTAAGAACAGAGTGATAATTAATCTAATTTTTCAAAACCAAATGAATTCTGCCTGATGCTTTTATTCATTTAACGTAACTGAGCGTGGAGATTTATACTGGTACCAACTTTAGTAACAGTGGATCTCATTTTGCTGTTTTTACTTATTTTCAACAATTTTTTATTGTTTCGAGCAAGACCTCACACGATCTACTTTCCTGTTAGGTATGATTGAAAAGTTGGTAACTAATTAAGATTTGTTAAATTTTAAAAACCAATGTTAAAACCGTTTTTTGTGACATTTGAAAACCAGTGTTCATATGAAAAAGTAAAGAAAATTTTCCAAAACAGTATAAGACCACCGTAAATCCTATGGACATGTACCGGTTTGGAACTCGGCGATTCAATTAATATGTCAAAATTTGATGTGGCCAGGCACATGACTTTATCATACCATAAATAAAATTAATAGTTCAGCTGCTATTTGATCGAGATCGGCCATGTCTGCATTAAAATAATACTACTAGAACCAGACAGATATTTTGATTATATTGGCCGTAGGTATTGTCAAAACATTAGCGTTGGACACTACCTACTGTCATTAGAATCACAATATCTGACAAATCCTGGCTAACTAGTTGTAATGCAGTACGAGATGTCGATGAAATAGAATCTGCTCATGCAGCTAAACTATTAATTTTACCAAAAAATGACAAAATCATAAATTATTGAGAATTTCCTCTACTTTAATTTATTATTTAATTATTTCGACGAAATTCCAGAAATGGCGGTTTATTTGCAAAATTTTTCAAAAATGCTAAGGGTAAACCTTCAGTTCCTTTAGTTTCGTTATTAAACTTCTAAATATTAAGGTTCGTCCCGATACCTTGAGTAGTTTCTCCGGAATCGTCGCAACAAAAAACGGGTATACACCCGTATACACCCAAAAATACATATTTCCGCTAAAATCTCAAAATTTTTTTGGCACGATTACAAGAATTTAAATACTACGTGTGATAAAGTAAAAATAATAATAAAATAATAATATAAATTGCCATTTTGTCTTTGAATAAGTAGAATATTCTAGAATATTTATTCTTATATCTATCTATATCTTGTATGGAAAGTCGTATTCGTCTGTTTTTCAAATTCTTAAATACGTACAGCCGTTTGAAATATAAACAAAACAAAGAGAAAATGTTCATGTAAAATAATGCAAAAATGTTAACAATTTCAATAATAAAAAATAAGTAAGTAAATAAATGTAAAGTAGTAAATCAAAGCCAGTTTCCTAGAAATTAGAGCTGTTTAAAGTACGCTAGGAGTTGAAAAAAACGACTCTTAAGTCCATATGAAACTTTTTACTCACTGTCTAACATTGACTATCCGAAAGAAAGCATTTCAAGAAAAAACGCACAAAACGCAATACATATTATGTCATGATCTCCTAGTAGAGTTTTTGAAGAATTGTATAATAACTTTTCTCTGTGTTAACAATTAAATATATAAAACAGCACAATATTTACACAGCGATGAGATGCATACCAGAAAACAGACATTTTTTAAATGTTTCTCCAGTAAAATTTATCTAGTGTTTGAGTTGTTTTTGTTTTTTTTGCACCAATGTTATAGAAAACAAGCAATGCGATAAATAAAAGGTTATAATTATCAGAAAAGTGATCTTGGGAAAATCAGAAGGATGGGAAAAATTAATTAATTAATTAATTACTTGTTCAAACTACTAAAAGGACACATTTTAACATATTGTCCAATGTCTCATCACCATGGCAATTCTGATTCTTCCTGTAGTTTTGTCAATCTACAATCTAAATTCCTTTTAACCTGCATTTTAAAAAAATCATAGTAAATAGTACATAGGAGTTTACTGCACATTAGAAGCGATAAACAATTCTTCCTCATTTAAAATTTCAACCGTTTTTAGGAAATCCCCACGGAATTTTTAAGCGACTTTCACTATCGCGCACCCACACCGCATCTGATTACTAATTAGATTAGAAAGGATTGGAAAATCGAACGCCAAAATCGTGCAGATTACCCAACACTGTTAATTTTCTCAGTTCGTCATCTAGATTCGATCATAAGACTGCAGGTAATCATGAAACGCCATGACCTTGAGTAACACGCATTACTAAAAGCGAAAAGAAACTACAAATACCGCAAGTGCAAAATTGGCATTGATAGACACGTTGACTTTCACATCCCAGTCGCCGAGGTAACCCATTGACACTTGTTTTTTTTTCGCAGCTTCTATATCTACAAGACTGTGCATCAATTCGTTATGTAAAACTCTATTTCTTATACTTAATTTTTTGTTTGTACTATTGGTATGTGCTGTGTGTTGCGAAGAGAATTAGACCTTGACTTTTCCAGTCGTGTCTGACGATTGTTGTTAGTAATAATAATCTTAACGAGACGAGGAATGTTTTTTTTTTTTTAATTTTGATCGATGGCATCCACGCATGAACATGAAAAGATTTCTCTGGCTAACACTAAACGTTTTGCCAACACGTGACACTAAGTAGACGTGTGTAACCTTTTGACGAAGAGAAATTCGTGTTAAACATACTTAATCATAGCCTCCCCGCTCTTTTGTACTTGCTTCTTTAAAACAACTGAGATACATAACAATGGTCCAAAACATGTGCCTTGCGGTACTCCAAAACTAAAGGATTGCGGGCGATTTTTATGCGGGCAGTTTCGAGAAAAGTCTTCGGTATATCGGGCAAGAGCAACACCATGACCTTGGACTACTGTTGGTGTAGTAAAAAGTTGGTATTTGGTGCTTCTGGCAAGGTTACTGGTAATGCTACTGATGATCAGATAATTCGTTAATAGTAGGTGTGGAAACAGAAGGAATGGAGTTGGTTTCAAGTTGTAGCTGTTTTTTTTTTTAAATATTTAGTAGATAATTATGTTCTTCGGTTATTAAAGCCAAATTGTTTAATTTGAATTTCACAGTTTGCTTGTATAATTAAACAATTTTGATGAATTATCATCAAGGCAACATGAAAGATTACAAGGATCTAGATCTTATTTTCTGCTAGCTAACTATAACAAAAACAACTTACGAAAACATTCTTGACGCACTTGTGTATAAAAACATTGCGTCTAGTATCAACCCCCTCCAATTTACTTTTTACTTTAACATAACTAAAATAATCCAAAATGTTTCTGTAAAATTTCCTACTTATACTTATATTATTAGAATACATGGTTACAAAAAGTGTAAGCATGTGTAAATATTGTTAAGATCATAAAGAAAAGACTAGAAGGAATTTTTATTTGTTAATTATTAAAACAAAAAAGAATAAAAAGAAGAAAACACGAAAAATGAGAGTGTATCAACAAATTATTATTATAGGATAATAAACAACAAATTAAGCTCACATTAAATTGTTATTAATTACCTCAGTACTCCATTAAAGAAAACATGAATAAAAACAAGAAAAGTGAGAGTGAGTTCAACAGTGACACAACAAATAATAATAAATAACAAATTAATCTCACTCTAAATAATTATTACTTATCTCATTGTCTTATTTTCATTAATTTAGTGTAAGACGTTCAGAAGTAAGACCGTCTGGTTAGTTAAAAAAAAATATTTGCGCTTCTTTGCAATTTGCAACATTTAGTGCAAATTTCTGTTTGGTTTCTTTTGAAATAAAACGGTTACATAATACAAAGAGGGTGGGACAATTTAATCTTAACAATTTATCTTGAAAAGCACATCCATGCAGAAAAAAATATACAAAACTATTTTCTTCCGTATTTCTGTACATTTTTTAATTCTTTGCGCTATTTTAACAATGAAATACTGGCAGAGTCCTAACCTTTTCCTTACAGTTCTTGTGTTTTTGCCCTATTTGTTAAAATACAGTAATTTAAGAACCATGGTATTTCCGATCTATAGACATTTGTTGAAATAATTTATGATTATCTCTATACAATTTTCACATTGGAGTACTTCGTCACACAATTTCAATTCCAAAAAACATCGATGTTCGTATTGGAACACCATATACATGGTTCCATTTCTGGAATCTATGTATTTTTTTATATAGAAAGTAGTAGCACGCAGTTGTGTAAAAGTCTACTGTTTTGAAATAAGTGGAGATTGTACGAAACCTGGTCGCTATATTTTATTACATGGAAAAAGTTATTTTCTATTGATTATTATGATTTTATATGAAAAATTAAGATAAATGTTTTTCCAAAAAGTAGTTTTTTTTTCACATACTGGGTTTTCCAATAAGGTAGTATTGGAACCGAAATTGTTGGATACATGTAGTCCAAAATTATGAACCGATGTAAGAAAACTAGTTGTCTTGTATTTTGAAATTTATATGTTTTATAAATTTCAAAAATCTAAAAAGAATTACATCATAAACCACTTCGAAAAAAAAATGTCTAGTATTTGAGGTATAATTTGTTTTTAAAAATGATGATGATGTTTTAGACGAATAAGGCAGTAGCTCAAAAACTTGAACACAATCTCAGTAGTTTTTACTTTATCATACGCAGTAAGATAAAGTATTGTAATCATGCCGAAAAAAAGAATTGAGATTTTAGCGGAAATAGGTCTTTATGGGTCCCCTGAACATTTTTGACCAAGGTACAAAAAAATGTCTGTGTGTGTGTGTGTGTGTGTCTGTGCGTATGTATGTCTGTGTGTAAACGATTTTTGTGGCGACGATTCCGGAGAAACTACTAAAGTTATCGGAACAAAAGTTCATATTTAGAAGTTTTGTTACCAAACTTAGAGCTGAAAAGCTTTTGGTTGAAAAGAGTCCAAAGGAAGTGGTAGTTTATTCTTAGCCTTTTTGAAGGATTTTGCAAATGAGCCGCCATTTCTGTAATTTCGACAAAATAGTTAATTAATAAATTAAAGTAGAGGAAATTTTGAATAATTTTTGCCTATGACATTTTTTGGTAAAATTAATAGTTTAGCTTCAAGAGCAAATTCTATTTGATCGAGATCGGTCGCATCTGCATTGATATGAAATTACATAGTAGCCAGGATTTTGACAAATATTTTTTTGTGTTGTCACAATCGAAAACAGTTGATCTCATCAGAGGTTGGAGAACCATTATGGAACGTTGCCGCTGTAGTGCGGCAAATTATAAAATACAAATTTCAAATAAAATAAGATCACCAATTTGATTGTTTGTTGATAAGAATTATCAACCCATCTTTATATCTTATTCTAAAAACGATAAATGGAGAAAATTATAAATAAAGTATAGCGATGAGTGTAGTTTTATTTTAGTATGTTGGTAGGGATGTGTCATGAACTAATATAAATCTGTCAGAATTTGAATTACCTTTTTAGGTGCGTCTTCATTAGTGATAATGGCAGTGGTAGCAGACGCCGTTATAGTATTTCCAATAGAAAATTGCTAGTGACTCATGTTTATGTACATGCAAACTAATATGTGTCAATATCACGATATGTAAGAAATACTATAATTTCGTATTCTACCACCGCCATTAGCTACCATTACCTACCAATCGGAACGCACCTTTAAACTTGGCGTTTCGTCAAAGTGGTACCAACCTAGCATTTACTATACAGAAATCATTTATTTATTTTTTTAAAATACGTATTTCTTAACAAGCAACACAATAAACGTTGATGTCGCTCCTGCCAAAAACTAGATAGCGCGACTCGCTTACATGCGCCGGCGACACTCCGCCTTCGGTGACGCTCCGCATCACCGCTCGTCGCGCTATTCCATACTTTCAGCATTTGTGACATAAATAACTATTATTCTAATGACGTAGTGTAGGTAGTGTCAAATGCTGATGCTTTGACAATACCTACGATTTATCTCAATAGAATAGATTCGTATGCAGCTAAACTATTAATTTTATATATTGTATGATAAAGTCATGTGCCTGGCCACATCAGATTTTTTTTAGTAAACTGTCGCAAATAATTCAAAATATACAGAAATATAGGCAATTTCATTGTAAAAAGAATTGATATTGACCTTATTTTTCACACATAGCAAAACTAGTAGCATCCTAGTTCTAGAAAATTATTCATTAAAATGGTCCACTTTGCATTATCATACCTTTTTAAACATTTACTTTCTGGGTGTGTATTTTTCATTGAAGGTACTACGTACATCACTTGTTTCTTTCTCTCTTTGATGATTTATTTTTATGTTCCAAATTTTAACCTAATCAAATTCCAAATTAGTTTCAAACTCCACTAGCTCCGTTTTCATTTCAATGTCCGTTGTATTTTATTGATATGGTACTAAAAACTGGATTCTAAGCAGTTTCCTGTCGCTGTTTCATTGTAAGCACCTTAAAATTCTTTATATTTATACTAATTATTAAAAAAATATAATAATATTTAATAAAAAACTTTTTCCCACAATTTTTATTTTGCATATTTAGCTTTTTCATGTGTGCTTTTTTCATTCATTGATTGTATTTCAACAGTTTGGGCAAATATTATCTACTTTTAAGATTAAAAAGTACTTTTCAATAACCTTTCAAAATCAATTTTTCAGTTACAAATTCTGCAATAAAACGATTACTATTAAGCTAAATAAAAAACAAAACAATTACCCCACTTTTCTCTGTACAACCAATTTAACAAACTACCAATTACCGACATAAAAACAATAGAACTATACCTAACCATCTCCAAACCGGCGTGTCACACAAGCTGTTAACCAGCTGGTACCTACATACATACACACAGACACAAACGCAAGGTTATTTTTCTAACCGGACAATTGCAGACATATATAAACACAGCTTAATTACACGAGCTAGTACAGAGTAATAACAATTATTATATTGTTAGCATTCTTCTGTCTGGTCAAGGTAGAGGTCGGTTGATAGCAGCAACAAACGGCACGTTCGCACCGAACCCACTGACACAGTTTTAATCGCAACCGCAGGTCACGTTTTCAATTCCTAACCTCATGCGGAATGAGTTGCGTATTTTTTCCCATTTCTCACTTTGATTTTCTTTCACGTCACATCACGTAATTGATTGCAATCGGTATGCAAAACGACCAATTAGACAAGGACAGTGACCTAGACTTAGGTACTAATGAAATCATTATGGTGAGGTCTGAAGAATTCGAATCTTTATGTTGTAAGTTTTGCTTGGTTATTTGCAGTGTCGGGTTATCAATGGACAAGATTTCTAAAAATTTTTGGAACATAATTTGCCGATAATGTTGGAAGAAGTTGATTTAAGGACAAGGCAAGAAATGATACTGCAGTTAGACGGGGCTCCACCACACTACTCTAGAGTAGTCCAAAACTATTTAAATAATATGTTTGAACGTCGCACAGTGTGGTATTTGACCTGAAAACCTGGCGAAAATAATTTTTTCACCTAATAAGGCTTTAGATGTGTTGTTTTATTTATGTATAACATTTTAACCTTCATATTAAAAATTTTAAGGTTAATAATTTAATAAACACAATAAAACAGTACAAAATAGGAAAAAGCAAACTCTATTAAAAATTGTTCTTCACTGCACTACACCTATTGTAAATTAATTACTGCTACAACATTTGCCATCAATATTTTTTGTGATTTTATTTCTATTATGTTTTACCGTGTCAAATTCATAAAATAATATATGGTAGCATATACGGATTTAAAATTGAACAATACAAGTCGTTTTTGAGTTATATGAGATAACATGTTTGGGTCTGTTATGTTGTAAGAAAATCCTGAAAAAAGTTTTGTTTTTAAAGACCAGTGATAGAGGAAGAAAATGAAAGTTGACACGATATTGTGTATTGAAACGGTACATGTGCTATTATTCATGCTGTTTTCCGTTCGATGCATTCGTTTTAAGACGTGATAGTAGAGGCAATTAAGCACCTATTTTATCAATTTTATCACTATAAGATCTAATATTTTTAGTATTATTTCAAAATTGTCTAATATTTATACTTATTGTTTCCATGAAAACTTTCGAAATTTGATCATACTTCAAGCTGAAACGGTCGTTTTTTAGTGGTATGACCCTAATACGCATGTTTTTAACCCGCATTCGCATTCCGCATAAACACATTTATCGAAAACGCATAACCAGTTTCTATTCACAAACTTACTATTGTTTCTCCTCAACAAGAATCCAATTTAAACAAGTGAACTGTGTATTGCGACTAGGTGCTTTCGAAGTATTTTCTTGCCTTGAATATGAATCCGGTTGGCTTCAAGCAACCAATTTCCAAGAAATGCATATACAAGTGCAAAGTTTAAGGTTTTTTCGGATGATTTTTAAGAGTCCAGGTCATCAAGGTTGTTTGCTATACATGATCCAAAACGGAAAAATATACGTATATAACGGCATATAACAAGATGCATTGACCATAAAATTGTCAATATCTCGATAACCGTAACCATTTGTATATAACTAAATATGGTTAAATATGTTCTAAATTACCTCTACTATCACGGTATCAAGAAATTGCACCAAATTACATATAAGCCAGTACAACAATTTTTGGATTTTCCTTTACAACGTATTAGAAATAAAATCACAAAAACCGCATCCGCACCTATCCGCAGCAGATTTTCCAGTAGTTGTAATGTGAAATATGTATACTATAATTTGAACCACTTTCAAAAGCTTAACAAAGCTAAACACTAAACTAAAACACTCAAGTTCTGCATAAAACTGCTTTTTATAACAGCGAATATTCTCGGCACTGCAATAAACAAAATTGTGGATAAATTTTAATAAAAATAATGTCGAATGAAAGTTCATACTTGGTTCTAAAGAATGTATAACAAAAAAGCGACATTTACCGTTAAAATACAAAATTGCAACCGTTTTTAAGAGCGTCAACTTATGTGCATCTATGTTCAGCCATAGTAAAATATAACTTTTGGCTGACAAGGACACGTGGCTCA
Organism: Melinopterus prodromus; assembly: GCA_964023965.1. NCBI lineage: Eukaryota > Metazoa > Arthropoda > Insecta > Coleoptera > Scarabaeidae > Melinopterus > Melinopterus prodromus. Next base: position 66,061,507 of record OZ030392.1, read on the forward strand.
GGGCTCAGGTGAAAAAATATTGCCGCTTTTTAATACATCGGTCTTTTAACTATTCCAGAAACTGGTTTATTTTTTGGAATTTAACAATTTAGAAATTTGATTTATGGCCAGCTTTTTGGGTCTAATACTTTAATGTGCGTCGTTGGATTGGTCGTGGTGATCCAACACCTTGGCCAGCCAGATCACCTGACTTAACGCCGTGTGATTTCTTTCTTTGGTGGCATGTTAAGGAACTAGTTTATAGGGATATTCCCACCACTAAAGAAGACAAGAAGACCTGGATAAAGCGAAGTTTTCATTATATTTCAGTGGAAACACTAGAAAATGTTTCGAGGGACTTTGAAACAAGACTTCAGAAATGCATTCAACAAAGAGGCCAGATATTTGAACATTTGTAGTGGAATACTTACCTGTCTCTTCACTTTCTTTTTGGTTTTGTGTATTTTCTTTAGTTTATAATTGTGTTGCATTTATTTGTTGTTAACTGTTAGAGTTATTATTAGAATTTAATAAATTTTGAATTTCCCGACTTTTTGCTTTCTTCTTGTGTTTCGTTAAGCAATACTGGCCGTGAAAGCCTACTTCTTCAATCTTGAAAACTTGTGGGTTGACAACTTTTTATCTGTTGATGATGGTCCTAATAAAATTTGGCATTTTTAAAAAGCTTGGCTATCGAACTTTATAATGGTGTTATAATATACAGGCTGTTCCTGCTTATTTTATATAATTCATATTATAAAATGAAATAAACCATATCTCTCAAAAAGAGTGATATTTTTACTGTCTAGAATAAGGTTTTTCGTTTCTTCATCTTAATTAGTTACTTCAGAATAATTTTTTTTTAATATTGCTTGTTTTTGATATTGATTTTACAATATCTCGGAAACAGTTGACAATAGCCTAATATAAGTTGATGTTAAAATGAGTACCATAAAAATCTTCATCCAAAACTGCAATAATATACCTAGTGTTCCATATAAACAAAAACATAAGTTTATGTTGGTAAGTTGTTGTGGGACACCCTGTAACCATGAAAATATTTTCTTGCTGTAGAGCCAATGATTATCTACAACTTTTATATATGGAAACAGCGTGTATTTCGATTGCTTCAGGCCATTAATGTACTTTGTTCCTAGCCTGGGACACCCTGTATATAGGGGCCCCAAAATTCAAAATTGCCCAAGACCCCATGATGGCAAAACTTGTCGCTGGTTATTTGTAGGTAGAGTAGGTGTAAGTAAGTTCTAGTAAGTTTTACCTGGTCAAATACTGTTCCGTTTAAGCATAGAAATCGAATGTCCATGGTTTCGTTGTTCTGGCCCAATGTGCACACGTGAAACATCTGACAGGCTGCTTCGACATCAGCATAATAGCCGCCGACGATCCTCCAAGCGCAAGAAAAATTCGTGTCAGGTAGATTATCGAAGTCCAAATACTGAAAATGAAACAGAAAAAAAAAACATTAGAATATAGAAATACTTTTGGTGGCAGCGTTGGGATTTACACTGTATTTTTTTAAACGATTTCGTAAACAAAATTTTTCTTGTTGGTAATATTATTGCAGATTTGTTTCATTAACTTATTCTACCATACCGTTATGTATTGGTTTGCATAATAGATCATTAAGCTTTCTCGGTTTAAGTATCATCAAAATTAATGTCTTGGGAAGTGACTTGTGAGTTTAATAGTTTTATTTTACAGCAGGATACCGAAAGCATTTTTGCGACGAGAATGGTGGTTTGTAGAAAACTTATTAAAGCTAAAAATAATTGCTCTGTGTAAAGTTTGTGCAATATCTAAAGATTAAACAGCTGTTCATTGGATATTATGCAATAGTAAAAGTTTAATATATAAATACTACTTGCCCTTAAAAATTAAACACTAAGCATTGTGATGTGACAACTTTAATAACAATTTCTGAAATTTATATTTCAGGTAAAAATAGAAAATACAAAAAATCTGAAAATCAGAATTTTGGGCTTGTGTTCATCCATTCTTTAATATATTCGTCTTTCCATTTTTTATCAGTTTTTTTAAGTAAAAAATTATTCAAAGTTCATCAAATTGTATTGCAATAAGACCTAAAATATTTTCGATACTTGTCGATATCTTGTTGTTTGTTAAATCAAACGAATGATATTTGCACGTTCATGAGGCAATTTTTCGATTAGAATTCAGTGGAATTAACAGATTTTAAATATCTCTAATAGTTTCGTAGATATAACATAAAGTTGTGTTTTTTAATGGAATCCATAGCTGGCTGTGACTGAAATAAATAGAGCCTTTTTTCCCCTATTCAACGATATATAACACGCCGGTCCAAAGTATCCCAAAAGTAATGTTTTATTAAATAACATGAAATTAGTATTTACCAGAGAAATTATAATTATTGTCTTCGAGATTTCTCCGAGTAGGCGTTGTCACTAGTGGTTTGACACTACGAATCAGTGACTTAAGTATTGAATTTGCATTCATTTGAATATTTATTTCAATTAAAAGTTACGAAATGCCTTATGAATTATATGAAAAATACGCAATGATCGAATGCTTTATTCAAAGTAATAACAATGCTGAAATTGCATCCGAAATATACTTCAGTCGTTGCCCAGAAAGAACACAACCTCACAAATCTATTTTTGAGAGATTAAAAGAAAATCTCATCAATCACGGGTCATTTAGTATGCCAAGACCCAGTCATTACCATAGTGAAAATGCTGAAGAAACTGCCACCAACACAGTTGCAGCGACAGTTGCAAATCCCTCAACTTCAAGTCTTGAAATATAGACACTGAATCTGGGGTATCAAGACGTCGAGCGTTGAGAATCCTCAAGAAGCATAAATTTAGGCCATATGCCTTAAGAATACAACAGCATTTGCAAACAACTGACCCTCAGCAACGAATGGAGTTTTGCCAGTGGTTCGGTGAAAATCTTCAGCAGAATCCATTATTTTTTAAAAAGTTATTTGGACTGATGAAGCCTACATCAGCAGTGCCGGAGTTTTTAATAGACACAATGAGCACTATTGGTCTGATGTCAATCCTCACCGTACCGTCAACGTGCAAAACCAAGGACGTTTTAGTTTTAGTGTTTGGTGACAATAATCATAATGCCTCTGATATATACTAATTTCATGTTATTCAATAAAACGTTACTGTTGAAATATTTTGGACAGGCATGCTATATATCGTTGAAAAGAGGAAGTCATAGCCAGCTATGGTTTACATTTAAAAAACACAACTTTATGTTATATCTACAAAACTATTAGAGATATTTAAAATCTGTGAATTCCTGTGTTACAGAGATTTCCTATAGTAACATCGAATTTGGCCCCTGTACATTCTAAAATGATGATGTGTATGGCTTTATTCTCTTTACAGCAAATCAGTACGCTGGTATATAATTTAATTTACCTCTGGAGTTCAATTTAAATCATAAATATAAAGTTAATCGAGACTTAGGTTATGTATCGGTTGTCATTTTCACTTTTGCCTTTTACCACCATAAACCACAAAACCAATATTTTCCTCCATATAAACCAACCACAGTCCATAAAATTTTCCCATTAACAACTTCCAACCAACTTTTAACGATTTTCATAAAAACGCAATGTCCATACATCAATCCAATCTCCAATAAATCCGTTATAGATGTAGCAAGGATTCAACCGCAAGAGATTTATGAATTCGTGGGAAAACAGCGAAAAACTCTTCTGGAATCTATGCCAATAGAGATATAAACCCATCCGAACGATGGTTTTACTTTCTAACATGCGTAGGATTGCGTAGAAAAACACCGTTTTAACGCAAAAAAATAAACGTTTTGTTTTCGATGACTAACAAGATAAAAACGTGAATGCTCTGGATATCGTTTGGTGTTGATCAGGTTTGGTTATAATGGCGAATCCATGCACGAACGCGGTACAGACAGTGAAACTGGTACTTTAATAAGGTTTCTTTTTGTGTTGGTACGGCGCGTATAGCGCGTACCGCATAGGTGGAACTTGAAGCGCAACTTTCATTTGTCTGTCGTGGGTCAATTACAAAATAATTCGAACTGGTTTTTGTCTGGGATGCGTTCAAATGTGCATATTTTTTTCGAGGTATTTTCCTAGAATCTTTCACCTTCGCCTTCTCTTTTTTTTGATAGTGTTGTTCATTTTGTTAACAAGAAAATTGAGATAGAGCAATGGTGGAGAATTAAGAGCTCAATCTTTTCGTTAGGTACTAGAAAGAACACCCAGGAATAAATAAAATTGCAAAATAGTTTGATATTATATAATATTATATATATATTATATAATTTAACTAAAATGTTACATTAAAAATATTTACACACAGTGACTATAATGTTGTCGTGCATTATAATGTTGATTTAAATTTTTAGGTATTGAAGATCTCACCAAAGTACACTATTTTATGTCTTCACATCAATTTTAGATCAAGAATACCAACGTGTTTAATCATGGTAAAAAACTACTAAAACAAATATTGAGAATTTAAAAAAATAAACCAATCATACTCGGTAACATTGAACTATTCCGTTGTTTAATTTAAACATCGAAAACTTTGAGATTAAGTAAATATTTACATAGAAAGGCTGTTGAAAATAAAAAATTACCCATACTTACCAAGTTTTACAAAAATATTCCATGTTATTATAAAGCATACGATGAAATATATTTATTTAGAACATTGATTTGGTATAAAGAATTTAAGTCAAATGTTTATTTATCTAGAATTAAGATTCCTAGTTAAGAAGAATAAGAATAGTTACAATAAATTACGCATATTCGTTATTTTGACATTTTGACATTTGACATTCGTCAATAGTTTGCATACAAACAACAAATATTTCAAGACGAAGAGCACAATTTATTAAATTGAAAAGATCATATTTTATCCATTTGAGTTGCCAAACTTTAATGTTATGGCACAACATTATCGATTAACAGTATATTTCCCATATTTCTGCGATATCTGGATATCCCACAACAATTTTCTTTCATGATAAATTGAATGATTCAGCGGATAGATTCTGCGTTAATATAAAACTAGTTAGCCAGGATTTGACAGATATTTACATTCTAATGACAGTAGGTAGTGTCAAACGCTGATGTTTTGACAATACCTACTGTAAATAGAATCAAAATATCTGTCAATTCCTGGTTAACTAGTTTTATTTTAATGCAGACACGACCGAGCTCGATATAATAGAATCTCACGCAGCTCAACTATTAATTTTATATATAGTATAATAAAGTCATGTGCCTGGCCACATCTGTATTTTGTTTCAATTTAACACAGAAAACACAGAAACACAGAAAACACAAACATAATTTTGCACATTTTATTTAAAAACCTAGTGTATTTTTCAGTTTCCGGCCGCAGATTCATATTTTCCAGAAATGGGAGTCTGTAAAGGTTTCTGCTATAAAACTTCAAAAGTCCACTGAATATATTTATTAATTAAGCTAGCAATTGTAGTAAACTTGTTATAGTTTAAAATTAAAGTAAAAACTTGTTCTAACAGGATTGACAAATGTGAATCGGTTGCTAGGAATATTGTTACAACATAAGCTTTCCTAGCAACCGAAATAGCTTTAATATATAATTGGAGTTATTGGATTTCTTCTACAAAAGTAAACGTATTTTAAGATAAACAAAAATATTACTTTCAGGGAAATATTGTATACAAATATATTTATTTCTATTATATAATTAATATTTAAAATAAATTAATTTCTACAAGGAAATAATCTGTGAAGTTCAATGCAGTAAATATTTGGTATGCTAAAGACATATTATATTTTAACCCAAAAGAATATATTTCGAGAAAACACAAAATTTTTAAAGTTTTTAAAATGAGATTTTGTTTTCTTTATTTTATCCATTTGTTATATATCTCTAAGTTATTCTGGTGTAAAATATGGCTGTTAATAAACAAGCACTCATAATAAATAAGCACATTATTTGAAATGAATGTATTAGACATATATACGTATTTAATTTCAATTCATAAAACTTAGAACTGAATAATAGATAGTCTACCCAATTTTCCTATTTTTCCTATTACTATTTCTATAAACCTATCAATTAATTCGTATGGTTGCACCAAATACATACTGTAAGGTAGTTTACAATAATTGATTAGTGTGTGGTTCCCACGTTATTTGCATAATTCGCTATGAATTTTAATATCCTTATTTGAGCAAACGTGCTAACAATTTGTCCTTTTCGGCACGTTAAAACTAACCAAACCCGACACAGGCAATAAATTTATTTTAATTGGGTGCTGAATTAAACTTCAAAACACAATATGGACATTATTAATCACTTTGATTACATAAAATAAATAGAATATTGTGTAGTGAAGGTTTTAATTTGTTTATCGTATAGATAAAATAATTATAATTATTAGCTTTACACACTTACTCGTGAAACGCACAAATTGCAGAAAGTTAGTTTTATTGCAAATTAGTGTATAATTTATATATGTATAGAAATCGTGACAAACAATTTCAATATTCTCATAATATTGAGCCTGTATTGACGGAGCGATATGAAATTACGAAAGCTTTTTAATTCAAATTTAAAATATTAATTATATATTATTTACGATTACGGTAACTCGTTTATAATAAGCCAATGAGCTTGTATTTATAGCCAAGCGTTCATCCATACATAATCAACAGAGAAAGGCAATATTTAATTCAAATTACACGGTAAATTTACTTGAAATTTTACCTCTTTTAAGAAATAACGTACTTTAGACTTTAATAAAAGCTTCAAATATATCTGAATTATGTTTTAATTACAATATTTTGGAGACTGTGGCGAACTTAATAATAAAATTATAAACCCCTAACCACAACAAGTATTTTAGAACCTAAATACGTATTTCAGCAACTAAGTTGCCATCTTCAGTAGAACTTAAAAAGAGGAAAAGAGAGATTAGCACTTCATAGTATCTTTACTGGATATTGTCCAAGCAAATCACTAGTGGAAGAGACGTCCATGTTAAAAATTACCCTATATATACCCATTTGTTGGTCACACCTCAGTGAATTTTGATCATTGAAGCGTAAAAAACAAGTTTTAATTAAAGCAGGTCAAACAATGGCGAACTAGGTATAGGACCCCTGTCTGAATTTATTAATTTATCTCTATTCAAGTGAATAAAGATACTTTCTAAGCTATTTAGTTCCCTATTATTTGACACAGCTTTTACAAGTTTTAAGTCATCTACAACTACTTTATGACCTGTGTCTAAAATATGTGATTATTGAGCAATAACAACTTTGACCCGTCAGAAATAGATGAATATGTAAGATTGACTGCCCTTTGTATGTCTCAAAATTGTTTTCAAATAAACGGAAAGTTTTTTGAACAACTTGAGGGAACTGCAATGGGTAACTGTCTCTCACCTTTTATTGCCAACTTGTTTATGAGCAGATTTGAAACCAATGTAAAGTCTATAGCACCATATTTCCCTAAGACTTGGGTTAGGTATGTCGACGATATTTTTGCCATTTTTGACACCAAGAAGTGCAGTATTCAAGATTTTCTTATCGTTTTGAATTCTAAATTCAACACCATTAGCTTTACTGTAGAACAAGAAGTTAACGGCCAACTTCCAGTTTTAGATACTCTGGTAGTCAGGAATAGCAAAAATATAATAGAAATTGACGTGTATCGGAAAGATACTAACACAATCAGGTTTATCCCTAATGATTCGCAGCATCCTTTTCAAAAAAATTGTCTTTTATTAGTTGTTTAGTAAATAGGTTATTGAAATTTCCATTGTCCGCAGATAGATATCAGCAAGAATTATTGTTTGTTAAGAATGTTGTCATACATAATGGGTACCCTGAGAAAATAGTTGATAGAATGATTAAGAAGCAGAATCAAAAAATGTATGTAAATCAAATATCTACTTTAAATACTTTGTCTGTAGAAAAGAAGAAATATGTTATAATACCGTTCGATTGTGCATATACAAGGGGTTTGAGAAGTATTTTTACATCACAAAATCTCTGTATAGCATATTCGACTCATAATAGCATAAAAAACCTTCTTGGAAACCCAAAGGATAAGGTAGATGGACTTGATAAATCTGGTATATATTGTATCAAATGTCATGACTGTGAAAAAGAATACGTAGGCCAGACTAGAAGAACAATTTTAACTAGGTTCAAACAACATGTAGCTCATTTTAAATATAATCGTTTTGAAAAATCTAGTGTGGCTCAACATATTTTCCTATACCTAGTTCGCCATTGTTTGACCTGCTTTAATTAAAACTTGTTTTTTACGCTTCAATGATCAAAATTTACTGAGGTGTGAACAACAAATGGGTATATATAGGTAATTTTTAACATGGACGTCACTTCCACTAGTGATTTGCTTGGACAATATCCAGTAAAGATACTATGAAGTGCTAATCTCTCTTTTCCTCTTTTTAGGTTCTACTGAAGATGGCAACTTAGTTGCTGAAATACGTATTTAGGTTCTAAAATACTTGTTGTGGTTAGGGGTTTATAATTTTATTATATGTTTTAATTGTTAAGTTCCAACGTTTGTCGTTGTTTATTGATGTTTCCTCTTAATATCTCCATATGAGTCACCGTTTTGAGATGAATATTGATGCGCTCATATCCTCCTAGTTTCGTAATATACATCAAAGTGTGCGTAGCCGACATTCTTCAATTGTCTCCAAACCTACACCATCCTCGTTCGTATATGTTCGTCGTCTAGGTCCGTATCAAAAACTTCCATAATTAGACAAGAGTGCGACGAGCGCAAAGGTTTAAGTCAATTACGTTCTATTATTAAAACTATTCTGTACGACGTCTATTTAAGTGAATCAGCTGCTTTGGGGCCATTCCTTATTATGTTAGGCGGTTAGAAATTATGTAATAAAATTAACATAAAATTTAAGGCGAATTAGGTTGAATGAATTAGGAGCTATTAAGATATTCTTTAGATAATACTATAATTTGTCAAAATATTTAAACAATACTAAACAGATTTTTTTCTTATTTATAAAATATGACTGTAGAGGCAGTAATAAAAAAAGAGTGAACTATAAAATATAAGATTTAGAGATTTTTTTCTGAATTTAGTCATATTTATTGTTAGGCCTTACAAGAAAAGGACGAAGAAAATGATTATAAGGAAAAAGCAATTGAAAATTATTGTACTGATAATTCTCGGAAACGTGAATTTTGTAAGTAGAAAGTGGATAGGCGTTTTGAATAGATTTCTTTGCGATGAACTAGAATCCCGATTCAAAAGTTTCCCATTTCCAAGAAAGTTGAGGTCAAAATGTCAAATCTATGTCATGATTTTGGCAATGTTTATAAATTTATACACACAGAGAAATGGTTCTCTAATGTTAAGAAAATAACATTCTTAACATATTTTGTTTGCTTTAAGACAACAGATCCTTATAATAAGAATATTTTTTAATATAAAACAACCTAAATATTTGCTTTAAGAAAACGGTTGTTTTGCTTTAAGAAAGTCATTGTTTTGAAATGTCCAACAGCCTTAATACTGATGAAAAGCGACTAAGAAAGGACACTGGGTGTCTCTTATTCCTCGTTGGATGCGTTAATTGCATTCCATATAAAATATTATTGCTTAATAATAATTAATAATAATATGTTCATATTTAAAAGAAGTAGGTGATTGTTGAATCCAAGAATGTGACAAGATTAATCTAATCTTTTGATTTAAACGAACAAACTCTTAAGTCAAATAAATTTAGTATACATTTAAAATTGTACAGTCTTAAAGTAAGACAACGCTTGCTTTGAATTGAGACAACGTTTCGTTGTGTGTAGCGGCTAAATTTAAAGCCCTAAACGGTTATTTAAAATACCCTAGGGTTTCACAGTTGATCACAGAAACATGTTGTTATTTTTGGTACCTACTGATCTCTGCATCTGTCATATTTTCTTTTTCTTGCGATTTTATTTTTTACAAGCGTTCCAAAAGGTAAATGCTTGTATTTTTTGTAATTTCTTTAGAAATACACAATACGGATAGTATGGAAACTGACAAAATGGCGGAAACGCTTTATTATTTAAAAATATCCTTGGACACGTCAAGTTTTAATTATCAAAACACACATATTTATAACAAATTTAATTTCCCTCCTTCAATTGTATATGACTATGAAGTCACTAACAACAGTTTTTAAATGGCAACCCCATTGTCTTCTTGTTGATTATGATACAGCTATTAATTGTCGATATTGTAGCGAGAAAAAGACAGTTGACAATTAGATTATATTGATAACTTTTGTTTGTGAATGAAAAGCGAACAAGCGTTTTTTGGTTGATTTCTTTGTACGTTTTCGTTCTTTAAAAGAATCAAAAATATCTGTGAACCAACTTTCAGGAATTTAGGTAAAACGACAAAGTTAAAGCTTACAATGAGAATCTTTTGAGGTTCCTAGGTTATTACTTTCAGCTTTTGGACATTTACATCTCACCTTTTTCGAAAACCTTACGCCAGAGTCTGCATTATTTATTTTGGATGCATAGATTTATACTGTAAATTATTATGATAATTTTACGTATTCTAAACGATGAGGAATTTGGTTATCGAATTATTTAATAGAAAAGCCGTTATGGTGAAAATTAATGCTTGGAAAAAAATTGGACTATTTTCGGCCTAGGAATGGTTTAAAACCTATATGTATAAAAGCATAATCTATTACCTAACAAGGGAACTTTAGGAATTTATACGAACTAGAGGAACTGCAGATTTGTGTTTTTTGAAGATTAAGCATTTTACATTAAAAAAAAAATACTTGACGTAAGGATTTTTATAGATAATCTTTAACAACGTTTGTTTTACCTATATTTCCAACACAGCGCACTTTTCCTTTTGCCAATTTTTCAATGGTGACTCAACTTATCAGGTATTTTCTTTTTATAAATTTTTATAATATGTAGGATATAAATTGTACCAATTGTATTTATTGCATTTTTAGAGGAACAGGACCCAAATTATTATATAACTCGGTAACATTGTTCATAAATAAGTTCAAGATCGTACTCATTACTCAAGAATTAAGGAGTGTACCCTGCTAGGATTATTTGGATGCTTTGGCATTGGCATCATCTAATTTATTTGTCGCCGCAGTGTTGTTTATTGGATGAGTGGCATTTTAAAAAAATAATGGCCGCCATTAGCGCAATTATCAAAACGTTAAATCATCAACACGATTTAAAGGAGATTGGAAATTACTTGAGGCATTTTGTGCACTGACAGAGAATTATTGATGATATCTTTATATGCTTGTAACACTTAGTTTTGGAATGCAAGAAGTCTAATCACATTCTAATCAATTTTGCGTTTTTACGATAATTCGAAGTGCTGGAGAAATTCCATCAACATTTCACTTTGCAATACAATAAAATAGAGGCTTCGTAGATCAGAATAACAAAATAACTGCATTACCTGTTGTTTAACCTTCTCCTTAGAGGAACACATTAGCAAAGAAAAGGTTAATTAGTATCATATTATTAATTGGTAGATTTTACATAATAAACTGCAGTATTCGGCATTATCCTTTTTTTTATTTTGCAGTGGCAAAATGACCGCGAACAATCCACATAACCTTTTTGTGTCTTCCAAATTTAAATCAAGGTCTTCCAGTGAACTTACTTAACTGAACAAGAAGAGCCGGTTAGGTTTTACCCAAATATCAGACCGACGCCAACCAGTCGGCGAAACAATTGTAAAATTAATACTTAAAACACAAAATATATGGTTTACCAATCTGAAAAATCTACTCAATTGGCAATAATTTCAACAGTGATTTCTTGGATAACCGGAATTCTAACTACTCATTACCAATTACTACTTCGATTGCATCTTAAGAGGTTAAACTGGTATGGTTATAATGGCGTTTTATGTCGTGGACCTTGATAGATCTAATTAAATAAGATACTTGAGAGTATTGGAATGCGATCTGTGTATAATTACGGTTCGGATTTAAAAAAGAAATGTATTAGTCACGACGTCTGTTGTTGAGTGGGCTTGCAACATTCACAGTATGTAGGTGAAGTGCGGAGGTACTTGTCAACTTTTTTAAGTTGTTGCTAATAATAGGTGGATAGCAAACCACACGTATAAGAGATATGGGTGTATCAAATAGAATAATTAGATCAAAACTTGCAAAGTTTCATACAATTAATTAAATCTAACTTCTTTATAAGAATTTCGAATTTTGGCCAGTGGTAGAGATTCTATCGCATTCATTATACTTATTTTAATAGTTCTGCATCGTTTTGATATGGTTCACAGTAAACAATTTGTTACAATCGTCACAAAAAATAAAAAATCTGACGTGGCCAGGCACATGACTTTATCATACTATATATAAAATTAATAGTTTAGCTGCATTCGCTTCTATTTGATCGAGATCGACCATGCTTGCATTCATTAGAATGAAAACATCTATCAAATCCTGGCTAACTAGCTTTATATCAATGCAACCACGACCGATCTCGATTAAATAGAATTTGCCCGTGCAGAGGAACTGTTAATTTTACCAAAAAATGCCATAGACATAAATTATTCAGAATTTCCTCTACTTTAATTTATTATTTAACTATTTTGACGAAGTTACAGAAATGGCGGCTCAATTGCAAAATCGTTGAAAAATGCTAAGAGTAAACATCCAGTTCCTTTGGACCCTTTTGAACAAAAAGATTTTCAGCTCTAAGTTTGGCCATGAAACTTATAAATGTGAAATCTTGTCCCGATACCTTTAGTAGTTTCTCCGGACACTCACACACAGATACACAGATACACACATACACATACACGCACACACAGACTTCTTTGTGCCTTGGTAAAAAATGTTCAGGGAAGCCAATAGGACATATTTCCGCTAAAATCTCAGGCACGATTATAATACTTTGTCCTACTACATATGATAAAGTAAAATCTATAATTTTTTGCTCAGGACCACGTGTCGGTCATAAATTAAGAAAATTTGCAATTTAACCATTCAGTCACTATTAGGATCTGTGGAATTTTTAAATACCGGTTTTAAAACAGTCTCTTTAAGATTTAAAAATGGCTTTCGATAGTTTACAATTACAAATAGTATGTAAAAATAATGAGGTACTTGGTTAAAAATTGTCGTTTTGCATTTGAATAAGTAGACTATTTTATACATTCCATTGCATGTATGGAAACATATTTCAATAAATATACGGATGCGTTACGCCTTTTATCGCATTTTTTTGCAGTAAATATTATTCTTATTTGGTAAGAACCCATTCGTCTGTGTTTCAAGTTCTTAAAAACATACAGGTGTCGAAAAACAGGAAAGCGACGCGAAATTATTTACCATTATAACAATAAACAATTAAGAATGTAAAGTAGTAAAGCAAAAAGAGAACAATTATAAATAACGAAAATAAAACAAATTAACAAAATAAATGAATCAAATAAATCAATGTAAAACTTTAAACCTGTGAATTAGTGGGTAGCCTATAGTCTATATTTCATTATTCTAGCTCTTCTAATATAGGAATTGCTGGCATTGCATAATATAGCATTTTATGGGTCAAGCACTAATCCAATGATTTTACAAAAATGCACATTGAAAGCTAGCATTCCGCAGGTGATTTTACTTTTTAATTCGTTGAAATCTATAGATTATTTCCGGAGTAAATAATTGCTAAAATTAAACGAATAAAATTTGCAGGGCAAAAGCAGTGCCAATTCTTCTTAATTTAGAAAAATCGGGAAAACGCCAACATATACAGCTTTCTAATTTTGATGAGTTGTAGCATATTAATCAAGGACAGCATCAGAATTTTTTAAACATTTTTCACCCCTAGGTTTGCGAGAAAGTGGACGTCAAAAGAGGGGACATAATATATGACCACGATAGTACATTGACCGTCATTAAAATAATTTTGCAACATATCCAAATATTTCTGTTGACATTTCCATCTAAGAAATATGGTCCAACTACCCCGTGATATGATACAGCATACCACACGTTTGCTTTATTGAAGTTTTGTCTTCGTCGAGAGTGTAAAATGAGGATTTAGATCACTCAAGTAACGACAATGCTGTGCTGTTTGTTGAAAAAGTGCTGTTTCATCAAAAAATACAATAAATTTATGACAATTTCTGTTATTTCATACTTCGTTAGAAATCTCAAGACAGACATCCAAACGTTTGGCATCATCGTCGGCATCTAAAGTGTGTCTAAATCGTTCTCTAAATGGTTTAATTGTATTTTCTTTGTAAATTCTGGACATCTGGATTTACTAATTTCAATTTGTAATCTTCTTCTTCGAAGGGAATATTTGGAACAAAGTGTAATGCTCCTAGAAAGGCATTGTCTTCCTCATTCAGTTTCTTGTTCTTTTATGATTTATTAGCGTGTCCAAAAATTTGTCTATAATTTCACAAGCCCAAGCAAATATTCCTGTAGCCGGATATTTTTGCTGGAATTTTTCTGTTACGACTCGAAAACATGCTTCACCATTACCATAACATTGTACTAATAAATTCTATCCTCCACGGTTAACATCGCATAGCAAGACATCTTAAAACTAATAGCTAATATCATAGGTCCATCGCAATAAGCGTTTCTGGTTTCAATGTTTTAATTCATTCTAAATTATCATCATCTCTGGACAACGCTGCTAATAAATCCGATTGAACTACATGATATTGTGACGGTTTACACGGGCCAATCCTTAAATTATTGATGCAAGAAAAACAAAGTGATCCGAAAAACCGCCAAGGCCGTCTTGTGGGTTTAGATTACAAGCCTACTTGTTATAAATTATTGTAATGCAACCAACGGTGAGATGTATCGGCGCCTTGTCTGTTTCCTGGCATTTGCCTGGTTGGTCATGACAATAGGAATTTTGTAATGGTACCACCGATGATGCTTCTGATATTTAGACGGGTGTTCCCAACAAATAAATTCCTCACGTGTTGCAACCGATAAAAGCAATTTGTCTGCTAGACAGAAAAAACCGCAAAGAAATTAGTTAGAAAATACTTATTGTTTTTTTAATGTTACTTTTTTAATTACTTCGACTGTGTGATCATTTTTACATTTTAGGAACTGTGTACCATAATGGCGCCTTTTAGTTGGGTTTGAATATTAATTAATTACACTCGTTTACGAGTTAGTACTAAGTTTTTAACATTTTTTGGTCGGGATTTTTACTTTATCATACACAATATGATGAAGTATTGTCATCGTGCCGAGAAACAATTAAGATTTTAGCGAAAATAGGTCCTTTTAGGTCCCCTGATCATTTTTGACGACATTTTTGATCAAACTAATTGTTTAGCTGCAAGAGCAAATTCTATTTGATCGAGTTCGGTCGCATCTGCATTGATATAATACTATATAGTGAGCCAGGATTTTCCAAATATTTTCAGTCTAACGACAGTACCGGTAGTGTCAAATGCTGATGTTTTGACAATATCACACTATATCTACTATCAATAGTAAAAAGATCTCATATTGTGATACCGTGTACGGTCCTTGCCTGACGGCGTCGGATAGGCAACGTGTTCAGCGTGTCCAAAATGCATGTGTTCTGTTTGTTTTTGGTTTGAGGAAGTATGATCATGTATCGAATGGGCTGGGCGATTTGGGGTGGTTGAACATGGATAACACTAGGGTGTTGCATGCAGCAATATTAAGTCATAAGTTGCTATACAAGAGGATCCCACAATACCTCATGCGGAAGATACGCTGTAGAACGGATGTCCATAACCTTAATTTAAGATTCAGGGGTTTGTTTGCTCCACCTGCCCATCGCGCTGAGCTGTATAAACGGTAATTCTCTTACCAGGTCAGTCACATATACAATGGTCTCAGGGAAGATATAAAAAAATTATCGTTAAACAGTTTGGGGGGAAAAGTGAAGTGTTGTCTGTTTGCTCAACAGGGGGGACTTTAGGCATTGAGCGCACATCGGAGGCTGTTTTAATTTTTATTTTTTATGGGCATGTGCGATGTTTGGATGACTTGGATTAGCTGCAATTACGTGTAATTAGACTCTAGAGTGATTTTATGTTTGTTTTTGTTTGATGAGTTCTCGGAATTATTGTTATATTATTGGTACAATTATGTATTAGTTCTAGTTAGCGTAAGGGGTTGAGTGGAAGAGCAAGGCAATTTGGAAACAAGTGCATTTAATATTGTTTTATGTTAATAAAGGAATTATTTATTTATTTAATTATTTATTTATCTGTCAAATCCTGGCTAACTAGTCATGTGCTGGCCACATTGTTTATGCCTATACTAAAATTATTATAACCGGTGTAAAAAATTGTTTGTTTGTATTTTTATAAGGAAGTTGTTTGATTTATTTATTATCAATACGCACATTTGACCGAAAATGGGATTCTCACTTACCAAAAAATGAGACTAGTGCCAACTTTTTTATGAACATATTCGAAATAAACGTACAAATTAACAAAAATGTTATAATTAGCTTAAAGTTACCGACAACAAATACAAATTTGCCAACCAACTTATTTAATACTTTAATGTAAGGTAAACGTCGCAAGTTCAGACACTGTCCTAAACTCCGACATGTTTCTGTTTAGTTAGATAAAATGAGAAATCTACAACATTGATCTTTATTTTAGGATATTATATCTAAAATTGGTCAACATAAAAAACAACACAACTTACCCCAGGTTCGGTCGACACCAGCATGAAGCCAAGTTCCAGTAGATAAAGCCAAAGGAGCCCTAAAATAAAAGAAAAAGATATATAATTACATATTTTCTATGAAGGACTCAACTATTTATAAGATATCTGTCATGTCCTAGTTAGCTGTGCACATCACAACCCATTTCTATGATAAATCTAGGCCTTTGAGTACAGTTCGTCGCCTAACGTATCGTTGATGTCTCCCGAATAAAATTGCAATGTAGGCAAATATTTAGTACTTTCTTACAATTTAGGCTATTCTAAGCCGATTGGACCTTATTTATCTATATGAAAAATTGCTTAGTTATGGATCTACAGCCTGTTAAAAATCAATAAAACAATCTGTTTCTCAATCAGAGCATTCATTGCTCATTAAATTCACAACCTAATCCATTAAACATAACAAAACTTTCAGTTAACTACTTATTTGCAATACGACAAGCTATAATTATTTATTTTATTTATCATTCTACATGCTCCTCTAATTAATTCCAATTGTAGAATGGAGACTGCCAATACAGAGTACCATTTTGTGTATTGTGGGTGCAGATGGAATTTATGGCATACCACTTTGGCATAGATAGAGAAGAATGCGTCAGACAAGCTACCATAAATATTTATAAGGTTGCAGACGGAGTGCATGCCTACGTTCGGTGCTCTCGTACTGCCAGTAAGGTTACCTCGAAAAGTTTTGCAACCAGGTAACAATTTAATCAATTATTTCTCGAAATGAGCATGTCGCAACACCCTCCTATACAATAGGATTTTTGTATCCTGCTTTTCGGTAATTGTTATGACGAATTCGCATTTGCACAACGTGAAAGGCTAGTGTGGCCGCTGTATACAAATTACACAAAAAATAATATAATTTATAAGTGCAACCAAATTCAATAACTTGAGTAATTCAATAAAATTCTAACTCAAATGGCTTCCCCAATTCTAACTCAAATAGCTTCCAGCGATTAGATATTCTTATTTAAGCAGCTTCAATAAATATTTTATATTTATTATAATGGTTATACTTTGAAAAAAGAGCTAAAAGCTAGATTTTTCTGTATAGCTTTATTTAGACTTTTAAACATAGTATCCTCACTAGGGTTTTTATGTTGAAAACTGACACACAAAAATACTGTACGCCTTTTTGTATACAGCTAACCGTTTTAAATTCTTATATACAGCTTTATTTATATTGTTTAAATAATAGTGTTATTATTCAATATTTGCAAAACGACAACAAAGTTTTTAGTTTTTTTTTTATTTTCAATATGTTGCCTATAACATAGGCATCATCAGGAAATCTACAAGGAACGTTTTTTAAACCAAGAATATAACAAATTTATCAATACTTACTAAAATAACTATAAGCTACTATAACACATAAAACTTTTTAAAAACATCTGATAAATGTCAAACAAAATACTTCATAACGACGTAAAAATAAATATGATATCCACATATCCATGAAAAAATAAATTAATCCAAAATTTCGACCCAGATTTCAATAATGTTAATACATTTTTATAAATTATGTTCACATTTTCAACATCAGTTTTAAAATTACATGTATTTAATTCGTTAATAAACAACATTTCCAAAAAAAAACAAAAAAGCACCTAAAATTGCAATATTCTCAAAATCAAATTTGTGTTTTTCTTTAAAAACATGTTGCGCTAATGCACACCTTAATTTACTTGTTTTGATGTCCGATTTATGTAAGGAAATTCTAGTTTTTAAATAGTTACCAGTCTGACCAACATACAATAGCTTACAACAAGAACAAGGAATAGAATAAGCAATACCAGATGTTAAACCCATTATAAACGAAATTTTTAAAAACAAAGGATCTTGTTGAGGTATAGGAACATTATAGTTATGAATTGACTGAAAATCAAATAATAAACGATTAAGTAATTTTTTTGGAACCGTTATTCAAAAATATCGAAAACAAAATTTTTACATTTTTGTGTCAAAATTTGGAATTGCAGATTTTTTCTATTCTATTTTTTAGTGCCAAAACTGTGTTGATTTTTTGATAAATTGAATGATATGAGAAAAAATTAATATATCTACCCGAATTTGTAACTTTTCTAAAGCAATCTAAAAGCAAAAGATTTTCATCTGTCCTAATAATGTATATATCTAAAAAACAAACACTAATATTAACTTTTTTTTACAGTAAATTGAATATTTTTATGAAAGCTATTAAAACAAACTAAGGTATTTTCAATTTGGTCCTCGGGCAACGCACAAATAATATCATCAACGTATTTATGAATTAATGGAAATTTAAACGTTAATTTTGGGATAATATCATCTAGAAGTTTATCCATAATAGTTTTGGCCAAAATCGGAGAAATTGGAGAACCCACAGGAGTTCCGTTAATTTGAGAAAAAAATACTCAATCGAAAGAAAAATAATCATTATTAAAGATTAATCTAATCATAGTAAAAAGGAATTTTTACTCAAATTTGTATTGTTAGATATTAATTGCCAATTTTCTTTTAAAACCTCCAACAACAAAGATTTAGGAATGTTTGTAAAAATGCAACGGCATCAAAAGATATTAAAACATGGCCGTTAGGTAAACGAAAATTTTTATATTTTTCAGAAAAAGTAAATGAATCTTTAATATCATACAAGACATTATAAAAAAGATTCACTTAGAATTTTAGAAGCAAGAGATGCTAACTCGTAAAGTGGGGAACTTATACAAGAAAATAATAAGTAATAATAAAATAATAATAATAGTAATTATCTATTGAAATATTAAAAAAAATACAAACATATACTTCCATATTATGTAAAAAAACCATTTACTTAATTAATAGAAACAAGCAGGAAGTAAATTTTTGATTTATGTAAATTTTTAAAACGTTTAATGTTTTTAGCAGGCAGAACATCAACATAATGATCAAATCAGAGCAGTTTTAAATAGCGTTTTAAACATGTTTTAAAACAAATAGATTGATTTAAGCATGTTTTAAACAGTTTATTTAAACGTTGTGTTAAACTCGTTTTAAACAACCGAAATCTGAACGCCATATTTAATTCTCTAATCACTGTTGCTTGCTGGTCTTGAATATTTGTTTGCATAGACCGATTAAAAAATCAAAAATAATTTAAATTTTGTATTTACTTGGCAAATAGAATGCCGATCAAAATACTTACAGATAAAACAACTGCGTGATGTAAAACTTGTGAGTGATTTAAAACATTGTGTTAGTATTGTTTTATGTTTAAACATGTTCTTTTGTGAAGTGTTTAAAAACATTGTTTCGTTAAGAATATCAATTATAAAAAACCATTATTGTTTCGAATAAAATTTAAAAGCAAAAAAAGCTCTGTTTATAGGATACCTGAACCAAATAGACACCATTTGTGACGATAGTGCTAGAAATGATAAGAAAATTTTCTGATTTTGTCAATATGGATTCTAAATCTATAGTAATTGTATAATTGTATAATTGTACAAAGGTATTTAGGAAGTAAAAACTATTTATAAAGTCAACTATTGCGTTTCAACAAAAAAAAAATAAGTGTGTTGTGTTGTTGGTTTTCCGCAGTTTTGTTAAGTCTTCTTCGGTTTTGTAGTCATAGCGACAGACTTGGTTGTTTCAAATGGAAAGGTACATTTGTGTATCCCATACTATATGAAATTGTTTGTAAATTTGATGTCGTTCATCAAAATATTTTGAAGAAAACATACTTGAATATCGTCATATATGTATTGGTAACGAAAATGAAAAAATCATTTTCCCTTGTAGCTCAACTGGGAGAACTGTTAACCGGAAATTGTAGGGTTGCTGGTTCAAACCCAGGCGGAAGTGTTTTTTTCCAAAAATTATCCTATCCTGGCTTAATTAATTATCAGTAGCTTCTTTAGTTGATTAATATCAATGTAAATTATTTAATATCCTTAATTTAAAAGTACTTTTGACCGATTTATACTTCTCAAGGAAATGTCTATCATATATAGCTTAATATGCAATAATAGTTTTGACATTAAAGTAACGTTTGTCTTCCAACACCATCACAACAAAAACGAAGCGTAATTGTACGCGTTTCACACACGTAAACGCAGCATTATTCCGCATGCACGTTCGTGTAGTTTGACACTATGACCTCGTGTAGTGTTTCCAACACGTACGTAGCATATCTTGTATCAAATTTCCTCTCATTTATCCAGATAATCGTCCTGCTCAGCATGCAGATTTCTATTTCGCATGAGACGGTCAGGATACACGAGTAGTAGCACGATGTGTGCAATTAACTCCCACGAATCTAAACTGTGGAAAAGAAGATTCCGTACCGTTGCATCAGGTTGCGTAACGTCTGTTATAACTGGTGTGACGTTAACGTTTCTGAATGAACGCTGGAGCTACCAGATATATAGAGTTTTGTCCGTATTTATGAGTGTTTGCTGGAGCTGGTTTCGTGTTGGTGTGATTGTTGGATATATTGATTTGGTAGCGAGGTCTTGTATTGTTTTCCATTGCGAATGGCAGTGGCGGACTGGCCAGGTGGTGCCAGGTTGCCCGATGGCAAGTGGGCCCCCCCTTGAGTGGGCCCCCCTGAAGACGACATGTTGAGCATATTATTAATATATTTATTTATACTGCAATAGGCACGGGCGCCGCACGAAACAATATCAGGCAATAAGAGGGCCCCCACCTATTTGCAATAAATTCATGTCTGCATATTAACAGATATACACAGAGTAAAAACAAACCCTTGGCAGAAAATATCTTCATGCTTACCTACAGGTGTCCCACAACAACGTACCAACAAACTTATGTTTATTTATAGGAACACTAGGTATATTATTGGAATTTTAAATGAAGCTTTTTAACCTAAATGTTTTGACATCAACTTGTATTAGGCTATTATGAACTGTTTCTGAGATATTGTAAAATGATTGGTATTTTCCGAAAATTATTCTAAGGCAAAGGCCACGTTTACCAGTAGGCAAAACAGGCATCTGCCTAGGGCCCGGCGAAAGGGGGGCCCGTAAGCGGCCCCATTCGACCTAAATGCTGTAGGGGCTAGGGCCCACTAATTGTATATTAAATAAATCGACTTAGAATTAGAATTCGAAGTTATATATAATTTTCGAAAATTATATAACAATAATACTTTATACCAATAATAATACAATTTATTACAACCCAAATTCAATTGCATATCGCCCGTATCGATACTTTGGGACAGTGTTCAGAAATAGGTCCAGGAAGTCGGCGGACCTCTTTGCATGACTTCGGTAGTTTTTAGTAGACGAACCTACGTAACATCACATTTTTGAAAAAAGTAAATTAAATATTTAAAAAAATAAGTTTAGCATAACTTCCCAAAAAAAATAAAAAAATGCACTTGGTAGAATTCCGTTAATTTGTGCATGCCAAATTTTCTAATAAGACAGGGAGCATTTTTGGTCGCTCGTTTAACAGTACCTAATGAAATAACACTGTAGTGAATTTAGTCAGTGATTGCCATCTCCTGTGCATTTAAGTTCCAAAATTCAAGATTACATTTCAGGCTACCTAAAGAATGCAGTGCCAAAAAAAGAGTTTGCTGATATTTGATACAATTTTTGAGATTTTTGGTTAAAATCTAAAAAAACTATCGTAATGATCTGTTTTTCCTTGCGAGACACAAAAATGCTTGAACAATGTCGAGTATTCTCAAAACCGCACCGCAATGTACCAAACGCTTTATTTTTAATGTGACAAACAGCAGGCTTTTATATATTTTGGGGAATTCACATGATGTCAATGAAAATAATTCCTAAAACTTTCGTAAAGAAAATAAAATAATATGTAAAACCTATGTTTGGGAACTAGCGACTTTTCATACATTTGTAGACAAACGTACATTCAACAATATTCATGTATGCACAAAATTAATAACGAAAATTCAAAATCCTGTTTATTGTTATATGTGGAAATTGCAAAAAATGCGTTTCCCTGAATTTAACTCTTGTAGCTCCTCAAATAAACGAGCAAAAAGCGACCATCCAGTATTTAAGATTTACGTTTAATTGCTTTTTATATAAGGAGAAAAAAATAAGGAAAACTGTAACGTAAACTGCAGAATCTATAACACTTTGGAGAGAGTATAAAAAAAACTGAAAATGACAAAAGAAGAGATTTGTGCCAAACTGTTTAGTTGACCAAACTCGCTTATAAAGCCACTGTTTATAATTTGAATCCATTAATTTGTTCCACTTATTTATAGAAATAGCAAAACATATTTTATTGCAGTTACCCAAATTTTATAGACTTCTGACAAAGACTTAAATATCGATGAACAAAAAATATAAATAGAACAGTTTTATTTATTATTATTATTATAGAAATCGCAGAGAATAGGATTTGCTTCAGAGAAGTTAAATTTTATTTTAGATAACAAATTTTAATCCACCTTTTCTTAATGTCGAAATAATTTTAAGATTTTTTTCTAACACGACCAGTCAGCAATGCCGAGGGTCCGTTTTCTATTTTAAGCTGGCAAAAATTTATTTGCGCGCTTCACTTTCGGAGTAAATCCTCATCGCGCTTGCCAAACTTGAAAAGGATTTTCTAAAAACCCTCTACCATGATGATATCATGAAAACATTTACTGAAGCCAAACTCAGAAAAAGAACATTTTAGATTTGTAAAATACCATATCCTCATTAAAATTTTTATACAAATTAACAACTTTTAAGTTGTTATCACGTTTTAAAATGTGATTCTTATTTCTTAAATAAATATTTTTATTATTTGTGTTCTTTCATATACGATAGTGAGGTTGAGGGGCCCGGAATTTCAGGTGTGCCTAGGGTCTGTAAAACCCTAGACGCGGCCCTGTTCTAAGGTAACTAATGAGAATAAAGAAATAAAAGAACTCATTTTGGATAGTAAAAGTATCGCATTTTTTTACAGTTATTATTCATTTGCGGTTCTAATATGACTTATCCGGAATAAGTGGAGATTTGCTAAATGTCAAATAACTTTAAACTGAACACCCTGTATATCTTGACACACTTCGAAAGATGGATAAATCAACTTTCCTAAAATGTTTAACTCGGTAGGTCTATCGTTAACAGCTAAAAGGTTATTAAGCATCTAATTTAACATTTATACGCATGCAAAATATTTCATAAATTAATATAAAATATGTAGTTGCCGAGACGAAATTCAGCAATCGCACAAATGTAATGATTCTCCTGCAGCAACATTTAGTCATTGCAAACTGCTACTATCAGTTACACAAACGAACAATAATTTATGATCATCCAAGACTTAGTTTTATTAGTACCAGTCGAAACTTATTTAAAATTTTTATTATTTATTTACGTAATGTTCTAAATTATTTAAAGAATTTTAGTGGATCCTTGGGTTGGTTGTAGTGGTGTAACGCCGTAGCCAGCTAAATCGCCAGTTCAATTTATTTATTTCGGGACATGTTAAAGAGTAAGTTTATGGGGATGTTATAGTTACTACTGATAACAAAAACAAAGGGTGCTTTGGTAGCTATGTGGTGTTCTTCAGCAACCTGACGTTTCTGTACTCTCATAAGAATAACTAATTAAATAAATGGTTAATTGTAGACTGAATAAATAATCATTATTCAGTCTTGCTTCAAATTTTCGGTAGAAATATTACATTTTCCATGGTTTCCAGAAAAATATCTTAATACCCTCTTATTTCTATTCTTCATGTTCGCTATCGTAGTTGTAATATTCCCATAAATTACTTCCTCAATATGTCTCCAGAGTAACAAATCAAACTCGACTAAATCAGGCGATCTAGTTTTTCAAAACGTTGGACCACCATGAACAATTTAATACCTTTGATAAATATTATTTAAAAAATTTTAGATTTATACATACATTACTAATTCTTTAACTTTGACGAAAATAGATATCACAAATTATACGTATGTATAAATCAAAATTGCAGTATGCTATTACTAAAAGCTGCATGAAAAGAAGAAATATATAATTGAGAGATTGTGGAATTTCATCGAACAATCTGGATATTTAATATTAATTTATTAATATTGTGCGTAAGTTACAAATGCCACATTAGATGCTTAATAACCTTTTAGCTGTTGACGATAGACCACCGAGTTAGACATTTTAGGAAAACTGATTTATCGATCTTAGATACCGGGTGATTCAATTTCGAGGCTTCCCATGGAGATCTCGCTTATTAGTGGAGATAGAGCCTATGTTTAAATTTGGCAATGATTCGTATTTTTGAGCTGATCAATTATCTGTAAAGAAATTTAAGCTATCAAATTGAAGATATCCGCAAAAAACTGAAACGTTATGATCGTTCTTAATGTTTTATTCAAAACCAAATGGAGCTAGACATTTGAAACACAAACATTCCTTTTAGCGACTTTTTAACAAAGAATGCAGTGTTGTTTTTTGATTTGAAATAACATCAAAAATGGCGGCGTAATCATGGCGTTTTTCTTATGGGCGCCATATTGACTTTTGGCATTATCCGATAGTCGTGTGTTTTCTCATTTCCGCAATGTATAACATGTTGGCATTATTTTTTTAAACAATTGTATATCATAAAAAAAACTTTCTTCTTTTTCTTGTTGTTTGTCGTGGTTATCAAGTACCCAACCGGAGCTTGATTACAGACCGCCGGACTGAACAAGAGTACTTTGGATTAAGAACATTCCGATTGTAAAAGAAGCTAGTTTATACAACAAAAAGCTTATTTTTTTAAGTAAATGTTCAAATGGTCACCATTTTCTTAAAGGGATAAAACCGTACCCGTTTTTGTACATGTCCTCATTGGTCTGTTGTGCCTAGGATTTTCTAACGCTCAATAATGCTGCTTGTTTCGATTAAATATTTTAAATTTATAAATTTCGACCCATCTGACCAAATGATGTGATTAAGAAATTTTGTCCTTGGTCATTTTTATTTAGTAGCCAGATGCAAAATTCCGCACGTCTGATGTTATTCTCACGATCCAAAGTATGGCTTGTGTGGGGTTTGTACGGTTTCAATTTCTTTGTTCATAATAATCTCCAAACACGTGTTTCCGGCAACTCCAAATTAGGGGCTACTTCCCGCGTAAAAATCTGAAGATCTTCATTTATCTAAAAACCAGTGGTTGAAGCATTGCAAATTATGGTGATCTAACGTTTATCGTTTTCAACATTTCCATGAGGATTATAACTATTATAAGGATTGCGGGGTTTACTAAACGATCCATGCTCCGCTACATTTCTGTCCGATGTTAGCAATAGGTTCGTTCGAGCAGTCGTCAAAACCAGTCAAAACAATTGGGGATTCTTGTACGCATACGCAATGCAGACTTTTGCAGGGCAAAACCGCCATTTGGCATGCGCAGGAGAAAGAATAAGTGCTTTATGCACTTATTGTACTGCTGCTCGAACAAACCTAATATTGTACGATGGGGCCATTTCTGTGAGAACAATAATAAACCCTTAACATATCACGCCTTTCGTTATTGGTAAACGGCATTTTTTCTATAAAAATTTGTTTACACCAAAAACACTTATTTTTAATATTTATTCGAGCATTCTATTTCAAAATATTTCAAGTTTTTTTTGCATTTTTCACTTTTTTCCCCGCAAGTTTTATCCAGTATAGTAAATGACACACAGAGTATAACGTTTCATATAGACCTATTATGTTTTCAATTTAGAACAAAGTTACAACCGTTTGAGTTATTAACAAAACCGCATTTCAACCGGCTCAAACTTCTTAAGCAATTGACAAAACCAAAAAGTCCATAAATGATACTTTTCCCTCCAAATGACTTGAACTATTTTCTAGAAAAAAAAAATAATAAAAAGCGTCATATGAATTATTTTGTTCATTTACTTATTCAATTTGTTGATTTTGTTTTAAATATTTTCCATTAACTTGATTTTCTTTCTATCGTTCTAACGTGTAGTGGGTGTGTTCAAGCGGCTGAAACTTTTCGAGGAATTGAGAAAAGAAATAAGCCCTTATACAAAATTTATTCAGAATGACATTTGCTTTCTAAAAATAATTGTGCGGGGAAAAAAGTGGACACCTGTATATGTATATACCGTCAGCATGAACAAAAAAAAAAGTGGGCCCCCCCCTAGGTTCATGGCAACCAATATTTTTGGACCCAGTCCGCCACTGGCGAATGGTATTGCAAAAGTGGATAATGGATAAATCACACAGTGGGGTACTTGCTCCCACGCTACGACTTCCGTATTTTGCTGTTTTGCGTATTGGTATAGCAGGATTTTTTAAAGAGTTTTGTACTGTTTATTAATAGGCAAATTTGTAGAACATACTATTGAAGAAACAAATTGTATTAACTGTACTTTAAAAAAAAGACGAAAACATGAATTTTTTAATAACGCAATTGTCTTTGTAAGAAATATCAAATGAAAAATTCAAATAAGTATGCATTGATTTAAACTAATCATGTTTGAAATGTTTATTTGGTAGAAAGTATATTTTTGTACATATATTGTAAGGAACGATATTTATTTAGTTCAAATTATTATAATTATAACAATCTTTATTTTTTAAATTAACAACTTTGTTGGTTAAATGACAAGTTTAAGGTTGCAATAAATAGTTGTTGATTAAAGAAATTATTAAAGCGATATAGCAAAACAGTTGAGTTAGCTTTCTACACTAACAATACATTATTTGAATCAAAATTTGATTCTTTGACGGAAGTAAACGTATTTTTAGACGAAAGCAAAATTATTATTTTATAGGACAGGAATCTCTTCTGTATAAGTATATTATTGTTTGTATCATAATTAGATTAGCTTGTGGAGAAAAATCATTACCAAAACAAAAGTATTACTTTAAAGAAAAAAATCTGATGTGGCCAGGCACATGACTTTATCATAAAAATATAAAATTAATAGTTTAGCTGCATGAGATTCTATTTGATCGATATCGATCGTGTCTGCATTAAAATAATACAAGTAGCCAGGATTTGACAGATATTTTGATTGATAATATTGACAGTTGGTACTGACAGCTGGTATCAAAAACCCAGCGTTTGACACTACCTACTGTCAGATTGAAAATTATTGTCGAAATCCTGGCTAACTAACTGTTAGTGCAGACACGATCTCGATTAAATACAATTTGCTCATACAGCTAAACTATTAATTTTACCAAAAAATATCATAGACATAAGTTATACAGAATTTCTTCTACTTTAATTTATTATTTAACAATTTTTGACGAAATTACAGAAATGGTAGCTCATTTGCAAAATCCTTGAAAATGCTTAGAGGAAACATTCAGTTCCTTTAGACTCTAAAACTTTTCAGCTCGAAGTTTGATCATAAAACTTCTAAATATGAACTTTCGTTCTGATACCTTTAGTAGGTAGTTTCTCCGGAATTGTCGCCACAAAAATCGGGTACACACACTCATACACACAGGCATACACACACACAATTACAGAATTTTTTTTTTACTTTCAAATATCTGCTGAAGTTATTAATTTGGATATTATTTTTAGGAACACTGATAACTTAATCGTTTTTTACATCAGAAACTGGAATAACAAGATATCACATTAAAAAAGAAAGACAATAACCAGTATACTGAAAATTTTGATACACCCACAATTTATTATTTATTTAATATTAGCAGATATTCAATTGATCTTACTTTAAAATAATTATTAATATTTGGGAGGATTAGATTTTATCATAATTTTCTGATAGGTAAACTACACCTTTGAAAATCTTTCCTGAATAAAATAAAGCGAATAACGAGTTGTACCTTTCAGGACTACCTATTCTATTTAACGATGAGCCAGATCACCAAAATCACAACACAACTCAAAATTTTACAATTTATCTACCAGCATCACATAAAAAATTCCATTAGATCTCAGTTTTGTATTTGTAAGTGTATGTGCTTCTTCTTTCAATTGCTATATTGAAAATCCGGTAAATATGGCGAATTATTACGAATTACAATTTACTATACAAATTATTTGAATTTCAAAAAACCTGTGAGAAGAGAAACCAATGGCACATATATGAAATATAATTTCGCTAATATCAAACGTGGTACCAAAGTTTCAAGAGTTGTCAAAGTTGACCCGTGAACAAGATGTGGAAAAGCTGTAGATTTGTTGTTCTTTTGTTTTATTTGAGTCCATATAACTAATACGGTGACATCGCAATATGTGTCAGATACGGTGAAAAGTGATGAAAACAAATTTCTGACCATATATTATATTGACAATTTGCAATTTTGATGCTACTTTTCCCAAAAAAAAATTATGGTGACCTTTGGAAAAATGAATATCGACGTAACCTATCATGTAATTTTGCAGAACATAAATATTGACCTGTGTAATTGACAGAGAGACTATTTTTTTCTTTGAAAGGTTGTATAAAATGTATGCAATTTTCTTTTATTTGTGTAGCTAAATTATAAAAAGATGGCTGAAAGTTTATAAAATAATGTTTTAAAATAGAACGACTTATATTTTGTTTCAGTATCTTTCTAGAATCTCCCTATATCAGCTTATTTGATTATATTAAGTAATACATATCTCACTTACATTTATACATCAACAAGTAATTTTTCAAACTTGGACAGTCAAAACAACATTTTAAAAAAGGAAAAAATTTCAACAATACCAAGCACGTTTAATGTTAAAAATACAATTGAGCAAGACGACTGAAACAAATAAACCAATTTAAATTATTTAATTTACCCGTTATGCGAAACCAAATTGGCATTCTACTAATAACAAAACACCAAGTAATATCTATGATTATCATCTATGCATTACATTTACACTCCAATCAAAACCTATTCCGCCTAACAGCGCCGATACATTTTGTATTGTAAAATGTAACCAGGTGAAAGTAACGTATCGCGTGCCAACACCTTTGACGGCAGCATATTGCTCGCTCACTGTCGCTTTTACTCTTAGGAAATCGCCT
Organism: Melinopterus prodromus; assembly: GCA_964023965.1. Taxonomy (NCBI): domain Eukaryota; kingdom Metazoa; phylum Arthropoda; class Insecta; order Coleoptera; family Scarabaeidae; genus Melinopterus; species Melinopterus prodromus. The sequence goes on from OZ030392.1 coordinate 66,091,193, forward strand.
ACTATCATTTACATACGCCATACTCCACAACACAGGTAAATAAATAGCTTAAAGTTAATCGACGCAAGTCATCTAACAATAAGCGTCGATAATATCGATAACATCGCTCCATCGAACCTTTGATTGATTGAATTATATAATTTCATTATTACGCCTGTCCGGCGTCCAGCTCTTACGCCCTAGTTATTAATCATTATTAAATTAGGTCTGTTCTATATCGTATAAATAATCTAGTATGGTGTCGACACGTCCAATGTAAAAGTAGTCCATTATTAAGGACTGTAAAAAAATTTGGATACCATTTTAAGTCAAAACTTTAGTTAAGAGTTCAAAGTTAAGGATTTTAAAGAAAAGAATGCGAGGGACTGTCCTTTCCACCGGTAGATTTTTGAAAACTAGCATTGGCAGAAAAATATTGCTACAAAAATGATGAGTGATCAGCAGAGTGATGACTATGTCGATTACTATTGGCTGCTATCACCAAAGTCATAAAATTCTTAAAGTTTAATTGCGATAGTAGGCTTGCAATAAAAAATTAGCTCTCTTACCCCTTTCCCTTTTTGATGACAAGCTATTAAACTTTGAAAATGTTTTATTGTGATGAATGAGTCTTTGGTGGGACCAGACTTAAAAATAAGAAACGTTCACAAATAAATTATCGTACTATAAGGTTTAAAAATATATAAAAACATTCTTGCATAATGCAATGTGTTTAGTATAACAACCCCAAAACAATTAGTGAAAAATCACATGAAATTAAAACACACTTCTGATTATACAATTATAGTATTCAATTAGTATACAATTATTAATTATTGACAACCATTTCCTTAGCTTTTTGTTCGTTTTCGTTTAATGTATTTCAATCTTGCTGTATCCCTGATACACACATATGTGAATCAAAAATACACTAAACACAAACATATTTCAACTTAAATAGTACAATTAACGTGTAATGTGCAATTGACGAAGTTTATTCCATACAGTTGTGCAAAGCCTATATAGAGCTGAGAAGTTTGAATACAAAGGTTTTGGGAGATGTTGTTTGAGCCACTACTGTAACTAGTTTAAGACATTCCTGACAGGAAGGATATGGTATTCCATACACCGATAAATGCACTAGAATGTTTTTTATATATTTTTAAACAACATAATTAGATGATGTAACAGTTTCAATAGTTATTAGGCATTAGAAAATTTTAGAAAATTTTAATTTTGATAACTTGTTATCAAAAAGATGAAAGAATAGCTAAATATAAAGCTTTGCCTATTGCACACAAGAATATAAACAAAAAGATTTACAATGAGCAATTTTGAGAATTTATAGCAGCTGAATCGATGTCCTTCAAACGTCAAAAGGGTATCAAAGTAAATACAAAAAAATACAAAGTATCAAACTTTGTACTGATAAGTAAAATCCTGAATATGTACGGCAGGTGTCCTTGAAACTACTGTCAGCAATACACCAGTCATGTATGCACTACCACATAATAAAAATACAGAAAAAAAAACAGGACATGATAAGTCACTTTTGACACCGGATTTGTATTCACCGCAAAAAAAAACAGACTTACCTACTTATGTACTTCCAATATTTCGTTTAGTCTGACTTCTCATAACCACAAACCGACAATTTTGACTCTATCTCGTCTACTAGGTTGGTGAACTCTGACAAACTGGTTTCCCACATCCACCTTTTCTGTACTACGAATTTTGGAATAACGCAGCCACTTCAAAACATCACACAAATTCTAACCAATTTACACACAAACATTTCACCAGAATATTATTGCGTACTGCACAAGAATAATGTCAATACGTAATACTTGTACCTGGAGATACTGTTTGCTCTAGGATGCAGAGAAGAGGTTATGGTATATCCTGTATACAATTAAATACATTTTAATTGATACAACTGAATTCTCATTATCTTTATATTTCTGCTTCCTGATACACATTTTAACAGTGATATTATTAAGAGAAATCAATAAAATATACGGTATAGTAAACTCTGGACAGCGCTCATTTAGGTCGATCCTTTATATTCTTTACTCCATGGCCCGATCACAAAAACTCTTCAATTACAAGCGTGCTTTGGCAGCGCTGAGCGGAGTTAAATCATCTTAAAATCGACATTCCGGGTTTTATTTACTATGAAATCTTGAATAAATACATTAATTAAAACAACAATATTAATAAGTACTCTCCTTTCTACTATTTACTCTATGGCATGATAAAAAACTCAACAAATGCAAGCGTGCTTTGTCAGCTGTGAAGTAGTTGCAATATGCACTCGCGTCTGTTGTGTATCTCCTATCTTCCTTCACCGATTATTCGCGAATTTAAAACGATTTCCGCGTTCGAGTGCGTCTGTGTTGTGACCAAAAGGGCCGAGCACTGTTCGGACACAATTTTGGAACCGGAGGACCCGCGGTAAGTGATTTATTGTGATTTTTTACTGTGTGTTTTTTGCATAGGATTGTACTGGTACTCGCCATGTTAATAGTGGTCGGTATTGCAGATTTATCTCTCGATCGGTGTCGATATGTTTTGACAGGTTAGGGATAAAATGCACGTACTTTTATTGATTTTATTGATATTTTGGATAGGAACTTGTAACGTAGGTAGGTATTCGGTTATACTTAATTGCAATGAGTGGTAGATAATATTGCACTGTGTTTACCCGTTTATCCTTGTATACCGGGTGATATATATAATATATTATAACTAACTAATATAAATAACCTAAAAATAATTGATAAGGTACACAGAATGGTCATAGTAGACCAACTATTGATAATAGAACTCATTGTATTTAACGTATCTAAAGAAAATTAATGATAATAATTAAATATTGGGTAAATTGGCACTAGAATCACAAAATTTGGTTTTTATTAACTTCTTTAGAAGTCAAATAAAAAAAATTATTTGATTATATTTGATCTTTTAATGGCCATCCTATGATACCAGTCACAACTACTTTCCCAATCCTGTCTTTAGCTAACTTTTTCAAAATTTTTCGATTCTTTGCAGCATGTAATTTCAAAGCTAATATTGTCTATCGCCTTTCAACGGTTAGTATAACTTTTGAATTTGTCCACATTTTCACTATTTTTCATCATTGGCCGAGTGGAGTGTTGATGTTGGATGATTGGGTTGAGAGGGGTATGGCTTCGCACACGATGGGGAGTCATGGGGTATAGAGGTCTCAGGACTGAGGCACGGAGCGCCAAGTCCGATATGGCTTGTAATAAATATAAGAATTAGGGTTGCCAGATTATAAAATCGTTACAATAGGTAAGAACTTGATTTCTTTGTATATTTCTTATAAAATTATATGGGTACATAAAATAATAAATATAAAAGTTAACAACTGTTCTAAAATGTTGAACAGCCTCGGTCTAATACACAAATGGCTTAAGCTTAAGACCAACATAATAAAACTTACAGTAGAGGAAACAACGGTTTACATTTTGTATAGAACCTGATTTTGCCTATCAAATTATGTTACACTATATTATACAGGGTGTTAGAAAATAAGTGCGACAAACTTCAAGGGGTGATTCTGTATCAAAAAATAATGACAGTTCTGCAAAAGCTTTGTTTTCAGAGACACGGGGTTAAAGTTTTTCGTACAAACTGACGATTTGTCGAAATGTCAATATGACCAATGATCATATTCAATATGATCATTGGTCATACATGATTTGTATACATTGCTTTGTGATTATCTAAAAAGATACGGCAGGTATTTTGTATGGAAGTTATAGGATATTAACGTTTTGAAAATACGTATAATATAAACATTTGATTTTGATTCGAGACATCGCACATGTGAATTACCAGACACGTTTCAACTTTTTAAAACCTTGTTCAGCTGGACAAAAAACTTGGCATTTTCTGGCCGTAAAATAACTTCTACGCCGTATTTTGTTAGAATATTCGAGGAAAACATATGCCGGTCCGCAGAAAAATACTTTTTCTGTAATTGCAAGAAATTGTTTTCGGGTTAGCTTGAAATTTTTAATAAGTTTAAGTTCCGTGAAAATAATATCTTGCTATGAAGTATGTCTTGCAAAATATAACATTACATGTGTAATAAATTAATGATGAATGAATTTATTGTTTGATACATATTAATTAGTTCGATAATTATTCATCCGACTGTAGTTAATCAAGTGGTCACTAACATTTAGAGGAGGGCTTCTTCAGCTGAATTTAATGATATGTTTACAGTATAAAACAAATTATTGCGAATAAGTATAAATTGAGCAAACAAAATTATCCCAAAAAGATATGTATATTTATTATTCTTTTAACGATAAAATGAAAACCGAATTGTACAGAAAATGATTTGCTATTAATTGTTGTTATTAACCATTCCACTGTTCACTTTAATCAAATGAGTAATACCAAGGTTATTGGTTGTTCAATTCTTTAATAATGTATGTAAATTTAAGTATTATATCTATCGTCCTTTTTTGTAAACAATTTTTGTTTTATTTAAAATTATAATATGTAATATAAACAGGCTACTTGCATAATAAAGGTTCGTCAAAATGCGTGTATGTATTCGATGAACACAAGCCAGAAAGAAAATTAACAAGAATTCCTCCTAGCATATTAATAAACAATAACAAGGCAATATTTTTGGTTGAAAATCAGGCAAAATTTTTAATTAGGTACAAGATTTTAATGCACTGATTCTGAAATAAATTATAATTACCAATAATAATTATTTATAACACATTGTTTTGTTGAGCAGAAAATATCATAAGAGAGGCGATTTTTCAGGGTGAATGCAATTTTGTAAAAAAATCCAGCATAAAAAGTTATAGCTGCCTTTTTTTCCTATTCTCACTAGCACAAAACAAAAATCAATTGTAGATAGTTTTACTGATACAATAAACTATATAATTTCACCGTACGTCTGTCTATATTCACGCGCCCTAGTTATTAATCATTATTAAATCAGTTCTGATTTATATACCGCCATAATTTATATAGAATAGTTTCGACATAAACTCCAAAGTAAAAGTGGTAATGTTGGTAATACAACGGAACCTAATCGTTTATCGGCGTACGTATTCGTAATATTCGTATCGCTTCAGTGTGAGGGTGCTCATGCGTATCGTTTCCTATAATACCGACAGAGCGAATGGGCTGAATTAACGCCGATATGCTAATGCGAGCGACAGATTTCATGCGCAGGGAAAAGTTGGCAAATGCACGACGAATGGAAATGGGCCCGTTTTCGCATTTATGGGAAACTTATTGCGTGCAGTTACGAGCATTTCCTTATGTATTTGTTTAGTTTCTGTTCATGTACGTCGCTAACTTTAGTGTATACTATCACATTCTTTTAAGTTATTACCTAATCATTAACCACAGAAAAAAATTAAACTGAAAATAGATCATTTAGCAAAGAAAAAATTACTCAAAACTTTTCTTGGATGTTGTGTCGTTTTTTAAATAAAGTAGCCCATATTTCTATATATTTCTGAAGTTTTGTGCATGAAGTACTAGCATAGTCTTAAACATACTCCTTACTGATTTGAAAATCTTCTTGATGTGTCTAAAAAGCAGCATCAAAGCAACAAAATTATTTTTTAACTACTGCAAATTTGTTTGAAGTGGTGATATTGTTAGATTCTATTTATAATGGATGATTCTATCAATATCAAGACATAGGATAACTGTTTGTATACAACGTGTTTATAATATTGGACGACAACTATCAAACGCACTAAAATGTTGAAATATTTAACTAATAGAAAATAAACAAAAATAAAAAATAATACCTACGTCTTTGTGGCTTCTTTTGTTCAGCACAAGTTTGTACATTTTTTATGAAATAAATAAATATAAAGAATAAAATGTGAACGATATTACATACAAGCACTCTTTTCACATATTATTTGTTTTAGAAAGATAACAAATTAGTATTCATTATTCTGTTTTGCATACCGGTTTAGTACAGTCAAATCGGGCCGTTCTTTTTTTTTTTTTTTTTTGCACGTAGTATCACTAATACCACTGCTGCAAAGTGTAGGGTTTGACGGTTTTTGGGAACATTTGGAAACCAGTTTTTAAATAGAAACAAAACTGTTTTATGTACTTGAATTAATATGTAAATATAATGAGTTTTGATACAAAAACTATCTGTACTTGAAACCAATATTAGATACTAAGTAATTTGCAAACTTATATTGTAAATCCTAGAATTGTTAGAACTCATGGTCTAGATCAGTTATACATATTCTACCCTAGAGCCGCACTATAGGTCTTTGGTCCAGACAAGTTTTAATACATATATTATGTCTTATTTCTGTGGTATTTTGAACTAAGTGCTAAAAGTAGTTTTTCAAAAATATCTCCTGTAAAGTTTACCTACATTTTACTGTGCTAAATAAAAACTATTATTATCAAGACTTAATATTTGTAACCACCAATAAAATCTATAAAAATACATAGTTCTTTTGTCTCTAAAGAAGTATTGTATTTTTACTTTATCATACGCAGTATGCTAAAGTATTGTAATCATGCCGAAAAAAATTCAGATTTTAGCGGAAATAGGTCTTTTTGGGTCCCCTGAACATTTTTGACCAAGGTACAAAAAATGTCTGTGTGTGTGTGTGCGTGTGTGTGTGTGTGTAAACGATTTTTGTGGCGACGATTCCCGGAGAAACTACTAAAGGTATCGGGACGAAAGTTCATACTTAGAAGTTTCATGACCTAACTTAGAACTGAAAAGCTTTTGGTTCAAAAGGGTCCAAAGGAACTGGTAGTTTATTCTAAGCCTTTTTCAAGGATTTTGCAAATGAGCCGCCATTTCTGTAATTTCGTCAAAATAGTTAAATAATAAATTAAAGTAGAGTAAATTTTGAATAATTTATGCCTTTGGTAAAATTAATAGTTTAGCTGCAAGAGCAAATTCTGTTTGATCGATATCGGTCGCATCTGCATTGATATGAAACTAAGTAGATAGTGGCCAGAATTTTGACAAATATTTTTTGTGCTGTCACTCGAAAACAGCTGATTTCATCAGAGGTTGGAGTACCGCTATGGAACGTTGCCGCTCTAGTGCGGCAAAGTACAAAATACAAATTTCAAATAAAATGTGATCACCAATTTGATTGTTTGTTGATAAGAAATATCAACCCGTCTTTATATCTAATTTTAAAAACGATCAATTGAGAAAATTGTAAATAAAGTATAGCGATGAGTGTAGTTTTATTTTAGTATGTTGGTACGGATGTGACATCTACAGCGTCATGAACATAAATCTGTCAGAATTTGAATTAGCTTTTTAAACTTGACGTTTCGTCAAAGTGGTACCAACCTAACATTTCCCATCCAGAAATATAAAAAAATGCTGATGCTTTGACAATACCTACGATTTATCTCAATAACATAGATTCTCATGCAACTAAACTATTAATTTTATATATTGTATGATAAAGTTATGTGCATGGCCACATCAGATTTTTTACCTAGAATAAGAGCATTACACACACAGAGAAGTGATTATCTATAATTTGTTTATTTTAAGACAACAATTACTTGTAACTAGAATATTTGTTTAAAATGTATTTATTTTCAATTTAAATATTTGGTTTAAAAAAGTGAAAGAAGTCGTTGTTTCGAAAATAATGTGAAGGGTGACCATATTTTCTTAAATTTTTGTTGTTCAATAAATATTAAATCATTTATTTATGTATAAATTGTATTTACTGTTTAATTATAACGATTCTGTCTGAGCAAAATCGCAAACTTGCTTTAAACGTTTTTTTTTTACTAGTAAGACGAGTTTTAAGAGCTGTTTTTGCATAATCCCTCATGAAGGGTGAAACATGGTAAAATTAGGTTTTTGCGATTATCAGTTTTTTGCAAGAAGATTGTTACTAAAATTGTAATTTAGAAAAATTTTTGTACTTAAAGAATGTCTTTGTCTAGTCACGCAAGAGGGCGCAAGTGATAGAATATCGACCAAAGTTAGTGTTTATTTGACAATTTTCGACTACCAATTCATAGCCACAAGATTAATACACATAAAAATCTTTTTTATTGCCTTCCTGATCAAAATTTACTATAGATATGTTTTTGTGTTCATAAATCACAAAAATAATATAGGGTACCATTTAAAACTTCAAAAATTACGTCAATTTTGACAAAAAAAAAACATCTTTTATCTAATTTTCTCGAAGTTTCCTCATTTTTAGACCAAATTGACCGATCCAGACACAATAACTACATCATTATAAATCACTCTGCAAAACGATATTAAATTAGCACACAAACGAATTAAAATGCAAAACCAATCGCAAAACATTTGCTAATATACATAATTATTTTCAAGAGTTACGAAATGCACCGAAAGATATAACAGCTACGCGTTGTGTTCGACGGCAAAGTAACATAAATTTCCGACAAAAAATGGAGTCCAATCTCCGAACAGGCCTTGACAAGGTTGTTACCGATACCAAACATAATACAAAGACAATAACATTTAGTGTTTAGCAACACCCGTTCGAACGGCTTTACATAAAAACTACGTAAAAGATACAAAAAATGGCTATCGTATTGTAACGGTGCATTATAAATAAATATAAACGTTATGTAGGTGTATATTGTGTACAAAACTGCCGGTACGGCTAAGAGAAAGGTGCCTTACTGTCCACGTATTTATGTAACCCGACTAAACGTTTGTGGCGGATTGTATAAGTGAAACTGATTTATTTAAACAATATACGAAACATTGATCCGCTGTATCACACTCTGTTTTTTTTTTCAGCGTTAATTGTATAAAAGAATTTTGCGGTTTTAGAACAATGTGATATTTTGTTCGTTTATTTGGAAATATTTTGCTAGAAAGTGCGGATATTTGGAATCGGTGACATTGGAGGGATTGCTTAAGTGTTTGAATATATGGGATTTTTTGATTTTGAAAGAAGATTTTTAGAAAATGAATCTGATGTGGCGAGGCACATGACTTTCATAGTATATGTATATTGTATATAAAATCAATAGTCACTGAGATTCTATTTGATCGAGATCGGTCGTATCTGCACTAAAATAAAATTAGTTAGCCAGTATTTGACAGATATTTTGTTACAATAAAAAGTAGTCGGATTTCTTATTTTTGTTTTAGTTTAGCAATCGCTACATGTTTCGTGTCCTACTTCGTGTTCCACTTCTTCGGGCGCTTAAGGAAATGAGATATAAATTACACAATTGACAAACAAACCAAACTCCAAAAAACACAATTGTAAACACTTACATTTTGCCATGCGTGGGCCCTGGAGAACATAAACCAACATGCAAAGGTCACAAACAAACATATATGAGACTGCAGAACAGATTTTTTTACATATTTTGATATTATTGACAGCAGGTATTGTCAAAACGTCAGCGTTTGACACTACCTACTGTCTATTCAATGAAAATATCTGTCAAATCCTGGCTAACTGATTTTGTTAATATTATTACAAAAAATTTCACGATTACAATTTTTGATACTGTTTATTTATAAGCTTAATATATAATTAATGTAATATATAAATTGATAAAATATATGATTTATGTTTTAGTAGTGAACATGAAAGTTTTAAATAATATAATATGAAAATATCATTTCAACATATTGCCCAAATCAACTTTATTTTGCCAATGATTTTATTTATTTCCAAATTTAATTTAAATCTGTAATTAGGGTAATTAATCACTTATGATTTTTACTAATACTTTTACTTAGGCTTTACTACGTGGGTGATATAAGATCACACGATAGGTTAGTAATTTTTTTTAAATTAGAAAAATATAATCTTGTTGATTATTATTTATTACTTTATCATATGTTAATAAATTTTGTTGCATTTAATATTGTTTTATGTTAATAAAGGCATTATTTATTTATTTATCTGTCAAATCCTGGCTAACTAGTCTACATCAGATATTTTTTATTAAAGTTTGATGATATCACAGACCTCACCCGGCCACTCGAGGGTTAAAGATATTTTATTGTGTTTAAATTAACAAACGGGACACGTATTTTGTATGAATACATTACAATTGAAATCTTACGTATGTATTTACTTTACAGCAATTAATGTTTCAAATATCTTCCATGAGATCTTCATTCTTGCTTGACTACTCAAAATAACTAAAATTATATGCATTTCTTACTTACGTTTTCGGAAAAAATGCCAATTTGTCTTTAATTATTAATTTAGTTTGTACTTTTAATTATTTTGCGTTCGCATATTTATATTAGAGCAGTGACATCTATTGTTAATACATTTTTCTTTGCTTATTAATTTAAAATCGGTGAAAAACCTGAAAAAAAAAATAAGAGAAATGTCTCTGAAATAAGAGATAACTACAGGAAATTCCACTGATTAGTGGTGTTTGACGGTATTATAAAAAATAATAAGAATAATAAGAAGAGAAATAATAAAATGTCAAAATAAAACTACAAAATATTAGGAGGAACACTTTAGTAAATTTTATGTCCATGTTGCATCTCAAAGAACACAATAAACAATCTTTGAAGTTAAATATCTCCAAAACACACCAGTAAAAAGGAAGTGATAAATTACTGTATTCCCAAATTAAAAAAAAAATTATTTTACATTTAACTGGTTTCGATTTTGTGCAAAATGAATGTGTAGAGCTTAAAACATCTGAAATAGTGTTAGGCACCTACATCTTTCCATGACTGTACCATAAATTACTTCTTTCAATAATACTGTACACATTTTTTAATTAAAAAAGTCATACCCAATTAAATATTGTATTTCATAACAAAAAAGACATTAGAATCAATCAAAAATTCCATACCGAATTTGAAATGCCACGTTCATAAGTAACACAATAAAATTTAAACGTTTAAACAGAACGAAAAGGTTAACTTTTAGCTTTAATAAATTGCATTAATAAATCAGCGCTGCCGAAAGCTTACTTATCGCTAATTGTGATCATATTTCAAAATCGCTAAACAGAAATGTCGCTCTTTATTCCCAGTTGTAGGCGGTTGAAAATTACTTTCTATTTTTACACTTTGCTTGCTGACGAATTCGCAGATCATTGTTTGGTAAATTACACAATACTACCATCAGTTTTTTCCCCAAGTTCCGAAAGAAATGTCTTATATTACTAAAGAGTTAGGTAACAATTTCTTTTTTTTTTCTTTTATTGTTAGCCTTTGCAATGTGTACTTAAAATAAATTATTAAATGTCCTATTTTTCCACACTTGTTATTTCGACTTTTCATGTATTTATTAATAAATAAAGTAATTTTTAACTTTTTTTAACAAATTATATATTAAATTACATAATAGACACAATTTTCACTATGGATAAAACGAAATAGAAAGTGGGTCCACTTTGTAGTTAATTTTGACAATCATCTTTGGTTTTTTTACAACAATCAGTTGCATCGACGTTCTTTTTTTTGTCTATTCCTTGTGGATTAGTCTCGCACGGAATTTAGGCTTTGTGTTAACATAATTCTTGAAGACATGGTATAGAAATATCCACACCCGTCAATTTTCGGAGGGAAAATTATAGCAATTATGTTTTGATAATGGGTACGGTAATCAAATGTGTATTAGCTGCTGTATACGAGTTTAAATAAAAAAAAGATCTGTCGCAACTACCGTGAGCGAGCTGTAAGCCGTTACAGAAATCACAACTTTAATTATTTCAAACCTGTATGTCGTATATACGAAGTATATACGTAGATACTAAAACGTGAACTGTTGCATTTACATAAGCGCTAACTTTCTTATCTGAGTGTGTGATTTATTGCTTCGAGTTTTATATTGCTGTATTTGGATAGGAAATTGCTCGTATTACTAAAGTATCCTGAGGACAGATATCTGTTTTCTGGACTACTTGAAGTCGTTAACAGTTGCTGAATGGGACGAAGAAAAGGATAGAGGTCTTTTAGGTTAATCAGGAAGTTTATATCGCTTAATCAAGAATTATATAATTCTGCAATTAGTTTTTTTTTAATGGAACGCCCTTTATGTCATACTATGATTGAAGTTGTATATTTTTTTAACCACTAGGTCTTTTTGGGTTCCTTGATCATTTTTAACAAAGGTACAAAAAATGTCTATTTCGGAGAAACTACTAAAAGTATCGGGACGAAAGTTCATATTTAGAAGTTTCATTACCAAACTTAGAGCTGAAAAGCTTTTGGATGTTTCCAAAGGAACTGGATGTTTCCTCTAAGCATTTTTCAAGGATTTTGCAAACGAGCAGCCATTTCTGTAATTTCCTCAAAATAGTTAAGTAATAAATTAAAGTAGAGGAAATTTTGTATAATTTAATAATTTATGCCTATGACATTTTTAGGTCAAATTAATAGTTTAGCAGTATGAGCAAATTCTTTTTGATTGAGATCGTGTCTGCATTAAAACTACAATAGTTAGCTAGGATTTGTCAAATGCTGATTTTTGACAATACTTACAGTCAATATTGTTAAAATATCTGTCAAACCCTTACTAAGTTGTGTTATTTTAATGTACACAATCGATCTCGATCAAATAGAATCCCATGCAGCTAAACTATTAATTTTATATATTTATTACAAATTTTTTTAATACTTTAAAGTTAGGTAAGTGGACGAGATATTGGTATGATAACAGCAAAACAAATCATGTTGGTATCTTTCAGCAAGATACAGCAGACACAAAATCACGCATGGATAGAGAAGACAAAAAAGTCATCAACGTTATTATTTTTTTTACGACGCCGTTAAGTAAAATTTTGCAATAAAAAAAGGTTTCATATTTTTTTTGCCATCTATACGAGGCGCACTTTTTTTGGAAATGAGTGTAGATTCTGAGATATTCAATTGTTGTTAAGAAAATCGGACAATCAGCAAAACCACTAGGTAAGATGCTGCAGTTGAAAGACAAATTGAAAACGGGATATTATTTTTTTTATTTTCAAATTGTTCTTCCTTAAGTTTTTTAAATGGAACACCGTGTAGAATAGGTAATGGTTGGAATAACCCTTAGTACTACTGCTCCTTCTGTTCTTCTATTTAAAAATAGTATATCATACACCGGATTTATTGCATATTTGAACATATTGCTAGTTTTTGTTGTTTTTTAATTGCCATTTAGCGAAAATGTTATGTAATTACCTTAATATTGGTCTCTATATAGTAGGATGGGCCGATTTTTTTTTTAATTTACAAATTTTGGAATGTGCAGTGATGGAAAAGTTGTGGGTTAATGAATTAAAGAAAACACCCAATTTCATTTTGGGTGTTTTCTCTTGTCTTCTTTAAAATAAAATTATTTTAAAGCATTTGCGGCAGTTCAAAACAGTTTTTTCAGTTTTTTTTAATTCATTCACTCACACATTTTCCCTGATTGCACATTACCGAATTTGAAAATTAAAAAAAATCGACCCTCTACTATACATATAGTATATAGGGTATTTGGTAGTTTGATTTAAAGTGTTGAAGGGTCACAGTAAAGGCTATTTAGAACCTATTTAACCATATTTGTGCTTATACAAAGTATTACGGTTATCAAGATATTTTATATGAAGTTTGTTAAGTAAATTTTGTCATTTTTGCAAATGTATTGCAAACGAACCCAGGACCTAAAACCTTAACTTTTTCTATGTTTATTAGTTTCCTAATAACTATTTTTTATTTTAGATATACTAGAAAAAAAAATTGAAAGCTAAAAACTCTGAAATAGCCTGAATTTTGGCACCAAAACTAGAAGGATGCAATGTTATTTTAATTGATTTCATTTATTTAGCTAGTGTTTTAATTAACTTATCATTTTTTTCATAAGACTACTAACCACTCAAATTTCACCCAATTGTAATAAAAACACTTATTATACTACTCATTCTCGAAGAATAACAAATGAATCAAAATAATTATCTATCCATTATTGTTTTCTTTCTTCATATCTCAATATACTTTCAAATCTCCAATACAGTCATTCTTAGAACCACACATCTATGTAGAAGTACAAAAATAGATTCAAATGTCAATGCAAAACATCAAATCGCTTCTCATTTCATAGCTAATCGCTCTTCTATTATAATCTCCAGGCAGTTGCATTTTGCAACAAAGCGTTAATCATTCTTAATAACTACACAAGACAACAACTAGACACAAGCTTTCTTCATGATTTCTATCTGACGCAACGAAAAATTATCGCTGTAATTGAGATACTAAAAATTATAAGCCCCCAGTGTAAGTATATAACAAGGAAATGAAAATATAATTCAGCATGTAATTAGACTATTAAAAAAGGTTTAAAGCAGTAATTAGTCTCATTTAATTTAGTCTGAGGCGGTGGGAGATACAATAACAAAATGTGATTAGAATAATTAAAATGTCATTTACAAAACAAGACACTTCCTATACAATCCTTCATATTAGTGGCGACACCTACTTTTCACAGTACGTCACCGCATAAATAAGTAAAATGTTTTATTGAACAGTTCCGTTATGTTTGCAACCTGTTTGCGATTGTGTAGGTCTTTTCGCATACCTACGAAATAAAAATTGACGCTGATTTTTCATTAGCAAGCCATAATCCAGACGTGTTAATAAGTATTTCTTGATACTTTGACATCTCGCATTGTTTCAAAAACACGTTGGATACGGTAACTTGTTCTTGCGAAAGGTCAATGTTAAAACCTTCACATTTTGCACGTATATGTGCGGTATCAATGTGAGTTATGCCGTTGTTATTTGAAATTTATCTGCATTATAATTCGTTAGATAATGAGGCATGTTTCTATAATTGTTGTAGCATAACTGATGGTTAGCAATAATGCTATAAATCTAACAAATTATCATGGCTATGATAGTTTTTTACAGATGAAAGTGTGATGTTTTGAATTTACATGAATTTGTAAATTTATTTTAAACGATTTTGTCTTTTTTATGTTGATTTTGAAAATATGGACAAAGGCCTGAAATTTGGATTGATTTAGTTTAATATTTACTTATGGACGCCATATTGGTTTTAAAATGTAACTTGATATTGGATTTTAAACTTTAGCTAAATTTTATTATTATTATTTGCAATGAGTGATAGCGAACATGATTAAATTTTGGAAATAGAATAATTAGTAGCATTAAAAGAATTAAACATTGTTTCTTAGAAATTTTTGCCAACAAAATAAGATGCAATTGTCCTAATTATTCATAGGTAATGTCAAAGGCTGATTTTTTTGACAATATACAATATATAATCGCACATGAAGCGAAATAATAACATTCAACCACCGATAAACAACGTAAAATCTAAGTTTCAAAAATCCTCCTGAACAAACTAAAATAGATAGAGGGCTGTACTTTTTAGAATTAATTACCCAATGTATCTGATCCATAAACATGTATAATAATAATTTGTATCCCAACTACTTTGCTCGTAATCGCACATGAAGCGAAATAATAACATTCAACCACCGATAAACAACGTAAAATCTAAGTTTCAAAAATCCTCCTGAACAAACTAAAATAGATAGAGGGCTGTACTTTTTAAAATTAATTACCCAATGTATCTGATCCATAAACGTGTATAATAATAATTTGTATCCCTACTACTTTGCTCGTAATCGCACATGAAGCGAAATAATAACATTCAACCACCGATAAACAACGTAAAATCTAAGTTTCAAAAATCCTCCTGAACAAACTAAAATAGATAGAGGGCTGTACTTTTTAGAATTAATTACCCAATGTATCTGATCCATAAAGGTTTATAATAATAATTTGTATCCCAATTACTTTGCTCGTAATCGCACATGAAGCGAAATAATAACATTCAACCACCGATAAACAACGTAAAATCTAAGTTTCAAAAATCCTCCTGAACAAACTAAAATAGATACAGGGCTGTACTTTTTAAAATTAATTACCCAATGTATCTGATCCATAAACGTGTATAATAATAATTTGTATCCCTACTACTTTGCTCGTAATCGCACATGAAGCGAAATAATAACATTCAACCACCGATAAACAACGTAAAATCTAAGTTTCAAAAATCCTCCTGAACAAACTAAAATAGATAGAGGGCTGTACTTTTTAGAATTAATTACCCAATGTATCTGATCCATAAACGTGTATAATAATAATTTGTATCCCAATAATAAATAAATGCCAAATAAATGCCCTATGCATTTATACTTTGAGCTTGCCTCTATGCAATGTTAAGTAAATACAAAAACGTTTTTTCAAATTTCTACAATCTGTTATGGGCAGATCTGATGAAGTAACCATTTTCTTTGCATTTCTTTTCTCAAATTTGAAACAAATTCTAAATAATTTTTGATGTGATGACATTAAATTGACTTGACTTGTTTTTGTTTTCCGTCTACACATTATTAAAGTTAATCTCAATTTAAAAACGAAGCAATTTGCTTCTAACCAGCAAATCGATTTTCTGAATTAAGAAGTAAATAACACGTTTAAGCGATATTGCAGCAAATCAATTAAACTTCAACTACTGTTCTCGGCTACCCACCACAAAATCTAATATCTTTATTATCTTTTACGGGCAAATAGAAATTGCACCACGTCGAATGTAGAAATAGGAAATGGCATTTTTTTCGCGTTTGCCATTTAATGGGCAAAGAGAACGGGCTACAGCAGGCCTCCATGGTCATAATAAGACCGGATTTTGCAATTGAAAACGATTTAAAAGTCGCCTTACAATTGTCGCCAGTAGTCTGTATGTTTGGATTTGTAGCTCTAGTTTAAATATGTGTATTTCGCAATGTTACGTCCAGTCTGTCCTATATATTTTTTTCGAACGTTCTTGATCGTGTAGATTGGAATTTGGGCGGCAGTTAACATTCGCAAGACAATTACGCCCACCTCAATGCCATAACTAATGATGTAAGGATATAATGTGATATAATAATAGAACGGTCGGTAGCATACCGATAGGTACACCCGCATATATCAATTATTATTATTTTTTGTGTTACTTTTACCGACCTCCAAATTTATTTATCGCTTAGTTCGATTTTGATCTATGGCGGATTGTTGAAATGGCAATCCTGAAGGATAATGGAGATATTATAGGAGATCTGTGGATCAGAAATGTCATGACGTTAATAGTTGTATGACCAGGAACTTATAATTAGGTAGTAAAACAAATTTATGTGTAAACTTATGTCGTTACAGTTCCTGTTTGTTGTACAATGAAGGAATATATTGATATTGTACAGAGTGGATTGTAAATTGTTACAAAAAAATCTGATGTGGCCAGGCACATGACTTTATCATACCATATATTAATAGCTTAGCTGCATGAGATTCTATTTGATCGAGATCGGCCATGTCTGCATTAAAATAAAAGTACTAGAACTAGACAGATATTTTGATTAGATTTACAGCATGTAATGTCAAAACATCAGCATTATAATTACAATATCTGACAAATCCTGGCTAACTAGTTTTAATAACTAGTTTTACTACTAGTTTTAATGCAGTACGAGCGATCTCGATGAAATAGAATTTGCTCATGCGGTAAACTATTTATTTTACAAAAAATGTAATAGTCATAAATTAATCAGAATTTACTCTAGATTAATTTATTATTTAACTATTACGACGAAATTCCAGATATAGCGGCTCAAAAATGCTTAGGGGACCCAATAGGATATATTTTCGCTAAAATCTAAAAAGAAAATTTCAGCACGATTACTATTGTCATACTACGTATGATAAAGTAAAAAGGTTGTTGATTCTGATGATTAATATATTATATTGGCTTCTAGCATACTATATTTTGTGGTATTACCACGTCTTCAGTAGTAACTACAAAAGATCATAAAGAATTATGCTCAATATTCCAAATAAGTTTTAAGGTTAACATACCGTCTTACAATCATTCTTGCATTTATTTGCGAAAACATAACAACATTGCTATCCACATTTTAAATACACATTGACTTTGTGAACACCAAGATATTCCAATACTGTTTCACATAGCGAACGTGCGCGCATGTTTCTCCACCTATCGCTTTCCATTCGTTGTCCATACATTTGCGTGTTGAATTGACGTTTCGCTGTCAAAAGTTTCAAAATATCCTGGCGACCTACTATTAATGCAGACACTATTTCGATCAATTAGAATTTTCCCTTGCAGCTAAACAATAATTTTACCAAAAAAATTTATTGACATAAATTATACAAAATTTGCTCTACTTTAATTTATTATTTATCTATTTTGACGAAATTACAGAAATGGCGGCTCATTTACAAAATCGTTGCAAAATACTAAGAGTAAATACCCAGTTCCTTTGGACCCTTTTGAACCAAAAGCTTTTCAGCTCTTTTCAGTTCCGGAATCGTCTCCACAAAAATCAGGTGCACACACTCATACACACACACATACACACAGGGGATCCAAAAAGACCTCTTTCCGCTAAAATCTCAATTTTTTTTGTCGGCACTATTACAGTATGTACTTTATTATACTGCGTATGATAAAGTAAAAAGGCTTTACAAAATCATTATAATAATCTACAATCACATCCCAGACAGATAAATATACACCTACACATATTTCTCAGTATTATGATTATTATGATGACTAATATTCGCTTATACAATAATAGCAAAAAGTAAAAATAAAACCTAAAACAAAAAAAAATATGTACGTACCTCTCAGAAATATGGTTTTCATTCTTGTATGGCAAGGCATGGCTACGCCGCTGTAAATAAATAAAAAATAATTAAAATTAGATAAACATTTTAAACTATAATGACTACGTACTAAAAACTAGAAAATTTCATGCTAAATTCAACAAAACACATTATCAACAAATTAAGAAAATATATAGCACACATATAGGTACAGATTTCTCATATTAGAAATATATTTCAACGTCCACAGAACATGCATATAAACTAGAAACAAACTAGAAATTGCCTTAATAAATAATTTATTATATCTCGTATACGTGCATACGAAATCCAACTCGATTCATTAAAAAGTGAAAATTCTATTCATTAGACATCCATACATCTATATCACATACAACCTAACCAACCAATTCATTACACCACCATTTTTATTCATTATAATAATAATATTATTGATAATAATAACACGCTGAGCAATCATTTTTTTGGTACCTGCTTTGATATAATTTAATAAATCGATCGAAAGAAGAGAAAGTGATCCATTTGATAGGATAACGAGAAATCTATCGGAGTGATGCCACTTCCTGTTTATTAGGATTCCAGCTTGGCAAATCTTTTCTGTGATCTTGCTAATGTGAGGTTTAGCTGCAAGAGCAAATTCTATTTGATCGAGATCGGTCGCATCTACATTGATATAATACTATATAGTGAGCCAGGATTTTCCAAAATGTTCAGTCTAATGAGAGTACCGGTAGTATCAAATGCTGATGTTTTGACAATATCTCATCCTTGCCTGACGGCGTCGGATAGGCAGCATGTTCAGCGTGTCCAAAATGCATGTGTCCTGTTTGTTTTTGGTTTGAGGAAGTATGATCATGTATCGAATGGGCTGGGCGACTTGGGGTGGTTGAACATGGATAACACTAGGGTGTTGCATGCAGCAATATTATATCATAAGTTGCTATCCAAGAGGATCCCACAATACCTCATGCGGAAGATACGCTGTAGAACGGATGTCCATAACCTTAATTTAAGATTCAGGGGTTTGTTTGCTCCACCTGCCCATCGCGCTGAGCTGTATAAACGGTCATTCTCTTACCAGGTCAGTCACATATACAATGGTCTCAGGGAAGATATAAAAAAATTATCGTTAAACAGTTTTGGGGGAAAGGCTTTGATAATTTATTAAATCGATTGAAAGAAGAGAAAGTGATCCATTTGATACGATAACGAGAAATCTATCGGAGGTGATGTCACTTCCTGTTTATTAGGATTGCAGCTTGGCAAATCCTTTCTGTGATCTTGCGAATGTGAGGTCACAGTGGCGCTGGTATTTTTATTTCTCTCGCTATCCATATTCGCACAATATTTTATCGGATTGCGCCTAGCTTCGGGCTGCTTTTAACGCTCTTAAATCGATCTCGGTCACGGATTTCAAATTAGCCCGTTAGTTTACACACTATTACATCGTATTTCCACAAATTGCCCGCTCGGTTAATAGATATAATAATATAATGGTAACGGTTTTGCTATAGATGCTTTTTATGAGAAGTGGTATTCAATTAATTTGTGGGGTTTTGACCGTGGTATGTCCCTATATGTATTTTAGTTTAATTGAAATTTGTTGTCTTAAATGGAGAATGTTTCATATATGTATGTTGTGTAATACAATTTGATATTAGATTTTGATTGTAATTCGAAAATAAAATGGAACGATTTTATCGTGATCAAATCAACAATATAAACTTTAAAAAATCAGAAATTCTGCATAAGAAATGCATATTTTTTCAGAGAATGTAAATTATTTACGAACTAATATTGTTATACAGTGTGTTCATTTCAAAGGTATCCACCCTTAATAACTCTTGACCTGATGCGATTATTGCTTTGAGTTGAAACACGTCGATTTAGATATTGAGGGGGAAGTTAAAAATGGGTACCTAGAGAACTTTTGGCTTCATCCCTTCACCCCCCGGACACCCCACTTTGAAATTTCACACGATATCTAAATCGACGTGTTTCCAGTAAAAGCAATACACACATCGGGTAAAAAGTTATTAAGGGTTGAGTTATTTCATCTTTCATCTTCTGTGTAGTCTATCTTAAGAACCAATCGATCGATATAATTTTTTTTATCATAGTTGAGTAGAGAATTTTGTGCTCTATCAAATGATGTAGGTATCACAAGGTAGGGGGTGCAATTTGAAATTTCAAGATGGTTTTTAGTTGAAAAGCATAGATATTTCTATACAAAGATAACTATAAATTTTAAGTTGTGGCACTATTCTTTCATTTTTAACATTAAAGACGTGTTGTTTTGGCATTGTGTCACATTTCTGTACACCTAGAAAGTAGTATGTTAACACAGTGGCGCAGTATTTAGAATTGTCGAATTTTTATTGATGAAGTTTAGTGTATTTCATTTCTTTATATCATATTATTGAATAAAAAAATCTTCCTTGCTGAGTAAGCATAATGTGGCAAATTATTTCTTACTGTATTTTTAAAAAGTTGCTTCTAAGTATTTAACTTGCTTAAAAAGTTAAGAAACATTTTGTGTTATTATGGTAAGTTAGGGTAAATATTGTATACAGGCATAAAAGACTGTTTGAGTTTTATGGAAAATTATAATGATATGTTTAAGCCCGTCTCGCTTGTTCATTATGACAGTTTACCATAACTGGAAATTAATGTTTATAGTTCTCAAACTGAAAAAAATCCGAATGCAACTCCGAATTATAACAAGAAAAAAGTAGGTAGTAGTAAGTTTACAGATAACCTGTTAAAATACCACATTTACAATATATGTTATGCAATATTAGAGTGCTAAGTACAGTTTCATTTGGGGAATCGCAATTATACATTGGTTCTAGAAATATACATACTAAATGTATGGTTACTATTTTTCAATTGCTATATGAATTTAGTCAATCATAAATCTTGTTAACAAACTACGTGGATTGAGCTTTTAAATTACCCAAAATTGATTTTGATTGATTTTAAATATTTTAATTGATACTTCAACGCAAAACAAAACAGAAAATTCCTGTATCACTTCTTTGCGCTCTTTCTATCTGTGACATATATTTTAATATTAAAATTTTGATTATTAATTCTCAGTAATTTTCATTTTCATGTCCCAATTGCCACTAATATAGACTAAAGTCAACAATATTTTGATTTATAATATCTGATTTCAAGTTTATTGGTATTAAAATAAAAACCGACTTCTATTATATTGTTTCTAAAAACTCTGGTTTATAATTAAACTTAACTTAAAACATAATTAAAACATAAAACAAACAAAACGACCTATGTTATAAGCCTCTGTTCAAATTAATAATATAATCATAGCGGGCACAGTTTGAAGTTGGCAGACCAAGGAGTTTATACTGTTTGGTTGCATTTTGTGTTTTGTCGCTTTTTCAAACATTATATGTGCATGCGCGCATGTCTTGCTGGAACGGAAGAAATTTTCATTCTACTCGACACACACGAGGTCCATTCGACCCTAACCACTCGACGTGCCGCACATTTTTGAACGCACGCATTTTCAATTTATAAATGTTAATTTATTGTGTCTTTGTATGTTTGTCTGTGACCTTCGTATGACACGCAGGTTACTTTTATGTTCTCCAACATCCACAGTTGACGAAATGTAAGTTTTTACAGATTTTTATGTTTGTGGAATTTGATTTGTTTGTCAATTGTATTGTATTATTATTATTTGTAATGTGATCTCGTTTTCTGTAGCGCCTGAAGAAGTGCCCAGTGGGGCACGAAACATGTAGCGATTGACTAAATTAAAGAGGAATAAGGAATCCAACCGCTTTTATTATATATATACACCTTATTGGACAACGAAATTATAAAACATAATTGTTACTACAAATTGGATATGGAGAAATAGTAATGAAACAAAATCCCAAGATATCAAAATGAAATAGAAATGTGGGATCTAAAGGGCACACACAACACCTCAACACTGCAAGTTCTTAAAAACTGATAATATTCTGTATTGTTGACACAATTTAAATTAAGGAAATCAAAATTAAGGAATATGTCAAAAAAGATGTTGAATTAGAAAGATGTAAATATTGAGATTATTTATATACATATGTGTAAAAAATTTGATTACAAAATTTTACTAAGAAATATCAACATTTAATATTACTTTTCACTCAAAACAAAACTCCTAAACTAGGCATATATTATTTTGGTACAAATTGTCATACAAGTGTATTAAAAATAGAAAATTCTTTTTTTCCATATTACACAAATTGTTTTTGTTTTTAAATTTCAATAACGTACTATTTGATGATTTTATGTTATAGAAAAGAGTTAAAATTTACAACTTCAGGAAAATAAATTTTGATAATCATCACAGACATTTAAAAGTTGTTTTTTTATTTCCTTTTTTAATGCTTTTCAATCCCTGTGCAGAAAATCCGGTATGATACTACAAATAACTCTAAACTTAGATCACAATTCCAAGCCTAGTTTATTATAAATGTATAACACGCCTATTTACAAACATGAAGGTGATAAAAAACACATTATAACACCTATCAACCAGGAAAATTATACACAAACGCACTGTCATAGGCTATTATACACCAAGCAGTTCATGAATCGCTCTCTAAACATTTCCATTTTCCTCGCAAATACTGAATGAACGCACGTCCGAGCCAGGCCTTGAACAACCAACTGGATACCAATAAATCTCATACATCTATATGTGTATAATTACCACGTATCCGACCTAACCCATCTTCAAGCGTAAATATATCGACGATGAGCTGTTTAGAGCGTTTTTCTTCAATGTAAACAACTATCTGCGGCGATTTGTAGGACATTTATCGATCACATGCACACATAATACACGGACAGTAGGCGCTGTTTAAAAAGCATGGTCAGGTTGCGAAACATCCTTCTTTTTTCTTTTCGATTTTGCAATAGATCTGCGTGGATATTTCTCTCTCACGGTGGTGGACTGTGGTTATGGTATGGTATCGCGTGGAAATGTTGAGGAAATGTGATAGACTGCGAGCGCAAAATAGCCCGTTCGCAAATTGTAACTATTATTTATGTTAGGTGTGTTAAAAGGTTAGTTGTTTCTGCAGGAGCAGTGTACCTAATAAGTGTGTTGTGAATGAGATGCTGTAAAATTTGCTAAGCGTATAATGAATAATTATTATGGATGATGCTGTGTATTTTTGTATAGGCTGGACCATAAATGGCTGAAACAATTTGAAAAGCCAAAATTGAGCCAATGGTTTTACCTAATATGGAAATATGAGGAAACTGCTGAATCGGTTTTTTAAGTCCTCGAACACTTTGATTTTATTTTATAACCAAAGTACATATTTCTGTTTAAGTTTCAATTTTCAACCTTCAATTCTTACTGGCTTATTACGTCATAGATCATGTTTTTAATGGCAGAACTTCCTCTAATTTAATTTACTATTTAACTATTTTCACTAAATTCCATTTGTATTTATTTGTATTTTTATTTCATTTGTATTTATTGTCAAATATGTTTAGAAACCAAATAAACTGTGATCAAATAAGTGTTAAAATGTTAAAATTGGCCTTTTAACATTAAAAGTTCTTATAATTTGTATTAGTATTTATAAATGACCAACTATACATCATTTTACTTTCAAAAAAATCTGATGTGGCCAGACACATGACTTTATCATACAATATATAAAATTAATAGTTTAGCTGCATGAGAATCTATTCTATCGAGATAAATCGTAGTTATTGTCAAAGCATCAGCATTTGACACTACGTACACTACGTCAGTAGAATAATAGTTATTTATGTCACAAATGCCGAAAGTACGGAATAGCGCGACGAGCGGTGATACGGCGCGTCACCGAAGGCGGAGTGTCGCCGTCGCATATGAGCGAGTCGCGCTATCTAGTTTTTGGCAGGAGCGACATAAACGTTTATTGTGTTGCATTTTAAGAAATACGTATTAAAAAAAAAAATGATTTCTGTATAGTAAATGCTAGGTTGGTACCACTTTGACGAAAGGTGCGTTCCGATTGGTAGGTAATAGTAGCTAATGGCGGTGGTAGAATACGAAATTATAGTATTTCTTACATATCGTGATAATGACACATATTAGTTTGCATGTACATAAACATGAGTCACTAGCAATTTTCTATTGGAAATACTATAACGGCGTCTGCTACCACTGCCATTATCACTAATGAAAACGCGCCCTAAAAAGGTAATTCAAATTCTGACAGATTTATATTTGTTCATGACACATCCCTACCAACATTCTAAAATAAAACTACACTCATCGGTATACTTTATTTATAATTTTCTCAATGTATCATTTTTAGAATTAGATATAAAGACGGGTTGATATTTCTTATCAACAAACAATCAAATTGGTGATCTTATTTTATTTGAAATTTGTATTTTATAATTTTGCGCACTACAGCGGCACGTTCCATAGTGGTTCTCCAACCTCTGATGAAATCAGCTGTTTTCGAATGTGACAGCACAAAAAGATATTTGTCAAAATCTTGGCTACTATGTAGTTTCATATCAATGCAGATGCGACCGATCTCGATCAAATAGAATTTGCTCTTGCAGCTAAACTATTAATTTTACCAAAAAATGTCATAGGCATAAATTATTCAAAATTTCCTCTGCTTTAATTTATTATTTAACTATTTTGACGAAATTACAGAAATGGCAGATTTCTAAAATCCTTGAAAAAGGCTTAGAGTAAACACCCAGTTCCTTTGGACCCTTTTGAACCAAAAGCTTTTCAACTCTAAGTTTGGTCATGAAGCTTCTAAATATGAAGTTCCGTGCCGATACCTTTAGTAGTTTCTCCGGAAATGAATTAACAAAAATTGGATACACACACACACACACACACATACACATACACACACACACACAGACATTTTTTTGTACCTTGGTCAAAAATGTTCAGGGGACCCATAAAGACCTATTTCCGCTAAAATCCCAAAAAAATTTTTCGGCACGATTACAATACTTTACATACTGCGTATGATAAAGTAAAAAATTAATATATAAAATGTCAACGAACAACAGGAGAAAAGACAGACAGGCATACATTTTTGTATTTTTGATCAATTTACTTACTGTGTAAGCCGCTGATTCCCAAGTTTTAAAACCTAGTACAGCCAGTCACAGCCAGCGATATATTACATACAAAATGAAACAGAATCTAGACTGTTAAAATAATATAATATGAGTTATCTACACTACACTACAAGCTAAACTGAAGATATAGAACATATATAAAATAAAATAAACACATTTTTAAGTTAGGGTGGTTAATAAATTGTCATACTACAGTTATTGACATAATAAAAGACAATAGATTAACTTTTTAGTCTAGATATCACAGAATTTCACATATTTCCAAGTATTTAATTTGACCAAACACAATAATCTAAACTAAGTTGACTATCCTGCCCAATAATGAACAAAGCCGACAAAATCCAAAACTACACTCAGAACTCCTTATACCTATAGTTTCATATTCAGATTTCACGAACGAAATCATACCAGAAACAGTTTTCACTTGTTTCATTTTGTTCATGCTAACAGACCAGGATACTCAATTAGCTTAGATTATTGTATTTTTCACCATTTAATTTGGAATAATATGAAATGCATCTATATCTAGACGCAAAGTTGTGTTTTTTTATCAGTAATAATATAACAAGAGAGTGAGAATAAAATGAAAATAATTTGACAGATTGTTTGAAAACTTGTTGCCAGGCAATAGTCACGAGAGCCCGCAGGGCTCGAGTGGCTATTGCCAACAATTGCCAAATGGCAACAAGTTTGAACAAAATCTGTCAAATTATTTTCTAATTTATGGAACTCTCGAGTTATATTTGACTAGATTATTTTTTGATTCACAAATTTTTACAATAAAAAGGATCAATAAAACTATCATAAAATTATTGAAAAATTTTATTTAATTAATATTACTTACAATATATGAAAATATCGTTGACACATTGTGAATATATTATCTGACAGTTGTTAGACAAATAAAAGCTACAGTGATTATTCTCGAGAATAATCACAAGAGATTTATTCCCACTATAATAATGACATAATTGGTTGAAACTTACCCTTGTGACAAATAAAGAAGCATTTCATTGGTTTTAAGAAACGTCAAAAAATAATCAAGTTAATCACGTTTTTGAAAACAATAAAGTTTGTGATTGTTACTTTATCATACGCAGTATGCTAAAGTATTGTAATCATGCCGAAAAAAAAAATTGAGATTTTAGCGGAAATAGGTCTTTTTGGGTCCCCTGAACATTTTTGACCAAGGTACAAAAAAATGTCTGTGTGTGTGTGTGTGTGTGTATGTGTGTGTGTGTGTGTGTGTGTGTGTGTGTGTGTGTGCGTATGTGTGTACCAGATTTTTGTGACGACGATTCCGGAGAAACTACTAAAGGTGTCGGGACGAAAATTCATATTTAGAAGTTTTATGACCAAACTTAGAGCTGAAAAGCTTTTGGTTCAAAAGCGTCCAAAGGAACTGGTAGTTTATTCTAAGCCTTTTTCAAGGATTTTGCAGATGAGCCGCCATTTCTGTAATTTCGTCAAAATTGTTAAATAATAAATTAAAGCAGAGGAAATTTTGAATAATTTATGCCTATGACATTTTTTGGTAAAATTAATAGTTTAGCTGCAAGAGCAAATTCTATTTGATCGAGATCGGTCGCATCTGCATTGATATCAAACTACATAGTAGCCAGGATTTTGACAAATAGTTTTTTTGTGCTGTCACCACAGAAATGTCTATGGCTGTCACCACGCTGTCACACTCGGAGAACCGCTATGGAACGTCATCTACAGTGTCATGAACGAATATAAATCTGTCAGAATTTGAATTAGCTTTTTAAACTTGACATTTCGTAGAAGTGGTATCAACCTAACATTTTCTATACCGAAATATAACCATTTTTGAATTTTTTTAAAATACGTATTTCTCAAAAAGCAACACAAAAAACGTTGATGTCACTCCTGCCCAAAACTACATAGCGCGAATCGCTCACATGCGACGACGACGCTCCGTCATCGGTGACGCGCCGCATCACCGCTCATTGTGCTATTCCGTACTTTCGGCACTTGTGAGATAAACAACTATTATTCTGATGACAGTAGGTAGTGTCAAATGCTGATTCTTTGACAATACCTTCGATTGATACTATTGACTATCAAAATATCTGTCAAATCCTGGCTAACTAGTTTAATTTTAATGCAGACACGATTTATCTCAGTCAAATAGATCCTCATGCAACTAAACTATTAATTTTATATATTGTATGATAAAGTCATGTGCCTGGCCACATCAGATTTTTTTTTTTTGTATCGAAATCAGATAATTTTCTGTTTTATTTTGTGTGGAGTAGTGCTGGTCGTTTTCAGTAAATTTTTGTTTATAATATCGATTAAAATATCTGGTAATTCCTCTTCAAAAATTCTTTCTCTTTGGTTCATTTCTAGCACATTTACAAATATGTAATACCTAAGCTGCGTTACCAAGAATAAATACGAAATGAAAATCGTGTAGTTTTAATGTATAAAATTTGTTAATTTTGATCAGTATACTTATATTTTTACACAGAACTGTTTATTAAGATTTCTACAAGAAAGCGAAATTGACTAATTCGCGTTTGCAATAATAACCAATCATGCAAATATCATTTACACACAATTTCCATGAATATTCCAACAACAAATTTCATAATATTTCTTTTAAGGTGTTACGTACTAAAGCACCTTTTAATTGCAGAAAATGAAAATGTTGTCTTACTTACATAACAATACCTAAACTGATCCAATTTTCTCCTTACATTTTCATCTTTTTTCCACTAAAACATATTACAAATCAAGTAATCCAATAAAAATATATCCAACCACTTTCCATTACAGGCACTAGTACCAACTTCTTGCACCAAGATTTTCTGTATATAGCTCAGGTCTCAACGATTAATGAAGTCATTATTATGTAACGCCCTCTATCCGTCTTTGTCGCAAAGTATCATATATGAAAACACAGCCAGTTATTACAGCAGAGAATTTTTAATGCAGTCGCTAATGTAAGATATTTTCTGTTAGCCGGTTGGGATGAGAAAACTTTCTCGGCCTAATCTTTTGTCTCTCGACTTCGGTTCCCATATCGCATTTCGAATGCCAGGAAGTCTTTTGTTCTCCGCGCCAGAGCACTCGATTACCATGCCCGATCTGTGATTAATTGGGAGGCCCTCTCAATTTTATTCGTCCGCTGCGGTATTTGATAGATGGGATCGTGATATTAAACGAAAGTTCTCCTTATCTAATTATGGATTTAACGACACAAAAAGTAGAGTCACCTCCTTTCGTATACTTTGCTATGGGTTTTAATATCGAATTGTGAAGAGATTCCATGAGTGAAGGAATTTTTCAATGGTGTATTCATTCATTTTTTATAGGTTATGTGCAGTATATAGGAATGTCATGTGAGAGTATATAATAAGGTTATAAATTTACTTAGTGTGTACATACTCGATAAAAATGTTGATGTAATGATTCTATAGTCTCAAGAAATAACGTTGAAGTTATAGCTGCAAAGATTGCAGTAGTCATTGGGATATACCGGCACAGAATTGTTGTATTTTAAGCTATTTAGTAGATATTTCAGGCATGAATATTTAAAATAAAACAAATTCTGACTTAAAAACTGAAATTATCAAAAATCGTTTGATTTTAGATTAAAGATAGCTTCTACATTCAAAATTTCAAGAATAAATTCGAAGAATTGACGATTCCACAGTCCAAAGTCAATCGTGAGGAATTAATTTCTTAATGATCATTTTCATGTTCGGTGATCGGTTAGTTTTTCTTTAATCGTGTCAACAACGAACATCCCCAAACTTTTAATCTTGTTCACTCATATTTTCACCGATATCTACAAAACTATTAAGCATATCACAACAACTGGTACGTCACTTTAAAGAAGCGAAATATGGGTATATTACAGAAATGAATTTCTTAAAAATATCGAAAGATGTTGGTACGGGAGGTGGTTAAAAAAACGGTTCCAAAAATAATTATTATTTACTTATTTGGGTGTTTGGCGGGCCGCTCGACTTTGAGCTGTGGAATTGTTATTTTTTTAATTTCTTTCAGGGATATTTACAATGTATTCTTTAAATGTTGTGCAATCAAAACACGTAAAACAAAATATTTATTTTTGGGAATTTTATACCTCAATGTACCCTCAAAGATGGAAAAAACATGTCTATGAAAATAGAAAATCTGAAGATATATATAATTTGTAAGATATAGCTAAATTATAAGATGTAGATATATTACAAGACATAGATATATTATAAGATAAAGATATTATTATACAGTATGATGTTTCTTAATTTGTCAGAAACAAATTTTTCAATGCTGTAAAAGTTCATAAAAATAAATCAAATTTTTATTAACTATTATGATTCTATTTGATCGAGATCGGCATTAAAATAAAACTAATTAGCCAGGATTTGACAGATATTTTGATTCTATTGACAGTAGGTATTGTCAATACATCAGCGATTGACACTACATACTGTCATTTACTTACAATTATTGTACTGTTGACATATTAAGTACATAATTGGAAATCTGTAATTCATTAAAAAAAAAATAATAAAAAAATCTGGTGTGGCCAGGCACATGACTTTATCATACAATATATAAAATTAATAGTTTAGCTGCATGAGATTCTATTTGATTGAGATCGATCGTGCCTGCATTAAAACTTAGTTAGCCAGGATTGATAATATTTACAGTAGGTATTGCTAAAAAAAGAGCGTTTGACACTGTCAGAATGATAATAATTGTCAAATCTTGACTAACTAAGTTTTACTGCAGACACGATCTCGATCAAAAAGAATTTGCGCATACAGCTAAGCTATTAATTTTTCCAAAAAATGTCATAGGTATAAATTATTCAAAATTTCCTCTACTTTAATTTATTATTTAATTATTTTGACGAAATTATAGAAATGGCAGCTCATTTGCAAAATCCTTGTAAAATGCTTAGAGGAAACATCCAGTTCCTTTGGACCCTTTTGAACACACACACAGACATACATACACACATACATACACGAAATTTTTTCAGCTCTATTACAATAAAACTTGTCATTTGATAAACAATAAGCGCTCAATATACTGCGTGTCCCACTTTTTCCCCAGAAATAATATTTGTTAGAACGCAAATGATGAAACGTATTTTGAGTATAATGTTTTATATGGAGTTATTTTCTTTTTCAGTTCCTTAAGAAGTTGCAGTCGTCTGAAATATTACCAAAACATAGAAAATAAAAAATAAAATACATGTCAACAACGCAAAACCGATCAAAATAATCTGATCAATACCCATTACAACAATGAAAAGTAAATAAATTTAAGTAAGCAGTTTAAAAATAATAAAATTAAATTTAATACACAAATGAAACCAAGATACGCTATAGGTACCTTATAGCAAGTTTTAACAGTGGTTTAAAAGCTTCTTGGAACTTTTCGTTTTATGGGAGAGATTTGGGATTTAGCTTGGGAAAGATTTTTATAATCAAAAATGGCGAAAATTTCGAAAGGAATCGGGCATTTGGGCGCCTCATTGAAGCAAGAGCATTAACTTAAGGGGAGTTTCTCATCTAGAGACCTAAAAAGTAGCTCAAGTTTGAGAGAGTTTTTCAAACAAATTGAACATTTTTGACCAAGGTACAAAAAAATGTCTGTGTGTGTGTGTGTGTGTGTGTGTGTGTGTGTGTGTGTGTGTGTGTGTGTGTGTGTGTGTGTGTGTGTGTGTGTGTGTGTGTGTGTGTGTGTGCGTGTGTAAATGATTTTTGTGACGACGATTCCGGAGAAACTACTAAAGGTATCGGGACGAAAGTGCGTATTTAGTAGTTTTATGACCAAACTTAGAGCTGAAAAGCTTTTGGTTCAAAATGGTCCAAAGGAACTGGCTATTTACTCTTAGCATTTTTCAACGATTTTCGTCATTTCTATAATTTCGATAAAATAGTTAATTAATAAATTAAAGTAGAGGAAATTTTAAATAATTTATGCCTATGACATTTTTTGGTAAAATTAATAGTTTAGCTTCAAGAGCAAATTCTATTTGATCGAGATCGGTCGCATCTGCAATGATAGGAAATTACATAGTAGCCAGGATTTTGACAAATATTTTTTTGTGTTGTCACATTCGAAAACAGCTGATCTCATCAGAGGTTGGAGAACCACTATGGAACGTTGCCGCTGTAGTGCGGCAAATTATAAAATACAATTTCAAATAAAATAAGATCACCAATTTGATTGTTTGTTGATAAGAAATATCAACCCGTCTTTATATCTAATTCTAAAAACGATAAATTGAGAAAATTATAAATAAAGTATAGCGATGAGTGTAGTTTTATTTTAGTATGTTGGTAGGGATTTGTCATGAACAAATATTAATCTGTCAGAATTTGAATTACCTTTTTAAGGTGCGTTTTCATTAGTGATAATGGCAGTAGTAGCAGACGCCGTTATAGTATTTCCAATAGAAAATTGCCAGTGACTCACGTTCATGTACATGCAAACTAATATGTGGGCCAGACTGTGGCCGAGTGGTAGCGCGCTTGGCTATCAGTCTGGAGGTCGTGGGTTCGAACCCCACGCCCTGCTTTCAGAGTAAAGGTTTTTCTGTGGTTTTCCTTTACTCCACCGCGAATGCTGAAAGCCAAAACAACTTAAGACGTGCCACAGACGCGGGCCATAATAATGATAATTCGGGCCTGCCGATGCCCCCGTAGTGGCGAAAGCTGTTGGGGGATGTTAAGGCGTGGATTATTATTATTATTATTATTATTATCACGAAATGTAAGAAATACTATAATTTCGTATTCTACCACCGCCATTAGCTACCATTACCTACCAATCGGAACGCACCTTTAAACTTGACGTTTCGTCAAACTGGTACCAACCTAGCATTTACTATACAGAAATCATTTATTTATTTTTTTAAATACGTATTTCTTAAAAAGCAACACAATAAACGTTGATGTCGCTCCTGCCAAAAACTAGATAGCGCGACTCGCTCACATGCGACGGCGACACTCCGCCTTCGGTGACGCGCCGCATCACCGCTCGTCGCGCTATTCCGTACTTTCGGCATTTGTGACATAAATAACTATTTATCGTTAGTCGTCATTAGAAAGACGTAGTGTAGGTAGTGTCAAATGCTGATGCTTTGACAATACCTACGATTTATTGCAATAGAATAGATTCTCATGCAGCTAAGCTAATAATTTTATATATTGTATGATAAAGTCATGTGCTGGCCACATCAGATTTTTTCTTTTGCCATATATGGTTGGAGGGTAAACCAACATTTAGTTAAGAAAGTTGAACATTTACAAAATCGCTGCTGTTTGAATTTTAAGATCTATTTTTTACAGTTTTTTTCCGGTTTAGTATTTAAAAGTTTCACTTATGAGGTTCAGCGTCCAATAAAAAGTATTTTCTCTAAGGGACAAAAAAATCGTTAAACGATTCAAAAGTAATTGCGCTAGCCAGTTTAAAAGATCGTGTTTCTAGAAAAACACGTCGGCTGTGTAAGTATAAAAAACTACAAGAGAAGGTAGAAACATGTTACTTTTTAAAACTCCTTTTCTATGTATATGAATTCATTGAAATAAGTAATTTAATTAACATTAGCACCTAGATCTATGCGTTCTCTGTACAGTATCCAAATTTCCCATTCCTAATTTTAAAAGCGTTACCGAAAATTATCATTTCAATAGGAAATTCTCCAAATCTCCGGAAATTTTGACCGGAGAATACCATAGGCTATAAAACCGTAAAACTTGCGAGAATCAAAAAATTGTTTCGGGGGATGATTTTATACAGCCCAAGGTTTCAAAATACGAAAACAAAAAAAATATTTTTTCAACCGATTACATGAGACCCTCCCCGTAAACTGTGTTAATAACTCTTCTACACTACATACGTAATCCCCAATTACAACATATCTAATAAATCATTACACCATTCACAAAAATCAAAACCAACATCAATACACACACAAAACCCGGAACCCACTATTAATACACTTTATCTGCCATGAAAATCGCCAGTAGATTTATACGCTGTCCCAGTAAAAGCGGTACAGACAGTATACCATACAATACCAGAGCGTAATATACATGACCTGCTCTCATATACATACCATACTACACACACACACACACACATTCATAACATAAAAGTGACAATCTACTCTCTCCTTCAAGGCAGTTCACCGCGCATTAATTAAAATGTTGCCGTGTCTCGATTCTCGGTCTTGCTACCAAAGCAGGCCGTTTCAATTCAAGCAGACTCTTAACGGTCACAACACAGCGAGAAACAACAAAAAAATGGGACGATATTACGTAAACGCCATACGCCTATCAAAACTAGAGCTTAATTGCTAATATACACTTAGGTTAATGTTTTTTACTGTTAAAGAATTTCGTCTAATGTTTTTAAGATTTAATGGGCATCTCTGTGGGACTGTTAAGTTGGTGTAATTGGTATGAGATTTTAGAATTGAATGTGACGAGATTGCTAATGCGCTCATTCATCTTTGTACCGTTTTGCAATCGGTTGTCAGTGGTGATTTAGTTGTAATTGATCTATTTGTAAGAGGTATCTGCGTTGGGTGATCTTATTTCGTGATGGTCGAAACTTTCTATGGTCTCTTGTGTGTTTGAATGGTGGAGATTATGGGTATAGATGACATTAATCTAATTGTAACACTTTGGCAATGGTCTGGAAATAGAACTTTAAAGTTTTCAGGTACTATTTCACTAACAAGAGATAAATCAAATGCATATATCAAAGCAAAGTTTTCATTTCACCAACACGAATGTCTATTATGCTTTCTTGATTTTTTGCATTTGTTTTCATATCCCAGAGACTGTGAATTTGAAGAAGGAAAATGTTTTTTTTTGCGTTATGGATTAATGCCATTATGTGGTGCATTTTTTATGTGGAATCGAAATATGTAATAGAAAATATTAAATTGCAGATATTTGCACAATAGCATGTATACTAGTAATTTCTTATATGACAAGATATGGCACAATTGAACAGGGTGATTTATATTTATAAACATTTCCTCAATTCTAGTGAAATTTGTGATCGTTTCATCAATTCACATATTTCAAAAACTAATTTGTCATGACTACAATATAATTTAAGTTACGTGTCAATCAAAAATGAACAAAATCCAAGATGTGATAACTGTGTTTAGTGCGCCATTCTGTTTTTGAGAAACGCAGTTAAAAACTGCAAAAAGATGAACAAATGCAATTTTGTCTGCAAAAAAAAGAATTTCTGTTTTGAGGTTCATATTGTACGAGAAAACAACATATCAGAAGCTGTTTTCTTGTCCGATTTTGTTCTTTGTTGACCAGTCATTAGTCAGTATACAGTGCGCGTAAAGTATGGAAACATGAGAAAATATCTGAGACCATGGGCGTATCCAGCTCAAGTCGGAAAGGGGACAGAAAACTACCCTTAAATGAAAAAAATTACAATCTTCAGAAAATTGAACCTTCTAATCATTTCAGTCTCATTTTTCTCATAGAAATAATTACTGTAAGTCTAGTGGAATGTTTATAAACATTTGTCAGTTAATTTCCATTTGTTTAAATAAATTCTATTTTTTAAATAATTCGGTTTTCTCGAAAATTTGTCTGAATTCTGTTTTCTGAGTTCTAAATGGCAAATTAATATCTTAGAGTGACATTATTCATTAGAAAATTTCAACGGGTTGTTTAAACAACCAGTTATTATTCATATTCAACATTTTTCCTAATATGGTAGAAAACTCGTGCCTATACTATCTAATAATACCACATTTTTTAACATATTTTCTGCAATTCACAAAAAAATCATTTTTTAGATCGGTCTTGTCAACTGTTATTCTCAAGTGACATCATTTATATTTTGGGATGTTTAACAATAAAATAATATTCGTTTTGAATATCATTTGTTCGAAAAAAAATTATTTTTTTAAAATCCTTTTGTTCTGTGACTGCTTTTGGGGAGTCCCATTTCTTTTAAAATTATTAAATTTCCTAAAGTCAACCAATTGCATTAATCACATTTCTTTCTCCATTTCTTATTCTAATTTCCTACCACTGGTGTCATGCAAGATAATGTTGATTTGTTGCTGTCTGGAAACTGTTCCCTGTACTCTAATTTGATGAAATATTGAAAACGAATAATATTTTATTAATTAAACAATGAAAATCATCCCAAAATATAAATGATGTCAGTTGAGAATAACTGTTGGCCAGACCGATATAAACAAAATAGTTTGAGGTGAATTGCAAAATAAATGTGGGTTTATTAGATAATATAGGCAAGATATTTTTTTCATTTGAGGGTAGTTTTCAGCGCATAGTGGTGTGGGTAGGTGGCGTCAAATCCATATGTGTAATAAGGCAAAATTCTTCCTTAAAAGCTCCTTCAAAGTCCTATAACTTTCATCTGAAATTTTCT
The DNA here is from genome assembly GCA_964023965.1 of Melinopterus prodromus. Lineage (NCBI taxonomy): Eukaryota > Metazoa > Arthropoda > Insecta > Coleoptera > Scarabaeidae > Melinopterus > Melinopterus prodromus. The sequence goes on from OZ030392.1 coordinate 66,127,437, forward strand.
CAAACAAAAATTTTTTTCCCATTTTAATTTTAACCTTCGACAGGCACCATTAAAAGCCAAAATGTCGAATAAAAAATACTTGTCCACTTTTTTGGATTTGGAAACGGTTTCCATAAGCGTAGAAAATTAAATAACAGTGTAAATTTATTGCAGTAAAAGAAAACCAAAAACTTTTTCTTATTTCTTTAAAACTATTACATTGAACTTATTATCGATTTTGAGCCCCTTCGGGCACGGGTTGATATGCTTTGATCGATCTCAAATTTCCCAGGAATTAACTATGGATACAAAAGAACAAAATTAGAGGGTTTTGCAGAAAAGTTATATTATAAAAGTTATATTTCTTTTGTTTCTTTTGATATTTTCTACAGAATTATTGACCACCCTACACATACGTGTTTTCTTGAATGTCGTTAAAAATTCAACAATCAATTGTGAATCTGAATCTGAACGCAGAACTTAGGAACTGAGTCTTGGTTTTGAGAAAATCGTTTTTTGTTAAACCCCTAAATACTTTTTAATTTTAAAATATACTGTACGATTGGGACTGTAGAATTTAAAGTTATAATTAATTGCCATCTTGACATTAAATAATGATAAAATGATATACCGAAATGTTCTCAAAAACAGTATCAAAGTACAATTTAAAATTTATTCAAGAGCACCATCATCGTGCCCTAGTATTAAAATAAATAAGTAATTAACACACTAAAGAACAACTAATTGTTGCTTAATACAAACATACAAGTTACAGACTATTAATTAAAAAACAACAATGTAACTAACAGTACTTAAACTACCTTCTTCGCTTTCGTACAAAATAAAAATTACCCGTTCTTTCAAATTAATAGTATAATTATGTTAAGAGTACGACTTCAAATCCACGTTTAGTTACTGGAGCAGAAAGAATGGATCCAAATAGTCGGTTATTATCTCTTAAAATCATGTTCATGTGAAAACCGCAAGACCGAACAACAGTAGCCGATTTTTAGAGCGTTTGTTCTTGCATTGTCTGTGTGATTTTCACACAGACGAACGCCGGCGGTCTTTTGAGCAATCACGACGAAAGATTGTTTTCCTATTACCAGCGTTCATTTGTTCCCAGGTCCTCATTTTTATTATTGCTGTTTTCGAAGCCTGGACCAACGTCTGTCTATATAACTGAATGATTATACGCTCATACTATCTACTACATCAGGAGTAATTTTTATTAACAGTTTAACTTGCGTAATTCGTGTAATAATTTAATAAGTATATAAGGAATTATTTAATGGTTAATTATGTGCTGTGTCTATATTTCACTATTAGAATAGGATAGAATATGGTTTATTTCAGAATATGACAAAAACCTGCAAATCTGAAACAAGTCAAACAGAAAGAAAAATCATTAATTATTTTGGCAAGCTGTCTATATAACTGAATGATTATACGCTCATTCTATCTACATCAGCAGTAATTTTTATTAACAGTTTAAGTTGCATAATTCGTGTAATAATTTAATGAGCATATAAGGAATTATTTAATGGTTAATTATGTGCTGTGTCTATATTTCACTATTAGAATAGAATAGAATATGGTTTATTTCAGAATATGACAAAAAACTGCAAATCTGAAACAAGTCAAACAGAAAGAAAAATCATTAATTATTTTGGCAAGCTGTCTATATAACTGAACGATTATACGCTCATTCTATTTACATCAGCAGTAATTTTTATTAACAGTTTAAATTGCATAATTCGTGTAATAATTTAATGAGCATATAAGGACTTATTTAATGGTTAATTATGTGCTGTATCTATATTTCACTATTAGAATAGAATAGAATATGGTTTATTTCAGAATATGACAAAAAACTGCAAATCTGAAACAAGTCAAACAGAAAGAAACATCATTAATTATTTTGGCAAGCTGTCTATATAACTGAATGATTATACGCTCATTCTATCTACATCAGCAGTAATTTTTATTAACAGTTTAAGTTGCATAATTCGTGTAATAATTTAATAAGCATATAAGGAATTATTTAATGGTTAATTATGTGCTGTGTCTATATTTCACTATTAGAATAGGATAGAATATGGTTTATTTCAGAATATGACAAAAAACTGCAAATCTGAAACAAGTCAAACAGAAAGAAAAATCATTAATTATTTTGGCAAGCTGTCTATATAACTGAATGATTATACGCTCATTCTATCTACATCAGCAGTAATTTTTATTAACAGTTTAAGTTGCATAATTCGTGTAATAATTTAATGAGCATATAACGAATTATTTAATGGTTAATTATGTGCTGTGTCTATATTTCACTATTAGAATAGAATAGAATATGGTTTATTTCAGAATATGACAAAAAACTGCAAATCTGAAACAAGTCAAACAGAAAGAAAAATCATTAATTATTTTGGCAAGCTGTCTATATAACTGAACGATTATACGCTCATTCTATTTACATCAGCAGTAATTTTTATTAACAGTTTAAATTGCATAATTCGTGTAATAATTTAATGAGCATTTAAGGAATTATTTAATGGTTAATTATGTGCTGTGTCTATATTCCACTATTAGAATAGAATAGAATATGGTTTATTTCAGAATATGACATAAAAATGCAAATCTAAAACAAGTCAAACACAAAGAAAAATCATTAATTATTTTGGCAAGCTGTAAAAAATTCAGCCATATTATAAGAATTAACAGAAATAAAAATTGTTTTAACGTAAACTTAAATCTACTTGTGCTGTTCATTGCTCTCAAATCAGCCGGTAGCGCATTATACAACTTGCAACCCATATACAGTAAACTCCTCTGCAAAAGAGCTTTTTTATGAGCAGGTGGTAGCAGAAAATCATTACCTCTAGTACCATACGGGTGCTTAATCCCGCATTGAAACGAAGAGGTATACTGGCGGACAAATCAAATACTTTTAAAAATATTCAAGTCATAGACTGTAAATATTTTATTCAATCTGAACGCTTGCCTGCAGGACTCTGGATAGCTTAAATTATACATAGCTCTTATCGCTCTTATTTGTATGACGAATACATGGTTTATATCAGACCACAGGCCCCAATGGATCAGACCATAGTTCATCTTTGATTGAAAACACGCGAAGTAAAACGTTCTCACAACATATAGGCTACATGACTTTTTTAGTTGTATATTGCAAAGCACAGCCTGGATAACTAATTGCTTACAGTGTCAATTTGACTTCCCCAATGTAGATTCTCATCCACAACAATACCTAAAAATGGGCAGCTAGGAGCAAACGGTATTTGATCTGTATCTGACAAAGTTAATGATGTTAAGCTATATTTACTGCGGTTCTTATATATAGGATACACTTGGTCTTATCACTATTTATTAATAGTCTATTTTTGGCCATCCATTGCTGGACTTCAGCATAGCCGAGCTTAGTCCGAGCAACCAATTCACTGATGGTATGATTTATGATAATTAAGTTTATATCATCTGCATATAATATAATTTCGGATTCAGTAGATATAGAACTAGCTAGATCATTAACATTAAATAAAAATAATGTAGGACCCAGTACTGAGCCTTGTGGCACCTCAACTTTTAAAAGATCATAGGCTGATTTAAAATTTCCTATCGATATGCATTGCATTCTATTTGAAAGATATGAACGGAACCACTCAATCCCAACCCCGTTTACTCCATAGCATTCCAATTTGCTCAACAGTATAGTATGGTTGACACAGTCAAACGCCTTCGACAGATCAATAAACAGTCCCAAACAAGGCTTCTCAGCATCCAAAGCAATATACATCTTCTTTTAATAATTACATTAGTCATTCTAAATTTTTGATGTACGTTGTATTCGGAAAATTAATAACACTCGATGAATCTGATACCAATCGATGGCTTATGGTTCAAGTAGTAACATATTAAAATCTAAACATTTTAATCATTGAATCATTTGTTGAGTGATTTTACTGCAGTGGCGTAGCTACATATTCAGCGCCCTGGAGCAACAAAAATCTCTTCGTCCACTTGTTTTCGGAAGAGGTCTGGCATTTTGTATCATTTAATTTAATGTATACCACTTTCAATTGCAATTTTTCAATTCAAGATTGAACCAAGAACGGAGTTTATATATATACAAAATCATTGCAAAACTCAATTTAGGGTTTTATGACAATAAAAAACATTAGTCAACAGCTGGCTGTTTTCGATTTCTAACAAATTAAAATTACCCAAATATTCTTCAAATGTGTTCACATATGCTTCACAAGTGTTTTATATAAATGACGGTATCGTATTTTATGGAATTTTTCGAAAACAAGTATCTTTTATTAGCGTGGATTTAAGAACATTTACACTAATCTTTCCACTAATTTTAGTGTAATTTTAGTGATCTCTAATGCCAAATCAAAGGCATATTTAAAAATGCACCTGGGTTTGAATTTTTCCGAAGTGAATTATTTTCTTAATTTCACTGGGCTACGACGAGTAGCCTACTATTCTCGTTTCTTGAGTGTGCTGTAATGTAAATAATCAAATCGTATGGTCTATAATTTCTTATTTTTTTCGTTTTTCGTAATTATTAACCGGAAAATTTTTAAAATTTTAATATCTACAGTTACAACCGCTATATACAAACGCAATAAAATAAATTTACCATTAAAATAATAACATAACTTACAACCTTGAAAACATTTTCACAGTTCAGGTGAAGGTTGGTTAAGATGCCACAGTACGCTTTTCGAACTTCATTCAAATGATGTTTAGGGACATTTTTCATGTTTCTCAAAGAGAATTTTTTAATTTTCGTCAAAATTATTCAGAAGAAAGCGTTTTAGGCAGTTGCACCATTTACCTAACACTAAAATTAAAATAAGTATCATTGTGTTGTTTCATATTAACAAGGAAATACTGAAAACCACTTACATACTTATAAGTTTATGAATAAAAAACACGCTTATTTAGTAAAATAATAGGAGCCATTTAAAGTGAACAATATACTACAATAGTAAGTACACTCAATAAGGAAATATATGTGAAATGCGCTTACTTAAAAAACAAACATTTACAGAAGTCAAAATGTACATGGAGTTTTATACAGTGTTTCCCACTTAAGAGTGCAACACTTTCATATCTTTTTTTATTTTTAGTCCAATTTTAATATTTTATTGTTCAGTTATAGAATACATAATTCTCTATTTACTTCCAAAAACCCAATTGTCTTCTTTAAATGTATAGCACCTTGTGATGGTAAAATAAATGGCAAAATCACGAAATCACTTTAGGGATTTTTTACCAAAAAAATTTTACTAGCAATAATTGTTCAGAATTGCCCAAACACCCTAAATCCAAAATTTCGTGAAAATAAAAAAATATTGAAAGTCCGTAAATATTATTTGCAAAGGCAGCTGCGCTTAAAAAAGTGTGCTGTGGAAATTTTGTTTGAAATAAAACCTGACCTGTCAAAGTGCTTTGTCGCCATGGTCGTATTTCATTATTGTCTGAATAATAATGCCGAAAAAGTGGAAATAATAAGATTAGCGTTTGTAAGCATCATTTTTTAGACAATAATTAAATACGACAAAGCACTATGATAGTTCAGGTTTTATTTCAATCAAAGAAGCAAAGAAGTTAATGTTTGAAATAAAGTTCGATATTTTTTAATTTTCATGAAATTTTGGATTTAGGGTTTTTGGGAAATTCTAAACAATTAATACTAGTAAAAATTTTCGATAAAAAAAAACCCTAAAGTGATTTCTTGATGTTTGCCATTTATTTTGCCATCACAAGGTGCTTTGCATATAAACAAGACAATTGTTTTTTTTTTTGGCAGTAAATAGAGAAATGTGTTCTATAATTGAAAAAAAAAAATTACAGAAATTGGACTGAAAATAAAAAGGATATGAAGATGTTACACTCTTAAGTGGGACGCACTGTATGTATAAACACAACGCACCAATCTATAAATTGAAATTATGATAATTAAGTCAAGATCACAAAACATTTAGGTCCATAGATTTTTATTTAGAAATTTTGGCCATTTTTTTCACCAAAGTTTTGTTATTTCTCTTCCAATTTTGCTCCTACTGCTCCCCGTAGCTACGCCCCTGGATTTTAGTCAAATTTCCAATACCCTATTCAGGCATAAGAAACCAGGGTAATGCAATATTTCACGTGTTTTCAAAGAACTACAAATATAAACCAGTTAATTTTAATTGCGTAATCTATAATGAGATAACTGACAGGTATAATTTATCGAGATATGCTAATACATATTTATGCAAATCTTAAATTGTTTTTAAACCTAGGCCACACTGAACTGTATTAGGAAAATCTAGACAAGTTATGCCAAACGACAACAACAAGCAAAAAACGTTGTCTTTTAAGTATACCGCAGTGATAAAAAATTTATAGAATGCAAGGAAATATCTAGAATATGGAAGCCTACAATAATCTACTAAGATATCTACCCATCCATTCCTAAATAAATAGAAAAGAGCAAAATTCAAATTCATAATTGATGCGTTTAGTATCAAAACCTGCTCAATCCATTTTTATAAATTTTACAGGAGAGAGAATAAACGTTTCACAAAAACCATTTTTCAAAATATTTTTTTTCTTGTTTGCACAACCTATGGAGTGTGATTCCAAATCTTTCTCAGTTTTAAGTTAGAAGTTCTGTATATTATACATATATTTATAATTACAAATTGTTTGGACTAAGCTGGTTTTGAAAAAATTACAGCGAAATTCAGGAAGGTTCGTCTGTGGAAGTTCCTGAATTGTTTTTGTTTCTTTGAGTTGCTCCGAATTATAACAAAGTTTATCTCTTACTTCGGTGTCATTTTTCATCTTGACCCTAAAGAGCAAAAATCGTTGACAATCTAAAAATATAAAATGTGATGTGCAAAATAGAGGAACACAGGAAGTGGTTTCTTGCTGAGCAGGAAAAGGCCAAGTCCAAATTAAGAAAAAAAAAATTCAAAAAAAATCTAATTGAGCTGGTTTTGATACTAAACGCCTCAATTGTTAACACACAAATGCAATTAGACAAAAAAGGAGATGCACATTGGCCAAACATATAAGCACAGAAAACAGGATGGATCATATCCTTCTTCATTACACAATAAATAAATGGTTTCCGGCATTTGAATAAACATTGCCAACACCGCTCTTTACGTGTCAATGTCGTACAGATAACATCATACAATTATCAAACGATAAATCGGCATAAAACCGATAAAATCAAGCGAAAGCTGTACCTACACGATGAGCAGCTGTCACATCCTTACAGAGTTCGCACACATCTAAACGACAGCATAATTTCAATTAGTATTGACCGCAAGTCGGTTGCGGCGCGTTGACAGCACCAGAAAGACCCATTATGATACCGATTTAAACGTCTCTTTCTTTTAAACTATTCTCTTTCACTTTCTACTAATGCCGACTGATGATAGCATCTGCCTTCGCATATTACCAAATAAGAAAAATCCATTAAATGCCGGCTGTTTGCAAATTATCCGACACCAATTATATCGGTATGCGTGGAATTGTTTATAGTCGATTACCAACAATGTTGTTTGGACGGTGTTTACAGTTGCTGGTATTAGAATCTTTGCAGGATTGCTCAATCCCTATCTTCTAAAGTGGCGTAGCTACATACTCAGCGCCTTGGAGCAAGAAAAATCTGTGCGTTCTCTTGTTTTTTTCGGAAGAACATATTTTGAACATATAATTTAATGTATCTCGCTTTTGAATCACAATTTTTCAGTTCCAGATTGAACCAAAAACTGTGTTTATATATACAAAATCCTTGAGAAACTCAATTTTGGATTGTATGACAATAAAAAGCTAATTTTGGTTTCCGTAAAAACCAAGGTGGATATTTCATAAACCATTTCTTAACCTTCTGAAGACTATCGCAAATGGTCAAGTTTTAACTGTACGGTATTGTTGTCATTATTAATTATGATGCTCAACATGTTTTCAAATACTTGGGAGGCGGAATGGATCACCCAACATAAATACGTTATACGTGCTTTTGACGCATTTTCAGACGCATTTGATATGGAGAATTAAAAGATCTACTAGTTTTCTAAAAAAAGAACCATTCACTCGTTATTTCTGATGCTTAATCAAAGGCATATTTTAAAATTCGGCTGGGTTTGAATTTTTCCGAAGTGAATAGCTTTATTTGTTTTATTTTACTATTTCACTACTTATTCCCGTATTTTGATTTTGCAAGCATTTAGAGCTGGTGGCGATATTTTGACTGTGGTATAATATAAACAAACAAATTTTATTGTCTATAATTTCTTCTTTTTTTCGTTATTGTATTTATTAATATGAAAATTTAAAAAAATTCCAATATATATCTACAGCTTACAAAGTTACAACCGCAATATACAAACGCAATCAAATAAAATTACCATTAAAGTAAGTAATAAAATAACTACAACCTTGAAAACATTTTCACAGTTCAGGTGAAGGTTGGTTGAGATGCCAAGTACGGTTTTCTAACCCCATTCAAATGATAGTTGGATAGGGACATTTTTCAAGTTTCTTAAAATATTTTTTCTTAATTTTCATCAAAACTATTTTGGAAGAAAGAGAAACTTTAACCTACCCCTGAAATTTTAAGGAATGACAATTTCTTTGTTTTAAAATAAGTAAAATTATGTGTTTCATATGCCACATAACAAGAAAAGACTGAAAACTTACTTACTTATGAGTTTATGAATAAAAAACACACTAATTTAGTAAAATAGTAACTATTTAAAAGTTATAACAATCATTTAAACTGAACATATACTACAATAGTACCCTCAATAAGATAAGCAGATTTCAAGCTACCTGCTAAGTATATAATACTTATAGTTTACGTTTATTTTCTATTTTAAAAAATATCCTAAAGTTTACTTACACTAGCTTATTAGAAGCCGTTTCCATAATTTTTTTTGTCATGAAGGGGTGCTTCATTTGTCTATTCGTTATTTTTAGTTATAACCTTGTATGCAAAGGCCTTGTAATAAACAAATTAGGTTTCTTACTCTTTCCCCCTATTGATAACAAGGTACTGAAATTTGAAAATTTCTCATTTTTGCGATATTTAATGTAAAATATCTCTGATGGGACCAGGACAAAAAATCTAAAAGTTTCATAATTAATTCACCTTTTTATAAGGTTTAATAATAAATAAAAACTTTCTTGTGTATGGCACCGTGTTTGGAGTAACATGCCCTCAAACATGGGTTAAAACATTAATCAGCGCTTACTAACAAATACGATAATTCCGTCCTGAAGTTGGAAAAGCACAATTATTTAAATTTATTACATTTTCTTACAATGTTATTAAGTTTATTCAGCTTAAAATAATTATAATAGAATAATTACTTAATTGTACAACACACATATTTCTAAATAATAATCTACATATAACATCAGTAAGAATATGATATTACTGTTTCTATAAAAATATAATGTAAATAAATAAACAGTTCCAGTAGGATTAGATGTTTTCAATATGTTAATGTTGACCACTACTGGGCTGTCCCCACCGCTCCCTTAGTTGTTAGCCTGTTCTAACAGGCTAAGTAATGAGTTGAGACAGAAACCAGTTATATGTCACTGTTTTCAGAAACATTTAACTGATTATATAAAACAAAATCTGTCAAGCATATCAAAACTTATATATTTCTCTGATGGTGCAGCAAGTCAATACAAGAACAAAAAAAAACTTTGCAAACTTATCCTATCATAACAAATATTTTGGGTTAGATGCAGAATGGCATTTTTTTGTATGTGCACTTGGAAAAACGCATGCGACGGTATAGGGGGGATAACGAAGCGACTAGTGGCTAAATCCAGTCTTCAAAGACCACTTAATAGCCAAATCCTTAATGTAGAAGATATGTTCTCCTTTTGTAATGGACACCTACCAGGGGTAAACTACATCTCTTTTGGTAAACTACGCCTCTTTTGTAAATAATGACATAATTGTTATGAATAGTATGCTTTGTTTTGTATTTACTGAGAATTTTTAATAAAATTTGTTTTTACCGTCTTGTGATTTTGCTGTCATTTTAAAGGGCTGTTATTCCAAACACAGTGCAATACACAAGAATGTTTTCATTTATTCTTAAACCTTATGAAAAGATGAATTTATTTTGAAAGTTTCAGATATTTTGTCCTGGTCCCATCAGAGGTATTTGACATTAAACATCATAGAAATAAGAAATTTTGAAATTTCAATGGCATGTCATCAATAGGGGGAAGGAGTAAGAACGCTATTTTTTTATTATAAGCCCTTTGCATACAAAGTTATAACTAAAATATTGAATGGACAAATTAAGTACCTCTTCATGTCTAAAAAAAATCATGAAAACGCCTCCTAATGGACTATCGTAAGTAAACTTTAAGATATTTTTTCAAACAGAAAGTAAGCGTAAAATCTTTGCATTATATACCTAGCAGAAAGCTTGGAATGTGCTTAATCGCGTAGTTTTTATTTCAACTCTCTATGATCATTTCAAACAAGGTTATTTCGTTTAATGCAAACACATACCAATGTCACAAATGTCGGATTCGCTGACACAAAACTGGTCGCCATTTCTGAACTGAATAAAATAATTAAAAAAATAAAATGGTTTTGCACTCCCAGAAGATAGGCAAATTCAATAAACAAAATGATTTTTTTCTAAAATGGTCAAGCAACCAACTTACCTTTTCCTGGACCATTTCATATGGATTGACCCATGTATCAACAAATTTTTAACAGTTCCATATAAAAATATAATGTTGGTACCTCGCCAAGTCACCTACAATTGACATTTTAATGTTAGAGTTTCTCTTAATTTTAAATCTCACAAACTTGACAACAGACTACACAGATAATCCATTAGCTGATAATTTAAAGTTACCAGTCTTGGTTGGTATCTTCAGCTTATCTGTAATATAATCTACAAATTTATCTAAGGAATGCTGGACAACATAATCAGTATTCAATACAGTAACAGTGAATGTTACTTTACCTTTTTTTAGCCACCTTAATTACAAATAATTTCTGAATACTAAATATGCGTGCCAAGTATGACTTGATTACCATAGCAAGTAAATATAATGAATTTAGCGTTTACGTAATCATGGGAAACACGGAAAACAAATAATTCAGAAATGCCAACTAAAATAATAAATAGACAACAAAAAATTACCAACGCATAACGTTATTTTATTTATGTAACGCTAATATTTTTATAAACTTTTTAGCAATTATGCGAGCCGTACATTTCGGTCTGACTCTAATGTTACTTTCCTAAGTCATTAGAGGTCTTACATAAGCCATACTATAGGTTATGGAATTCACATGTCAGTCGAGTCGTTGGAATATTTTGTGTCTCTATACGAGCGAAGAATTCAGATTTTATTTCAAACGTGAGGACCTCATTTTGGAAAAATACCACATATATTTGCGTGGAGTATTTGCGTGCCTCACAAGTCTTCGACCTTTGTTGCATTTGTTTTGTTCACGATGAATAATGTGGAAAACCTCTGTGTTTTGTTCTCTATCAAAATGGAGTTTAATAACAAATAAATAAACTTTATTTGAACTCATGATGTGTCAAATATTTAAAGTAATTATACTAAAATATTGTTCTGGAAAACATTTACCGTTGCAAAAGTCTTAGTATATAAATATCTAGATCACCTGTCGATTTAAAATATAGACTGGTTTCTTTACAAAAACCTGTAATTACATAGCTGGTTTACGTAAACTATGGTCAGTGGTAATTCTTTAAATTTAATAGACTTCCGCTCCAGTTTTGCGGTCTCCAGCACTGATTTACATATTTCGTGAGTAAATTTTTGTAACCGCGTCGGTCGCAGTGTTCGAATACCTACTTTCAATTTCTATTTACAATTTCCCTTGATTTTAATCTTTTACTACTGTGAACTACCTGGTGCAACAACGTGTTTCCTATCAAATCTATCGTTGAAAATTAGAAAACAATTCAATGCATGAGAATCGCATAAAAGAAAAATTGAAACGTAATTCTAAATCAACAATTTTCTTTTAGATTAAAACACGCCATTGTAATTCAGGTCTATAGAACAAAGGACACGGAGAAGCATTAGAAGCAAACTTTAGAACTTGCTCAAAAATATTTCTCGATGTAACACAATTTCTTGATGACCAAATAATATGCTGCCCATACAATACGTCAAACTGCTAACATGTATCAGTTAACTATTCAGTAGAAGAAAGGTGTGCCCTAGGGTAATGTCTTGGGACCAATCTTCTACTATATGCGAGTTACTTACCATAGTTGGAAGACGTGACTTTTGCCACATTAACAAATGACATGGTTTGAATAGTGGTGGATAGAACTGTAGAAGTATTCACGAGAAAACTTAAATAACAATAACATCTATCAGTACAACAAAAGCTGCTAAAGTAATAAACCAAAATGCTTTCTTTATATACATCAACTTTTTCAATACAGTTTGGGATTCTTTTAGATAATTTCTTTTGTTTGGTTCCTTTTTTATTTACATTGTTCAACATTATTTATTATATACAGAGTGATCTATGCCATAGAAATTAGTTACAGGTTAGTTTTTTTTGTGGCAGGGGCAAAAGAGTTTTTAGATAAACTTGGGGTTGCTATGACTTTGTTGCAACCTATACCTATGTCTTTACATTTTACTTTATCATACGCAGTATGATGAAGTATTGTAATCGTGCCGAAAAGAAAATTAAGATTTTAGTGACAATAGGTGTTTTTGGGTCCCATGATGATTGTTGACCAAGGTACAAAAAAATGCCTTTGTGTGAAAAGCTTTTGGTTCAAAAGGGTCCAAAGGAACTGGACGTTTCCTCTAAGCATTTTTCAAGGATTGTGCAAATGAGCCGCCATTTCTATAGTTTCCTCAAAATAGTTAAATAATAAATTAAAGTAGAGGAAATTCTAAATAATTTATGTCTGCGACATTTTTTGGCGAAATTAATAGTTTAGCTGCAAGAGCAAATTCTATTTGATCGAGATCGGTCGCATCTACATTGATATAATCCTATATAGTGAGCCAGGATTTTCTAAATATTTTAAGTCTAATGACAGTACCGGTAGTGTCAAATGCTGATGTTTTGACAATATCTCACTATATCTACTGTCAATAGTAAAAAGATCTCATATTGTGATGTACGGTCCTTGCCTGACGGCGGCGTCGGATAAACAGCGTGTTCAGCGTGTCCAAAATGCATGTGTTCTGTTTGTTTTTGGTTTGAGAAAGTATGATCATGTATCGAATGGGCTGGACGACTTGGGGTGGTTGAACATGGATAACACTAGGGTGTTTCATGCAGCAATATTGTATCATAAGTTGCTATCCAAGAGGATCCCACAATACCTCATGCGGAAGATACGCTGTAGAACGGATGTCCATAACCTTAATTTAAGATTCAGGGGTTTGTTTGCTCCACCTGCCCATCGCGCTGAGCTGTATAAACGGTCATTCTCTTACCTGTCCAGTCACATGTACAATGGCCTCAGGGAAGAATGAAAAAACTATCGTTAAACAGTTTTGGGGGAACGGTGAAGTGTTGTCTGTTTGCTCAACAGGGGGGACTTTAGCCATTGAGCGCACGTCGGAGGCTGTTTGAATTTTTATTTTTTATGGGCTTGTGCGTTGTTCTGTTGAGTTGGATTAGCTGCAATTGCTTGTAACTAGACTCTAGAGTATTTTTTTTTATTGTTTTTGTTTTGATAAGTTCTCTGAATTATTGTTATATTATTGGTACAATTATGTCTTAGTTCTAGTTTGCGTAAGGGGTTGAGTGGAAGAGCAAGGCAATTTGCAAACAAGTGTGCTGATCTCCGCCCTAAATATAAATATTATTTTATTTAATTTAATATTGTTTTATGTTAATAAAGGAATTACATATTTGTTTATTTAATTATTTATTTATCTGTCAAATCCTGGCTAACTAGTTTTATATTAATGCAGACACGACTGTTCTCAGTCAAATAGATTCTCATGTAGCTAAACTATTAATTTTATATATTGCATGATAAAGTCATGTGCTGGCCACATCAGATTTTTTACTATACATTTTTATCCACAAGGTAGGAAAAAAAAAATTGGTTAAAATAGTAATAAAGACTTAACAGCAAATAGTAATTACACCAATGATGACAGATAAGTTTTTCCAGATATTTGCCTTTTCCTATTCCTTTTACTATACAGGCTTGTTTTCGTGAGAATGCATGTTTTATACAAAACTTTAAATATAACAGATTTTTACCATAAAATGGAGTGAAAACAAAATAATTTAAATATTCTGCCTATATTTTCAAATCATCAAACCATCAAATCATCAAACCATCAAATCATCAAACCATCAAATCATCAAATAATCAAATCATCTAATCAACATATCATCAAATCATCAAATCGTCAAATCATGAAACCAATCGAGTCACCCCTTTTTTATCTCTCTCCACAATACTCTTCATAATCTAGAGAAAAAAAAACTCACAAAACGAAAAACAAAATCCGACATATAAAAAAGTCGCACAGGTAATTTTTACATCATGAAATTCTGGCTTGTTTTAGTTTGTCAACTTGACAGCTGGTGCATGTTTCATTGGTTTTGTCAGTTTCATACTTGATTAATGTGTCACAATCACAGTGTATAAAAGAACCATATACAAAGCTAACTTTTTTTATGCGTATAGCATAGCACCTTTTACTAGGTCGCCCTACATACAGCTTGTTAGTACTGGCTGTTGGGAAACAATTCATAATTTTCAATACAGAATAAATTTTAAATTATTTTGTATTTTCAAAGTTTTGGGTTTAATACAGATGTTCCAGCCATTCCAAAACAAAGTAAGTCTAAAAAAGGACAAATATTGGTCATTACACTTAGTTGTTTAATTTAATTTGATGTTTATGCTCTTGGCTTCAATATACCGAACTTCTTGTTTTATCCGTATTATGCAAAACCCCTAAATCACATTGCTTTAAAATTCTATTTACAACTTTAGGTGGATAACAGTTCGGTGTTTTATGATCATAAAGCTTCGAACTGTCACAAAAAGACAGTATAAACTGTCATTGTAATCGCAAGTATTCATGAATGGTAGATTAAAAAGAACTAAAATACTACTCAATATACAGGGTCGTGCAACTAAGCTCGCGTCTTCTGTAGCTCACTTACTCATTAAGCTAAGAGTTTGACATTTTGCAAGAAATTATTTTTTATTATACAGGGTGTTCCAAAAATGTGCAACGCCATGGTAATATATTTTTTAAATTGCATGCTATACATTTTTCTACACATTTGGAAGCCTTTTATGGTTGCCTACATAACACCAAAATTTTATTGAAATCGGTTGAGTGACCGCAGCGGAAAAAAATAAAAACCAACAAAAATTGATTTTGCATCGTAGGCTTTAAAAATCAATAAAAACCACAAAATGCACCTCATTAATAAAATTTTGCGACGTGCTTATTAAGTTAGATGTAATAGTCTCGTTAACCAAGTGACATTGATCCAAATTATACAGGGTGACCAAAATCGAGTGTCAAACTTGTCAAACTTCAAAGCGTGTTATTGTTCTTATTTTAAATTGGAACCCATAAATTTTTTTATGTGAAATGATGCAGAATTAAAAAATACATTGTTTCTAAATACAACCCCATAACAATTCCCAATATTTTTAAAACTTATTCGCCAATAACTCATTTTTCAACGTTTCCAACGGCAATTTTAGATAATAAATATCGTACGTGGCTTTGAAAAACAATTTATTTCATAAAAAATAATAGACGTATTTTAGATTTGAGTGTACTTAATTAAGTAGTTATTCAAATGCTAAATTTACTGCATAATTTACCTATAGCGGTAAGGACGGGAATGTGGCTATAGGTAAATTTTGCAGTAAATTTAGCAATTGAATAACTACTTAATTAAGTACAGTAAAATCTAAAATACCTCTCTGCGTTATATTTTATGTAATAAATTGTTTTTCAACGCAACGTACGATATTTATTACCTAAAATTGCCGTTGGAAACGTTGAAAAATGAGTTTTTGGCGAATAACGTTTAAAATATTGGGAATTGTGATGGGGTTGTATTCAGAAACAATATTTATTCTTTAATTCCGCATCGTTTCACCTAAAAAAATTATGGGTTCCAATTTAAAATAAGAACAATAGCGCGCTTTTGAAGTTTGACAAGTTTGACACTCGATTTTGGTCACCTTGTATAATTTGGATCAATGTCACTTGGTTAACGAGACTATTACATCTAACTTAATAAGCACGTCGCAAAATTTTATTAACGAGGTGCATTTTGTGGTTTTTATTGATTTTTAAAGCCTACGATGCAAAATCAATTTTTTTTGTTTTTATTTTTTTCCGCTGCGGTCACTCAACCGATTTCAATAAAATTTTGGTGATATGTAGGCAACCATAAAAGGCTTCCAAATGTGTAGAAAAATGTATAGCATGCAATTTAAAAAATATATTACCATGGCGTTGCACATTTTTGGAACACCCTGTATAATAAAAAATAATTTCTTGAATTGTACCTTGAAGTACAGGGTAAGCCTGCAAAATGTCAAACTCTTAGCTTAATGAGTAAGTGAGCTACAGAAGACGGGAGCTTAGTTGCAGGACCCTGTATAAAAATTAAATAAAGATGTTGAAGTGATTTAACAATACTTGCTAGTGAATGAATAAACAAACCGAACCACATAACAGTAACCTCAGTTACACGCTTGGGAAAACGCAGACAAAACCTATTAATTAATTGAATAAATACACCTGTCAATAGCGACGTAACGCAGAACAATCCGCACAATCCATAAATACATACCAAATCGATCATTGTTAACGGGAGAAATGTGTATCGTTAATATGGATCTCATTGTGTACAGTTCGATTTGTATGTCAATGTCATTACTTTCGTTATTTCTTTATCTGGGTGACTCAAATGTATGCTACAACTTTTTTCTTAATATAACAGTGAGCAGCTAATTTGATTTTATTAATCGTAACACTTTCGTTCGCAATATTGCGGTGGTGTTATGAGATATTGTTGATGTAAAGGTTAGGGAATTATTAGGACGACTTTCGCTAAAAATAATTTTGAAATAATCTGCAATTGCCTTAGATACATACAATGGGTAGCAGTCATCTATTTTGATGAGATTTATGAGCATTACATTTGGCTCATCCAGATTGAGCAATGAATTAGCTTACCTAACTTTTACTTATATCTTATACAGGGCATTCGGGAAGTAATGTCAAATGGGATCGATTAAAACACAAAATTTCTTGGTAAATATTCTTTCTTAAAAAACGTATGGGGTATTATTAAAAATGTATATCTATGTTTACCTGACCATTTTCTATAAGTTTGTGTACTGGTTAACGTTAATAGAAAACAATTCTTGGAGAAAAATTTGTATTTGATACGATTTCAAGATGATTTTTAACAATTTGATCTATTTATGAATACAAATTAACACAAATGCTTCAAATATTTCAGACGAGATTTTTGTTTGTTTTCGAGGTCGCTGATTACGAATCAGTAGTCTAAATTAATAAACACATTTTTTTGTTTATTTATTTGAAATGTGACTTGTGAAATGTGCTTACAGAAAAATGTCGCTTTTGTTTTATATCTTCTATCGAATACTCGTATTTTCCACTATTTAGCTGCAATATTTAATAATCCGAAGCACCTTTCGGATTATCGCCATTCTACTGAAATAAATAAATAATTAATAAATCATCAATAAATCATAAATAAGTTTTAAATAAATCCCTTCGATTTCCCTTCGATATCCCTTCAATATCCCTTCGATTTTGATTTTTTAACATTCTTCAAGATTATGAAGAGCGGAATCGAATGGTGTTGATTTTATTAAGATTGAACTTCTATCCAATCTTATTTTCTGCTATTTCGTTGCAATATTTGATAATCCGAACAATTTGATAATCCGAATGACCTTCGGTCCCAATTAGTTCGGATTATCGACGCTCTACTGTACTTCGCACCTTTTTGCACTGCTCAGCTGTTTATCTCAAATATAGTAGGTTTTAAAAATGTATTAAAAAAGTGTAAAATGTAGATAAAGTATATTGAACTTTTGATATCGAACTCATGTCCACACCTGACACCGTTTAGGTACTGCATAGAGCCTTCATATATAAATTGTATGTAAAACTTTATTTGTTTAAGATCTCTAAAAAGAATTCAAGATAACCCAAATAGGCTAAAATTGATATCAACATTACAAAACGGTTCTTATTAACTCCTTTCAAAGACGGGAATTAATAAGAAAAATAACACAAATGTTATTTGGCTTTAAAAGGGCCGTCCTATGATACATGGCACTATTTTTCCTATGCTGTTTGAAAAATTGGTTTAATCTTCTGACTCTCTCCAACGTTCAAACAATACATTTCCGGACATGAGTTCATTCAAAAATTTGTCTACTATGGTATACAGACCATTCATACAACTTATATATAACAACAATTATTATTAACTAGTTGACTTAGTATTGTCGCCTTTTAAGTGTTTATGTATAATAGTAATGATAGCAATTTTGAATTTCGTTGTCGATGATCGTTATCACAGAATTTTCAAATTTATCAACATTTCTTTATATTTTGTCATTGTTTTCCGTTTATGTTATTACATTTTAAAATAATTTTTTCACCTTTTATTGTTTACCAATTTGTTATTAAGAATCGGATGCTCGATTATAGAATTAAATTATCAATTGTGTTCATTGTGTGCCTGTATTTTTGGTTTTGAAAGGTGCCAGTTGATCATTATACATTCGGCCTTGCTCGATGAATACGCGCTGGAAATTCTTATAAGAAATTAAAAATGTTTACTCCAGAATATTACAAAGTAATAAAAATTCTTCAATATTGGTTAGTAATCAGACCAAATTCAAAATTATCCTAGAAGTTCAATGATTCTGAAACTAATATATAAATACAAATAATATTCTTAATAAAAATTATTATTAAAGATTAATAAACGATAGAAAGGCAGCAAAATTTCTTGCAATTCACTTAATATCAATATACTATAGATAAGTTGCCAAGCATGCAGGGGTCACAACCGTGGCAAATGACATAAAATAATAAAAAATGACACAACCATAAAAGCAACGGAGATTTTTCAGGGTGACTGTAATTTAAATTAAACGAACAATATGGGCTATTGGGTATTTTTTTTTATTAGTTTCATGTTTGTTGTATCTCAATTTTAGATACCTAACTAATAAATACGAATATGCCTTCAATGCTATTTACAACAAATAAAACAACCAAAACGCTACAAAATTAATAGTATAGTCATTCGCAGTACGTCACCATTTATTATCTAATACTTGGAGAGAATATTTTCAACAGAACTAAGTGTTATTTCCAATATAACATTTTACAAGATTATAAAGCAAATCTTGGTCAATTCGTTACTTTTAGACCATCAGATTGGTACAGATATATTTATCTTTAATTTGAAGCATTGCTTGCAACTTTGTATAAATAAAATAACAGCTAAAACTTAGTCGAAAGTTTGTGTTTACCAAAGTCCCTTGTTCAAATCCAGGTTGTGACTGTAATTTGTAATTTATTTCAAATTTACATTCCTCCTCGATGGCACTGTATTATTATTAAGTATTAACCTATAACCTGTTTACTTTCATATTTCATTCAGTGTTTAACTAAATACAAAATTAGAAAATTTTAGTTTTAGGTTTTGGGTTTTCTGATTTATACTGCTTCTCATATCTAAAGACACAGAAAAGCATCAATTGCCAATGACTATCATTAATCAAACGCTTGACCTATCATTACCGACAAAAGTTTTCCATAAACCACTCAATTTCCTACTACAATCCAGCAAACTAGTATCTCCATTTCTGTCCAGGTTTATTATTATCATCTCGTCGATATCGCAAACAATTCCATTTATGCTCTGGATCCTTCAGCATACAAAACGATCGCTACATTCAAATAAATACTTCTCCGTCGTGGAATGCCGTTCGTAGCCTTTGATCAGACAATTAGATAAGACGAAGCAACATGCCGGTCGTATACATAACCTGGCAGACAGACAGGGAGATGCAATAGCAATGTTTATTGTTGCATACCGCATTACAAAGATGCATAAATCAGTGCAAGTGTTATGGGGAACGTTTGTCGATCGTTACGCAAGACGACAACGCGTTGGAAAGTGATAAGTTATGGACTTGATGCTAAAATAGATCATAAAACGGATAGAAATTGAAAGGGTTAACCGCCTACGCGTACATGTTTGGTGATAGTTTCGTATGTTGTCTTGCTTAGTATGAATAATCGTAAATTGTTGTGTTTATTGCGTGTGTTTGTTGCAGTCGTAAACTTTGGCAGGTTGTTATGAGAGCTTATTTTATTGTTATAATAATAAAAACAAAAGTACATAATAGTATGATATTAATAGACTAGGTCCAGTCCTGCAGAAATTGGTATATTTTTCACTAATTTAAATTAAGTTTTTTGAATGCAGTCACGTTCTTTTCGAAAATCGAAAGTTATTAACTATTATGGTGTAGACGGTCAATTTGTTATGTGTATTATCGGCTTTAAACTGTCTCTCTGTACCATTCAGTAAAGATCGATATCAATAATGTTTTTAGGATAACTAATAAAATATTTAGCCATGTATTTTATGATACAAATGTTGGAATGAAGAAACTAAATATGTATTGCTAACGTTTGTTTAGTTTATGGGTGCTTTTTATATTAGTTTGCCTTTGAATTTATTCGTTGCAATTTATTCGTCCATGTGCATTATTTTTTTCGGGACTTCTTTGGTTTGTTGCCATATCCTGTTCTTTGTTATTTATTCGATTTTTTAGGATTTTAGCTCAACAAAGATAATCAAAAAATATGCAATAAATTAAAAATGTTCAACAATAATAGTAACTAACTGTCAAAGGTATAAGCAAGGGCTTGTCGATTTTTAAAAACTAGTTTCAAAACCGTTTGTTTCCCTTTGAGAATGTGATTTTATATTTAAACAATCTGAAGTGACCAGGCACATGACTTCAAAATCAAAATCAAATTATCTATCAAGTCCTGGCTCATACAGCTAAACCATTAATTTTACCAAAAAAAAAATAGTAGACATAAATTAAACAAAATTTACTCTACTTTAGTTTATTACTTAACTATTTTAACGACCGTGCAGACATTTTGCTCATTTGCAAAATCGTTGAGAAATGCTAAGAGTAGATCTGTTTAGTCATGAAACTTCTAAATGTGCACTTTCGTCCCGATACCTTTAGTAGTTTCTTCGGAATCGTTGGCACAAACACACACACACACACAAACACAGACACACACACAGACATTTTTTACCTTGGTCAAAAATTTTCACCATTTTTGACCCGATTACAATTTTTTGTCTTACTATGTATAATGTATGATAAAGTAAGAAACAGTTTTAGATACCAGTTTACAATTATTATGTAAAAAATCTGATGTGGCCAGGCACATGACTTTATCATACTATTTATAAAATGAATAGTACATGAGATTCTATTTGATCGAGATCGGTTGTATCTGCATTAAAATAAAAGCTAGTTAGCCAGGATTTGACCGATAATAATAACAATAATAAATCTTTATTCACAAAAAGAAAATCACTATACAAAGTGAAAAACACACTACAAAATGAGCGAATAACGATCGGTTAGACATGCCACAGCATTGAATTAACACATGTGTGTGGCTTTAATTTAATGAGTACACATACGCTCGAAGCCCAAGAAATATAAAATTAACAAATAATATAATACAGATTGCGAAACCAGAGCACAAACTACACCAACCCAGTATTGACGACTATTGATGAGTATTGACTCATCGAACAAATAAATTCCCTAGAATGGCTGCAAAACATATCTCTGTCCAACAAAAGTACAACCAACACGTTAACCCCCGCTTTCCTCAGATAAACCAGAAATACATTACATATCTTTGGTGCAATACTCAGAAATGATCTATGGACAATCGACCATAAGGCAATCCCATCTCTCCGCCCCTTGTAAAATAAGAATGTGAATTCATACTAAAATAAAACTACACTCATCGCTATACTTTATTTACAATTTTCTCAATTTATCGTTTATAGAATTAGATATAAAGACGGGTTGATATTTCTTATCAACAAACAATCAAATTGGTGATCTTATTGTATTTGAAATTTATATTTTGTACTTTGCCGGAGTTTGCCCCACTAGAGCGGCAACGTTCCATAGCGGTTCTTCAACCTCTGATGCATACTCTAATGAAATCAGCTGTTTTCGAGTGTGACAGCACAAAAAAGTGACAACCATAGACATTTCTGTAGTGACAGTACAAAAAAATATTTGTCAAATCCAGGCTACTATGTACTTTCTTATCAATGCAGATGCGACCCATCTCGATCATATGGAATTTGCTCTTGCAGCTAAACTATTAATTTTACAAAAAAATGACATACGCATAAATTATTCAAAATTTCCTCTACTTTAATTTATTATTTAACTATTTTGACGAACTTACAGAAATGGCGGCTCATTTGCAAAATCTTTGAAAAAGGCTTAGAATAAACTATCAGTTCCTTTGGGCCTTTTTGAACCAAAAGCTTTTCAGCTCTAAGTTTAGTCATGCAACTTCTAAATATGAACTTTCGTCCCGATACCTTTAGTAGTTTCTCCGGAATCGTCTCAACAAAAATCGGGTACACACACACATACACACACACATACACACACACATACACACACACATACACACACACACACAGACATTTTTTTGTACCTTGGTTAAAAATGTTCAGGGGACCCAAAAAGACCTATTTCCGCTAAAATCTCATTTTTTTTTTTCGGCACGATTACAATACTTTATAATACTGCGTATGATAAAGTAAAAATGAGGTATTTGATCAAAAAATTGCTATTTGTTTTTGAATAAGTACTAAGTTTTGTACACAGAGTATAGTACACATATTATTTATTTATTGTATGGAAACTGACTTCAATAAATATAGTGATGTCCCATTACTTTTCCCACATTTGTATTGCAGTAATAATTGTCATTATCATAGCACATGTTATATGACAGTATATTAGTCCTTTTTTCAGAAGATACAGCCGTTTGAAATGTAGGGAAATAAGGAAAATAAAATACACGAAAACCAATGCAAATGTTGATTAACTATTATAACAACAATTAGGACAATTAAATGCAATGTAAAATAAAAATAATTATAATAAACAAACGAAGAAAGAAATAAATCTATATAAAACTTTAATTCTTAGAAAGATTTATATTGAGTTGTTGCTTTTTTTCAACTTAAGTGGTTTGCAATTACGGGTTTGTTAATAATTCAAACAGCTGTACCTTTCCGTAGAATTGAAATAACAAATAATTCCCTATGAATCATTTTACTCAGTACGATATATACTATCTGAAAAAAGGTTTTTTGTGACAAAAATGGCACAGCCTATTTAAATAATGGCATACATATGATCTTTTTGTATCTTTTTGCACCTATTTGCATTTTTTGACGTGTTTTATATCTTTTCTCTCTGTTAATATGTGGGCACGTAAAACAGCAGCATGTTTATAGAAACAATTTACCTAAAATTTACCTATTTTTTAGAGTTGCCTCACTATAGTAAACAGAGCTCATGCGAAAATCAATAGTAATAAAAAAGATAATTCATAACAGTTGGAGATTTTTTCGATTTATTGTATTATATATTTAATTTTGTAATTTTGTAGTTTTGTAATTTGGTGTTTCTTGAATATGCAAAATCTTAATTAATACTTTCCAGGACAAATATGTATATTTCCGAATTTCAGTTTTTTAAAGACGGTATTTCTTTTTCAAAGGGTAGGTACATTTTATTGATTTTGCCTACAAAAATTCAAAAAACTGTTTTACCATTTTTCAGTAAATTAAGAATTCGAACGGTTTTTTCAAAATTTGCTTTTTTTTGTATAAACCATACTTAGTATAAACTACACAGAGAACTGTCAAATTCTGATTTGGTAATTCAACCATAGTTCACTTCGCAGATTTCATGTTCGATTTTACTGCTTTAAACGACATTTCCAGACCACGATGACATCATTTCCGCAAAAACCGGAAGTCATACTAATCCTACTAATATTACAAGAAAATGCATTTTTTGTCTACCTTTTGCCTTCTTATAACTCTATCTGCACCACAAGAGGTAGATTTTCCAATATATTTTCTAAAATTTTCCAAAACAATATTGCATAACAAAGATCTTAATAAAAAAGGCCCCAAAGCATCTGACGATAACAATCCCACACATTATTATTTCCCGACAGCATAATCACATCATACAAATGCTAATGTATGATCATTTAGATCAAATATCGCACCGTCTGACTCACAATTGGTATCAATTGGCCGAAGATTTGCACATCTTACCACACTTTGACATAAGCATTTAACCTTTTCGAAATCAATTAAACTCTTAGAGACAGGCCAATTACAATAGATTATATCATTTGTGCGCATCTGTCGAAATATCAGCAGTTACGATGAGAGACATCTAGCTAATACCGACGCAACTAACCGCTGATAGGACACAGCAGATGATGAGGTATAGAAAGTAGCATTTTATCACTTTGGTAAGATCTAGAAGGAAGCTCTGCTGCACATTTTGACTTTATTAATCGCAAAAGCGTATACGGTTAGCAATAATAAACCGGGTAAATACCAGAGAGATGTCGGATTATTGCTTTGAGCTGTTCAACGATTCGAATTAGAAACAGATTTGCATAATTAGGCACGTAATGGTACGATTTTGAAATTAGATTTGTGCAAGGTGATCCTTTCGGTTTTAATCAATATTGAAAGCACGTCATTAAGTTGCTTGGTTTACCGAAAAAGAACTCCGTTGGAATATTTAGATCAATCTGGAAGAATTTAGGTTTTGGTAAGAGTGTGTGTTCTGGAATTTTAAGTAACGTGGTTGCGTAGTATTTACCTTATGGTAAACCGTCAAAAAGCAAGTGTATATAAATATATGTTGGAATGGAGAAATCGCCATAGTGACCAAAAATTTTGACGTTCAGATTTTGACGGAATTAGGTAGCCAATAGAAAGATCTATATGATTCCGTCACAATCTCAAGATCGATCTTTTTTGTCACTAAGGCGATTTATCCATTCCAGGTCACATGCCGGGTAACACATGGCGCTAGACGATTGAAATTTGCGGAAGTGTGTATTAGTAGACAAAAAAATGCATTTTTTGTAATATTCGTAAGGTTAGTATGACTTCCGGTTTTTCCGGAAATGACGTCATCGTGGCCTGGAAATGTCGTTTAAAGCGAATATTTGTTATAAAAAAAAAGAAAGCATAAAAAATCATACTAGAAATAACAAAGGAAGCGAAAAAGTAATAGAATAAAAAGCTATATTATCAATGTTCTTCAAAAATGGTTGACGATGAATTTGGGGTGTTTACCTTACCACCGATTTTTTATTTTTTTGGGAATTAAAATCTACTGCAATGATACAAAATACATTTTGAAATAAATCTAAAAAACAGATAATTTTAATCCTAGACAAATTCAACAGTCAAACTTATTTCTTTAAGAACATCTCTATTTTTAGATTGGAATTGTTATAAAAAAAAACCGGTAAAATAGTAATAAAATTCGATAATCGAATAGAAACAAAATTAACATAATTAATAGCTACCATATAAATAATACTTATTGTTAAATTCTCATTTGATGAACCCAAAAAACAATATATACGGATACTGATCTACCATAAAATAAACATCGATATTCTCCACACATGAATATTTATTATTTACTCAGCATTTCCAAGAACTATCACCTATTAAATAGTGTGGTCAAACATCTTTTTCTCTATTAAACTTTGTATTTTACCTGTTCAATAGTTGACCATAATAGTGTCATAGAAACGATATTTTATATACGTAACTATGTATTGATATATAATAAATAACTCTTTACGTGTAGACAGAAGTTTTTATCACAAAATTTTTTTTTAAATTATCTGAAGGGAAATTTAAGCTATCCTTTTTCATTTTGAAGATATCTGCAAAAAAAAACTGAAATGTTATCGTTTTTAATTTTTTATTCAAAACCAAATGTAGCTAGACATTTGAAACAAAAACATTCTACTTTTTAACAAGGAATGCAGTGTCATTTTTTATCTTGAATTAACATCAAAGATGGCGGCGTAACCAGGACCAACTTTTGTTCTTCTTATGGGCGCCATGTTGAATTTTGGCATTTTCCGATAGTCAGATATCGAATAGCAGATATTAAATACTTTATATTTTCATACAATAAAAAAAATATTAAAGAAACCATAGATAATACATAACCAGTAGATATTACAACGCAGAATTACTAACAATTTTTCTCCTTAATTTTTATTTACTCTACCGTTACAAAATTGTAAACACACCAATGAAGTATTAATTTGTGAAAAAATCTGCCGGCTTGGATACCATTTTTTTATTTTTATTTATAGTGTAGGTTACACCGTTTACATTTCTAGTACAAACGTCACGCACCATGTACTTTCTGCTATTGTGAGTTATGCAAAGTTTACGGGCAAGAAACATGGGTTCTATGTT
Organism: Melinopterus prodromus; assembly: GCA_964023965.1. Lineage (NCBI taxonomy): Eukaryota > Metazoa > Arthropoda > Insecta > Coleoptera > Scarabaeidae > Melinopterus > Melinopterus prodromus. Next base: position 66,154,141 of record OZ030392.1, read on the forward strand.
TGCACTTTGTCTAAATTTGCAAAAACACCGCCCGATCATGTAACGCACTACGCAACACTGCAACTAATATCGTTTAGAAAGAACACAAGAGTGTTTTGTTGTTAGCTGGACGCTTAACAATGGTTGATCATTGGTAATTTAAGTAAATTTTAATTTCTGTAAAATATAATTAAAAGTGTTTATAGTATACCTGTTTATAATTTACAGGTAATTTATGAACCATTGTCTGCAATATTTCACACTTTGCTAAATATAAATTATAATGTTTTAACCGAGCAAACTATTGCATCATTATCAAATCCACTCTTGAAGGTACTTCATATAGATATAAAAGTTAAAAGCAATATTGGTTAAATAGGCTCTATTAGAATTAGGTCAATATAATTTTATATACTATAATTGTCAACAAAACTATGTAAACGTACAGTCAAAGCTCATAGAAATATAATATAACCTCGCAAAATTAAATACATATTTTCAATTTTACTTGTAAGTTAAGATTAATAAAAACTTTACATGATTTACCTTTAAAATTATTTTTTTGTTGTATGTTTAGTATTTGTTGATAATAATATGTACACACACATAATATTATATTATTTTTTAATTTTATATAATATCGTTTATCTTTTCTTACACAGGATGTGCCATTTTATCCCCGACAATCAAACAATGGGAGTACGAAGAAAGACACTACCAGTGGTAATGGATACAACACTAAAAGGTAAATTATATTAAGTAAAAAATTAACAATAATATAAATAAATTGAATAAACATATGGAGAAATAAGTAAATTTAATAAATACAATTTTTTAAAGATTCGTTTCTAGAATGTAAATTTCCTTCTAAATAATGTGTTTCATGTTGGATTATAGGATTTTTCAATTTCTTGAGAAGTTAGAGCCATATGAAATACGGTTTTGTGAATATTTCAAACGACTGTAACTTTTTACAAAGAATTGACAATTAATTATTGCCTCGTGTTTGCTGAGTGATCGATCATTGACATCTCCAATTATCGAGAACTAATTACCGCAATCAAACAAGACAATATCGATATTTTAGGGCATGGTTGTACTTTGTGTCAAAGAATTATTTTCAAAAAATCCTATTTTTTATTAAAACTCCCGTAGCTCCATTTTAGTAGCCTATTGACTTTAATATTTCTTCAGTTCTAAAATACAATACACCAAATTAAAGATAAAATATCGCCACATGTTTTTGTTAGAACGTAATTTTTGAATTATTAGACGCTTTGTTATTTAATCGTCCTTAAAAAATAATTCTTAATCATTGAAGTCTTTTTCGTTTATCGAAAACTAATTACCGCAATCAAACAAGATATTTAATATTTTAGGGCAGGATTGACGCACCAAAAGAGGCAAAAATTGCCCCTAAACATTATTATAAAATATATTATATTATAGTATTTTTTATAAATAATAGTTTGGTATAAATTATTTGTAAAAAGAATACCAATTTTGTTAATATTTAAAAATATCAATTCAAATTTAAGATATTGCATCACCACACACGATTTATTATAGGAAACGAATTTTCTTAATTGTGTGACGGTTTTTTAAATAAACGTCTAATATTAATAATGATGAATAATAATAGTTAACTTTTCACTTGGGTTCGCTACGAAAAAACCAAAAAACTTCTCTAAAACAAACGATATCAAAAAATTATTTTGAAAAAAAAATACTAATTTTGTTGATATTAAAAGCTACTAATGTCCTAAAAAGATCACTCCATTCTAACAGCCATATTGGCCTTAAATTTTGGTTAATTCTAAAATGCAATACACTAAATTAAGTATAAAGCATGACCACTCAATGTTATTAGAACGTAATTTCTAAATTATTTGATGTTTTTTTTTTAATAAACGCCTTCAAATAATAATTGGTAATTTTTGCCTTGGGTTCATTTACTGATTTCTTATTGAAGTCTCCGAGTACCAAAAGGCGCGATCAAACAAGATATTTGATATTGTAAGGCATATTTGGCGCACCAAGAAAGGCAACAAAACGCCTCTAATCAAACTATGTATATTTTGTTAATATTAAAAATTACTATTACCCTAAAAACATCACTCCATTTAAGCAAACATGATGACGTTAATTTTCTATCTCATCTTATATCTAATGCACCAAATTAAAGATTAAGCATCACCACACACTTTTTCAATTATTTGACGATTTTTTAATAAAAAAATTTAAAAAATTCTTGATGCCGGCTTATATGCATTACCTACACCAAATTAAAGATAAAGCATGACCGCAAATTTTTTTTATTAAAACGCATTTTTTTAATTATTTGACGGTTTTTTAAATAAACATCTTCGAATAATAATTGTTAATTTTTGCCTTGGGTTCGAAACGTCATCAAAAAAGCAAAAAAAAAACGTCTAAAAGACACTACCAAAGAATTATTTTAAAAAAATTGAGGTTCCACACATTTTTTATTATACCTAGGTATCTTATTTTTTAAATTTTTAATAGTTTTTTTTTTCAATAGGCGTCGCGGAATAATAATTGTAAATTTTTGCCTTGGGCTCCCTAGGTAATCGAAAAATAGCAAAACACGAACATAAACAAACGATAGCAAAGAATTATTTACAAAATGCCAATTCTGTTGATATTGAAAACTAATACCTACCCTGAAAACATTTCTCTATTCACACAGTTTTTAAATAAACATCTTCTAATAACAATTGTTAATTTTTGACTTGGGTTCGTATAGTAATCGCCCATTGAAGTCTCCAATTATCAAAAACCAATTACCGTGAGCAAACAAAATATTTGATCTTTTAGGGCATATTTAACACATGAAATAACACATGCAAGAAGCAACAAAATACCTCTAAATATATAATATCAAGGACTTCTTACAACAACAAAAAAACTATACAAACATCACTCCATTTAAACAGCCATATTGACCTTAATTTTCAATCAATTCTAAAATACAATACACCAAATTAGAGATAAAGCATCGCCACAGTTATTTATATAACGCAACTCTTTTTAGTATTTCTCGTATCTGAAATAATCGGCTTCGAAAAACAACGTTTGCCTTTGGGTTTGCTTAGTAATCGATCATTGAAGTCTCCGTTTATCGAAAACCAATTATCACAATCAGGAATATCAAAACAGGAATATACGAATATTCCAGGGGCTATTCGACACCGATAGAGGCCAGAAAACGTCCAATATCAAAGAATGGCATAGGTCATGGCTGAGTTATCCGACATTATGCAACCAACTATTTCGAATTCTATCAACACAAACTAGGAGCGACAGAAAATTTCACTAACGAATAGAAACTTATTATCACGAGAATGCACTTTATTGTTAAGCAATTTATTAAGTTTAAGGTTTAAATAATTAATTGCTCGCGTTTAGAAAATCTAATGTCGCGTGTTTGGTATAGGTATGTGTGTATATATGTATATAGATGTATATAGAGGATAGTTAAGCAAAAATATTTGTTCTTCGGAGAAATCGAACAGTTTTTCGCGCTTGGAACGAAACTCGATGGCCGAAGTAGGACAGCACGCTTTTACTTTTTAAAATCGATTAAAAAATAATAAATAAATAATAGTTTTAGGGGTACCTGTAAGGTAGTCTTCTTCCATTAGGTCCATGTCAAAAATCCTCGGGAACTATCTTAAAATACCATATTTTTAATTTAATCTAACCACTTTCCACACTTTAAAACGTCATTTTATCGAACAAATCCAACTATTTTTCTATTATAAACCGCGCACAACACTTCTTTAAAAAGTAATAACACTATATTACCTACTGTGGTGGTCGCGAGGTTTATTTTGGTCCGTTCTTAGCAAGTAGGCGAGCGCTATTAAGGTGGTAGCGGTTTCTTGGCAATTGAAAGTGAAATACTACTACGGGCAAGGCAGGTTTCTTCACTGCACGGTGTCGGTGAACGGCATGAACCGAGTCGGTTGTCGCTAGTATTGCCTTGCAGTCAACTGACCCGGTGCTTGCCTCTTTACGACCACGGCGAAATTGTACGGTGCCGATCATCTCGAAGACGTTATAATGCAACTAAAGACGTAGGTGGATGGCAGGTCCTGATACGGGCCGCGGAATTTTTACGCTTCTGGATCTCGAATTATGTTCCGACCTCTGGGTTTTATAGCTTGGTGATTTCCATGAATTTGAGGACTAATTTGTTTGGGTGTTGTTGATGTTTATTGTTGTTTGGATGATGGTGCAGTGAGAGTACCTACAGGGTGATTTGGAGACAGAAGAATAGATCTCTGTCTTCTGGAATTTTTACAGAGCTCATTCACTCTTTTTATAGTTATTATTATTTGTAACGGAGTTGAAAATATATGTTTAGGGAAATGCACGTTTACTCCTTTATAGACATAAAATTGTCTCCCCGCGTGTCAAACTTCTGCGTTCCGGAGTGCAAAAGTTCTTTTGTAGTAGTGAAATACATCCGTGGAGATGTTACGTAACTCCTTTATTAGTGTTAAAATTACCCTGTTGCGGGGTGCTTTTCTTTTATTGGCGAAATTATTCTTTCCCTAAAAGAGTTGTTTGTGTACGTAATGAAGTTAAATATGTACCAAATAGAGTTGTTGTTTTTTTCAGAGCGGTTCTTATCTTTATTAGGAATATGACGAGGACCAGTAAAAATCAAAAATACATTTTAACAATTTATTTTTCGAAAAAACAAGTAAATGAATATACATGTTTGCACAATATACAATAAATAAAATACAGTTTATCCAAAATATAACAATAATCTCCGTATAAATATTAATAATAATAAATTAATAACTAATATCAAATATAACAGAGTACATAAAGTCTAGAGTACTTTCATTAATAACTAAGTACATATAATATAATTGGTAACTATATACATATCATTCGCCTTATTATAAGGAATGTGTATAAGGATTTGTATTAACATCGTCATCCTCTTCGCCCGTCCTTATTACGTTTTTATTTTTTATTAAAGTAATTCCTCGTTGACTGTGCCATATGAAGTCTACCAATAACTCCTTGTCGATTCCATAACTCACGTCATCATAATACTTGATATCTTGATATTTTGTCTCTGCTATTTTAAATAGCTTGCCAACTGTACATAAAAAAAGAAATATCTGCAGAATTGTTGTATTTTTGTATGTTGTAAGGCAAATAGAAAAAATCAAAGAAAAAACGCATTGCTGCGGACAAAGGAATACACACTACTTCATAAAAAAAAGACAAAAATCGACATGCATTCTGTAGGTACAATGCAGTGTCATACTCGGTATGAAGGTACCACAAATGCGGCAACAAACGTACTGCGCATTTGACTAGCCGGTATCTTCACAAGCTTTTTTCTAGAGTAGGTACATTAGTAGTGTGCGTAAGATTTTTATAAACTACAAAATTATAAAAGCATGTGAGCACAACGAATAAGTAATGTACACGCATACATATGTCTACGTACATACATACATATGTAGTAATATAAGTAACTTACCTGTAGTATTAATTGTGTCGAAATTTAATACATCGTTGATAATCCTGACCCATTTTTTTATTTGTCCGTATTTAACTCGTATGAAAATACACTGCTCCATTTGAAATAATAATGTAAGTACTTACATATAAAATATTAAAAGTAATGGAAATGAAACTCACTCTCAACTGCACCCCGCAAACTTAGGAGTATAAGGGACGACCACAACACACTGCGAAGCAAACTGCAAACCGTCTTGGTGGCGACATGTTGACGCCTGTTGTTGTCAAACCGTAAGTTATTGCCTTTACAGTATAAATCTTACCTTTTTGGAGATTATTCACTCCAAAACGGAGTTAGAAATCAATATTACACAGGGAATTAATGTTTACTTTTTGGAGTTTTATCACTCCGTCACAATGTTCAGTCATATCAACTCCAAAAAGTGTACTTTCTCTCATTTTGTCAGTTATTTCAACACCCTGCATGGTGTTAATTTTCATTTCACAGCTCCAGTGAAAATTTTCACCATTTCGGATATAAACTATTTTCAACTCCGTGCTGTGTAGTTAAATTAACTCCGATATTACGTATATCAACAATTTTTAGCAAACAATCAACTGATTTTCGGAGAAAAAATCACTCTTTTGTGTACAACTAACTACGTGCAAATTCTCTCCGTAAAATTTTTATGTGTGTAGGCATATTATGCTCTTAAATAAAAAAAGTTTTGTTCCAATTTTCTTGAGACACAAATATGTACAAAAGGTGACGTATAGATGGCGCTGTTTCGCTCTCATCATATAATGACATAATTTGTGGTATATAAACGATGTGCGCGCACCACTCAGTAACATCCGACAGCTATACCCTTAAAAACGATGTTTTCACACAGATTTTGTTTCTTGCAATTTTAATCTTGGCATTGATAATTTATTTCTTGTGCCACATTTGTGCTAAAACAAACAACTAAAACGGGTACCTATAGCAATTAATATTATAGCACACACGAAGTCATCATTTTTTGGTAAATGGCAACCTATATTTTCTATCGCTATTTAACGGAAGATACTTCTAGTTTACAAGCTTACATAAAAAAATTATAAATCAAATAAATTAGAAGTAATCTAGTTATCTGGGTACAAAACAAATAACGATTTGGCTTGACATTGACAGATGTCTAGCTTTTAGAAGATCAAGGTTAAAAAAAATCTGATGTGGCCAGGCACATGACTTTATCATACTATACCTATATAAAATTAATAGTTTAGCTGAATTCGCTTCTATTTTTTTCTAGTTTTATAATAATGCTGACACACGATCTCGATCAAATAGAATTTGCTTATGCAGCCAAACTATTAATTTTACCAAACAATGTCGTAGACATAACTTATACTAAATTTCCTCTACTTTAATTTATTATTTAACTATTTGGACGAAATTACGGAAATTGCGGGTCATTTGCAAAACCCGTTTTGAACAAAACCCAAAAATTTACATTGTTTTGTATCTTGGTCAAAAATGTTCAGCGGACGGAGTAAAAAACCTGGTAGAAGAGAAACATTTATTATTATAAAAAATTAAAAGCAAACAACACTTAAATTAAATAATAAAAATAATAATTAAATTCCTGATTTTAATAATTAAACAAATGAATTTATTTGTTATATTATTATATTTAATTTAAGTTTCTAATACATGATCAGCATGAACATAATCATCAAATACCTATCATTTTATTACTTTATCATACGCAGTAAGATAAAGTATTGTAATCATGCCGAAAAAAAAAAATTGAGATTTTAGCGGAAATAGGTCTTTTTGGGTCCCCTGAACATTTTTGACCAAGGTAGAAAAAAATGTCTGTGTGTGTGTGTGTGTGTATGTCCGTGTGTAAACGATTTTTGTGACGACGATTCCGGAGAAACTACTAAAGGTGTCGGGACGAAAATTCATATTTAGAAGTTTTATTACCAAACTTAGAGCTGAAAAGCTTTTGGTTCAAAAGAGTCCAAAGGAACTGGTAGTTTATTCTAAGCCTTTTTTCAAGGATTTTGCAGATGAGCCGCCATTTCTGTAATTTCGTCAAAATAGTTAAATAATAAATTAAAGCAGAGGAAATTTTGAATAATTTATGCCTATGACATTTTTTGGTAAAATTAATAGTTTAGCTGCAAGAGCAAATTCTATTTGATCGAGATCGGTCGCATCTGCATAGATATGAAACTACATAGTCGCCAGGATTTTGACAAATAGTTTTTTGTGCTGTCACCACAGAAATGTCTATGGCTGTCACCACGCTGTCACACTCGGAGAACCGCTATGGAACGTCATCTACAGTGTCATGAACGAATATAAATCTGTCAGAATTTGAATTAGCTTTTTAAACTTGACATTTCGTAGAAGTGGTATCAACCTAACATTTTCTATACCGAAATATTACCATTTTTGATTCTTTTTTTTAAATACGTATTTCTCAAAAAGCAACACAAAAAACGTTGATGTCACTCCTGCCGAAAACTACATAGCGCGAATCGCTCACATGCGACGACGACGCTCCGTCATCGGTGACGCGCCGCATCACCGGTCGTTGTGCTATTCCGTACTTTCGGCACTTGTGAGATAAACAACTATTATTCTGATGACAGTAGGTAGTGTCAAATGCTGATGCTTTGACAATACCTTCGATTGATACTATTGACTATCAAAATATCTGTCAAATCCTGGCTAACTAGTTTAATTTTAATGCAGACACGATTTATCTCAGTCAAATAGATCCTCATGCAGCTAAACTATTAATTTTATATATTGTATGATAAAGTCATGTGCCTGGCCACATCAGATTTTTTTTATGTAATTATTGAAATTAATTAAAAACTATCAGTGATTAAATAAATTCGTCATGAAATGTAAAAATTGAACAAATTATACACCATTTAATAGAATAGAAAAAAATCCACGTAACCAATCCCTACAAAGAATGACCATGAAACGTCACAGTACATAATAATAAAAAAATGCAAACATCATAAGAAGTAAAAATGTTGATTAATAATATAACACGTAGCACTCAACAAACATGATCGGACAGTTGTCTTAAAAAGATTGGTGCTATATTAAACCCTTAAAAACAATGACATATTAAAGACTAAACATGTGGGTTCATGAAAAAGAAGAAGATTACTTAAAATATTGATAGGTATAGGTTTAGGAGAAGGTTAAAATAAAGGTTTTCAGAAACGAGATATTATGTAAATTTTAAAACCCGTCTTTTACCTTCTTCAAAACCTACATCTATCATTCTGCTAGGCTTAAGACTTTAGGAGATATTAATTTGAATATTAATATCACCAAAGATTCGGTAAACATTTTGATATGATGTTCAAGAGATTTTTCTGAATCTATTGGTCATATTTGTGTATCTAAATCTAAAATGGCTATATAGACACAATTTTTATGATTGATGTACCAGAAACTGAAACTAATTATGTTGATGCCAAGTTGGCAGTCAGTTAAAGTACTTTCGGTTGTCTTGCCATAGCAACCAAACCATACATTCCCAAATGGTATTCTTTCTTCTAAAATTTCAGATTGTATAGGCTTTCATCATAAAATTAGAGAAAAATGTTATATCACGTAACATATCCTGTAATGCAAAAATTTAAAAACACGTGATTTTGATACTTTTGGGTTAGAGAGTTTGGGAGTTTTAGCGGCACAACCCAATGCCCTAGAATCTTCAAAAGAGTCTGAAAGTACATCTTAGAGTTGGTAGTTTAACTTGAATCATAAAGCCGTTCTTCTAAAATCTATGAAAAATGTACGTAAACCTCATATTGTACCAAAGGAAACAAACAGATATAAACTAGAGAAGTAAAAATTCATACTAAAGAATTACCATACAAAACAAAACTTAATAAAATGTTAACTAATAGCAGGAATGTCCCCCATATAAAAAATTAATTTACATAGGGGCTTTTTTAGTCACTTGACTAACATAATTTAAATTATCAGATTATAAATACAATAATTTTTCCTATTATCGATTTAAATATTCCTACGTAATACTTATGACGGAAACGGTAAACCCTACTTCATAATGTAGGTAGTAAATAACCTTTGCACATTATTCAATTATTGGACAATTTTTTGTACGTTGCCCTTGAGCATTTCCCCAAATTCCTACTTAGATTTAAACTTGAAAAGCAACTTTAACGCCGAAAGATAACAAATTCATGAATACCCCAATTACCAGTTTGTCGTATTTGTACTTTTGTGCGTTGATTATCGTAATAGTTAGTCAACATTACAACATACAGGATTACACAGATAAAAGTAACATTCCACATGCAGCGTAAATTAATAGTTTTATAAAGACCTCACATAAAAAATAACTTAGTTGTCATTGAATTAGGTTTTTATGCCACCCTGTAACTTGTTATCAAATAAATCTACCACAATTAAAATTGTATAGTGCAATCTTCATTTTATTTTTATTTATTTTATTTTGCTATCCACCGTTCAGTCCTTGATAATAAAATCAAGACAGGTATTTAGTCTCAAACAAACATTTTATTATAGCAAGTTTATTACCAGCTGCATAAAGGCAAAAACATGAAAAACTCATTAACTAAGCAGAAGAAAACGACCGAGCATTTTTAATTTAATGGCATACAACTGGTATTTTCAAGTTTTAACTGTTTACTATATTTTGACGTTGAACCAGTCAATCAGTGGCGTACGGTGCATTTGTTCGTAAATGGAGAATATATTACAAAACGAAAAATACAAACTATTTTATTTAGTTCTAAATGTGCATTTAAGCCACAAAAAATGAATAAATACAATAGTTACTTTGGTACTGGTCTATAATGTAAGAATTTTAATAATGGATAGGAGTTAAATAAATAGTTTTGCAAAAATATTTGAATTAGTACTAGTTTTGGTTAACAGAACATCATCAGCCACAAAAACAGAAAATAATCACAAAAATCGCGCAAATTGTTACAAAAAATCACTTAAATATGCCTAATAATCTATAAAAATGTTAAACTTACAGTCAAAATCAATTATAAGAGACACAAGGCAACAGATTTTTTATATTACAATTTTGCGTTATTTCTTTTGATTGTTTTGTGTTTTTCTGGCTTTGGGTCTAATAATGAACTGTTGATCGAAACTAATACCAAAACGAATATTCTTGCAAAAAAAGGAGGATTTATTTAACTCGTATCGAATGTATAGGTAAAAAATCGATCAAAATTGGTTGGTATGTTCTGTATTCAGAGTCTAGAATATAGTTTTATTTTATCAATGCTAAATTTTGCGATAGTTCATACATTGTTTACACCGCACGCCACTGCAGTAAAGACTTTTAAATTTTACACATTTAAGCGTCATATATATCTTTATTTTATTCAATTAAAATTTAATTGATTTATTTAAATCATGACAAACGCTAAGCAATCCTTATAATCACTATAGGTTGACAATAATCCGTCAAACTGACATGGGCTAATCGAAAAATGTGGCTTAACGCAAAATTTCCAGTTTTTCGAGCATAAATCAAGAAGGAATCAGCACTACTAGCGCAAGTGAAATGTCATGACTCGTAATTTATTCAGTGATTATGGAGTAAGTGATTATTTGAATTTAAGCTGAACGCCAAACTCAAAAATCCACACAAATTAAAACGACTTTTACCAGCCAATTTAAGTGAACGGTTTGCTCCACATACATAAACATACACACTACGCACCGCCATATATTCGACATTCATTTCAGCATATATTTATTCTAGATTTGTTCACAATTATTTCTCGTAATACAATGTCCAACGAAATTGCCGACCTTTCTGTTATTTAGAGCATAAAACGCTGTTATTGTAATACATTTAGATTGTCGGAGACAATACAGATAAAATACTAACCTGTTTCGTTCTTTAGATACGTTATTCAAGTTAGTTCGGTCTGTCTATCTTTGACTTTTGCGATAAAAATCGTAATCAAAGGTCGCGGACGCTCGCAAATGTCAGAAAATATGTTTTATGTATCTTAACTCGAGAACCATAATGTTCCAAATACATTTTAGACAATTTTACAGTAGAGCAAATTCAGTTTAAATTAGGCTTACTGGCTTACTGTCAGTACTTCAACATGAGACTAGTTTTAAATATCCTCTAGACTGAAATATTCACAAGATTCACAAAAAATTCACAAAAAACGCCTTGTATATTTTATACCATTAAAAATACTGCAAAAAATTTTTTTTTACAACTCTATCCAATTGAAATCTTACTAAGTCAATTATTTCTTAAATATATGGCATTCGGTAGATACAGGCCCGGCCTGTGATATTTTCCTTGTGTCTGCGAAAAGAATTCTGGCGCGTTTCGGACTATATTCAGTTGCCAATCCACCGGTTTTGTGGCACGCGGGCTTGCCAGATTAGTCTCATACGAATGCCGGAGATGGTGGGGGGAGGTATAGTCAACAATATTACAAAAAAAATATATATTGATGTAGGGTCAACTTGATTCTGTGATTAAAAAAGTCGTCGATTTTTTACTATAAAAATACACATTTTGATGTAATGGCAATCCCATATTTGAAAGTTATTTTAATATAACATTTAATTGTCTTAATGGGAGCGGAAGAAAATTTAAGGCTTAAAGACCATAATTGAAATTGTCAATATTGATAACGTTGAGTAGCATGGAGGTTATAAATGGAATATAAAATGTACTCTCGAACTTTATTTGCCCTGAATACGAATGCGAACTGAAAACTACGTAAGACATCCGAAAAAGTCAGGTGAAATGTCAAAACTGTAATTTTAGCAACATTAGTACATGTATGCCATTGGAATTCGATCTCCCAGAAACTTCAAAATCTGTATAAAATACACAATGTAACACTAATTTTCAACTATCTTTTTCTAGAAAATGTTCCTATGTACGACCATCATACTATTATATGCTGTTATTAAGCCAATGGTGTCATTTAAAAAATATGTCGATTCCGTCTTTATTCAAAAACCATTGAAGCTCGAAAATTTAGTTTACGGTAAATATGTGTACATATTTTGCAATTCAAAACCGAGTTTTTTTTTAAATAACCGACCGATTTAGAGATTTTGTCAAGTTTCAATACTTTGTGTTCTCACTATATAATAGCGGTTTTACACTATTGATAATGGCACTATACGCAATTTTCTATTGCTTGAAAAGTTGTAGAACATTTTGCGTGATAAATTGCGTAGTGTAAAATAATTTGAATAACATTGAATATGTAAAATTCAACAAAGATATGCCTCTGTCTGCATATCGTCTGGTTAAAAGTAAAAGTAACTAACTATCATTTCAAATAATTACAAAAACCTAACTACAATAGAATAATAGAATAACTACAATAAATATAATGACATATTCCAGAGAATTAATGGATCTATAGAATTTATTGAACTTATTTTAATAACACTTATTAATCGTATTTTTGTTTAGATTCGTGCTTCAATAAAATATAACAAATTGTTAGTTAGTGACTTTTACCATTTTACCTTTAAGCCGACGATATATTATTTACAATAATATAAAACAATTTCCTTCATGTTTGATTTTGCCGGAGATGCTTGAATGCCTGCCAGAGACCCGAGCTAAAATATAATCTGAAATATTATAATTTGCATGTAGAATTGAAATAGTACAAGGCAATATCATAAAAAGACTAACCTGTTTCATTATTTAGATACGTTATTCAAGTTAGTTCGGTCTGTCTATCTTTGACTTTTGCGATAAAAATCGTAATCAAACGTCCCAGACGATCGCAAATGTCAGAAAATATCGTGTTTTATATATCACAACCCGAGAAACATAAGGTTGCAAGTACATTTTACACAATTTTACTGTAGAGCAAATTTCAATTTAATTTTTGATCTAACTCAGAAACAAAACCATTTCGAATTGACATAATATTTCACCTGAAGTACTTCAGCAAGAGACCAGTATTAAATATCGTAGACAAAAATAATTACAAAATACAAAGAAATGCTCAAAAACGAAGAAACATGGTAATTGATAAAAATGCTTTATATAAAAGTAAAAATACACAGTAAAAAATTATTTCCATTTATACTGGCTGTTGTATTTAAGTGTAGTGTCATGTGCCTGACTTTATTTACTATATATAAAATTAATAGTTTAGCTGCATGAGATTATATTTGGTCGACATCGGTCGTGTCTGCATTAAAATAATACATACTAGTTAGCCAAGACAGATATTTTGATTCTATTGACAGTAGGAATTGTCAAAAGATCAGCGTTTGGCACTACCTACTGTGATTAGAATAAAAATAACTGTCAAATCCTGGCTAACTAATTTTATATTAATAGTTGCTCATGCAGCTAAACTATTAATTTTACCAAAAAATGCCAAAGACATCAATTATACAAAATGTCCTCTACTTTAATTAATTATTTAACTATTTTCACGAAATTTCAGAAATGGCAGCTCATTTGTAAAGTCCTTGAGAATGCTTAAAAGAAGCATCCAGTTCATTTAGACTTTTGAACATAAACCTTTTCAACTCTAAGCTTGGTCATGAAAGTTCTAAATATGAACTTTCGTCCCGATACCTTTAGTAGTTTCTCCGGAATCGTCGCCACAAACAGAATTGGGATTACAGGGTTATCTAATGAAATTTAAACGAAACTATATCGCACTGGAGATTTTAGCATAACGTACAGGTTGCGTTTCAATAAAAAAATCTCAGTTCTGTACCAAATTTGACTTAGAACCTTATGGTTGAAAACTGAAAAACGAATAAAAATTTTGATGATTCAACAATTGAACCAAAGATAAACCACAGGTTAATTTTTAAATCAATTCGAAAAAATATAGATCGCGAGTTGAGTTGCATTATCTTTATTTTTAAGTCACGTTCAAAAGCAGCAATGATATTTTAAAAATAACGATTCTCAAATACATAATCAAATAATTCAAAAGACATTCATTGTCGGTATTGACAAAATAATATTCATTCATTGTTTATTCGTGCCGAAAGAATACAATGGGACAACATATCAGCGTAAATCATGTGAAACCTGTATTACATAACGGACGTATCGTCTTTGACATTACATCTTAATGATGTTTAGCATGTAATGCCATTAACATGAATAGAAAAAAGAACGTTGGCATTTGACAGACCACGAAAATTTTTGTGGATTGCCAAACTTTCTCCACGCCAAATTATAGATGTATCAACAAAGCGTCAAAGTGGTAAGTCATGCGTGGTCATGCGTAGTTTAAAGAAGTTTTATAGGTCTACAAAGTAATTAATAATCCAATACGCACGAAAACACAAGAAAAATTGATTTGAATTTTTTAAATTCGTTGATTTTCGCAGTGTTATAGGCAGACTACTATTTTAACAACAGTGTAGTTATGGTTAACAGTTCAGTTAAAAAAGTACTCTGTATTTTCTTCCCAGTATACATACAGTAAGTTCCTTTTCTAAAGATTAATTCACACACATACTTTTACGTTTCAATACTATCGCTTTGGTTAAGTTTACCTATACTTATCGGTATAACTAATTATATCAGACTTTTAGGTTAGGTTCAAACAAATATCCTTTTAAAAACACACATACCAAAAACAACTACACGAAAATGACTGCAAACTTAGCGAGGACTTTTTTAAAAACGTACTTAACCCCATTTACGCCTAAAAATCAACAGCTTAGGGCGTTGGGCGTCTACCGAGCAGCCATAATCAAAGATTTGAATATGCCGTTGGCAATCGAAGAGGTAAAACAACAGCGCCTGGGGAAGACCGAGGTCAGGATAAAGGTGCACTACTGCAGTATGAATCAGGCAGACGCTAATGCGTTCCGATGCACGTTGCGCAAGTTCCCGTTCATTGCCGGTTATGAATTGGCCGGAAGAGTCCTGGAAGTTGGTAGTGGCGTTAAGAAAGATCAGGTTATAGTCGGAGAACAAGTTGCTGCGTTGAATTTGGAGAAGAGCGGTGGTTTTGCCGAAGAATGCATCGTAAGTAATAATTTTTAATTCTACTGACAGCTCCTTAACCAAAAAAGGAATTGCATAGTGTCAAAAACTGCAATTGTTTTTATGCAGATAAAAGAGGTATCATTTTCCCTATATGATTTGAGAATTTGACATCTGCGGTATTCTTTTTTATCTACAGAGCTAATAAATCAATTTGAAGACATTTGAATCTCAATTTGTTTCATTTTTAGGTCGATGTTAAAGATTGCTTCCGTTTACCCTCAAACGTAACGTGTAAAAAGGCGGCTGTTCTCATATTGAGTCACAGCAAAGCTATATTTGCGTTTTCGAAATTGCGAACCCCAAAAGAGAAGGAATTGGTTTTGATAACGGCAGGAGCCGCGGGGTTGGGTATGGCAGGTATAGATGTTGCTTCTCGGGTGTACAAAGCAAAGGTAAGTTTGCAGATGTACATTTTTTGGTACCGGAGATTATATAAGGTTTGTTTGAGCAGCACCAAACTAAGTGCATAAAGTTCTTATTCTTTATGCACTTATTCTTACTTACTTCTGCGCATGCAGAATGGTTTTGCCCGTCCAAAACCTTCATGGCGCATGCGCAGAAGAATACCCAATTCTTTTTACTGCTGCTTGAACAAATCTATAGTATCTGTAAAGAAATCGTTAAAGTCTGTTAATTAATTATCCTATAAAACATGTGTTTGAATTTTTTTCTTGTTTCAAACTGATATTGACCTTATACGATACTTTTTTGGTGCAATCGTTTGACATACGACATACGCCGGTTTTAGAGATTAGCTTATACAACAAATAAATACATATATAAACATTAAATCTATTAAATCTGTAAAAGATTTGACAATTTTGGCGACATTAAACCTTGTTTCACTGTTGCTGACTGTTGCCTCAGTGGAATTTCTATGGCGTAATAAAATGTTTAATAAAGCGTCACGATTAGTGATTTTTTGTTTTTAGCAATTTCTATTAGGCAACTAATTTAGATAATAATTTGCAATTCAAACAAAAACCTCTGCAATTCTTTCAAAAAATTATGCATAAGCATTGAATACATTGAAGCTACAAATAATTTAAAAAAGCATTTATTATCACAGTTTCGACTTTATCATACAATATATAAAATTAACTATTAATTTTATATATTGTATGATAAAGTCATGTGTCTGTCCACATCAGATTTTTTTATTCAAAAAATATTAAGGATTTACTGTGTGCTGTCAAAGTTAACAGAAAAAATTATTGTCAAAAATACACTCCTTTCTTCCGTAGAATGTAGTTTCTGAAAACGTTTTTTATAAATTTATGTAAAAATTGTTTTGCATTTTTGCACTGGTTTACACATATTCATAAATTTGCTTTCAGATTCATATTTTACGGAAAAAACTATCAGAATCACTTGTCAGTTGTCAGACTTTTGTGTTGTTGGGTAGTCGTTGGATTATTGTATTTTTTGAGAATAATTAATAGGAAATTTACTAGATTGACTGGGTTAAGTTACTTAGTCATTGTGGTTTATGTGATAAATTATTACGTTTATTATTAATTATTATTAAATTATTATGTTCCTAAAAGCTAAATATATCCGGTTACTCTACGTTTTGAAATTAGCACGCCTACTGCTAAATATTTCCCTTATTTCTTGTGCACACTGTACACTTTTAAGGTGATAGCAGTTACGGATTCCGAGGAAAGAAGTGAATTCATGAGACAACGCGGTGCCTTCAGTACGATACATTTCGATGAAAAGACCATTGTTGACGAAGTTCACGAACTGACCGACAAGAAGGGGGCCGCCCTGATCTATGATGGTGTCGGAGATTTTATGTTTGAAAGGATTAATAAATGGTAATATACAAGTTCTTTTTTTTATTTTCGATGAACTTTAAGTCAAAGAATGTTAAATTTTTTTTGTTTTCTAGCCTTGCCGTACAAGGTACTATACTTCACGTAGCGCCAAGCAGCTGCGCGACGATCCCAAAGCCCAGGGCCAACACGTATCTCTCAATGGTTTATCTGCACGCGCTGCGAATGCAAGATCCCGAACTTTATCGAACGATGATCAGCGATGCTTTAGAATTATGCAATGAGGGCATCATATCCGCTCATATCGGCGCTACCTTTCCCTTTGAGAAGATAAACGACGCTCTCGATCACATAGAAGAGAAAAGGTCGACGGGAAAGGTCGTTATTGAGATGGAATATTAAATATCTTAGTATTTGTAAGCGTAAGATATTTTATACGGTGTTGTCTATATTGATGGTATTTTCTCGCTTCTTTTTAAGTGGTAAAATGGTATTAATATTCGCCGATAACGTCTGTATGTTTATTATTATTTTACACTATACTCTTTTTTTGGTCATTTGTACATAGAACGTTTTTACTACTTATTCTGATTTACAGAACGCGTGTTTACATTTTTTATTACGTTGTAATGCAATTATATTGTTTACTGAATATATAAGAGACTATGCCGTTGTTTAATTTGTGATTAATATTATTGTTGATTAAGGAGATAAAATTGAATAAGTTTAATTACTTTTGTATTATTATTTTGTCATGCTATTTAGAAACATGTGAGCAATTTATATCTGTTATGCGCAAATCAAATATGAAGTTTATATCAACTAAAGTATTTATATTTTGATCCATAAAAAAAACAATGCAATGCATTAAATGTTAATTATCCTATACGATTGTTTTGTTTTTAATGAATGCCAATCAGACTCTCCGATTTCTGGAAAGAAACATAATCTAAAATGCAAAAACTGGTTACTTAAATTTATAGATGACTAACCCTATATCCCAGAATATTTTTTTCTTGGAAATGATCAAATGAAAACCGTTTCTCATTTAATATTTGTATTTTAACCATAATTTACAAAAAAAATTACTTAACAAACAATATACACACAAAACTATACAATATAATATATATCACATCATTAAATCCTAAGGAATTTACACGAATATCGTTAGCTTGGACAAGATAGGATCGTTCAAAGTATCTTTTCTTTTAAATAAAAATAATAGTAACCAAATTTGAACAATAGTTATCACTGGCAATATAAATAATAGTAAGCCTAAAAATACATTAAAACTAATATGCTAGCTCAGCTTGTCGCCACTCTGGTCAAATCTACAGACATCCATAAAAACTCCTTTCCCTCTATTTGATATATCAGCATACTCTCTCTTACTTCTGGCACATAATTTACTAGAGAATTTTGTGTCTCGTTTCCTAAAACAAATAGAAAAATACATAGATAATAATAGAGATAACTTGTCAAAATAAATGGATATTTTGACAGATTCTAGTTTGAAATTATGTCAAAATTTGAAGGTTATCATGGAGCTTTTATAAAATCCAGCAGTAGATGTCGCCACTTCTTTTTTATCAGAAAAGTATATAGAATATATAGATCAACACAAGGAGGCGACATCTAGTTTAGGATTACCAGGTTCAAAGACTAATTATAATTTATTATTAAGTATATTAATCATGCAAACTATATTAATTTTTGTTAATGCCGTACTGGAATGTGGGCCAATCTTCATCCTTGAAAACCAGTACACAAGTTGCGCAAAGCAAATTATTGAAATTATCAGCAATTGCAAGAAAATTATTAATAATTTTGTGCTGACACCACTTATATGCATATGGTGAAATTTGTCACCCACAATTCTCATTTAAAGTTCTTTCA
Source organism: Melinopterus prodromus (assembly GCA_964023965.1). Taxonomy (NCBI): domain Eukaryota; kingdom Metazoa; phylum Arthropoda; class Insecta; order Coleoptera; family Scarabaeidae; genus Melinopterus; species Melinopterus prodromus. The sequence goes on from OZ030392.1 coordinate 66,173,381, forward strand.
ATGACAAAATCATACACACTTAGGACAAAATATTCTTTTCAAAGCCTTTTCTTATCAAGTACTCACCCTCTTCCCGGTAAATCCAACTCATCCACAGCAATGGTCTTCACGTAAAGATGGTCGTTGCACCAAAAAAGGCATAAAGTCCTTGGTTCTAACACATTCATGTCATATTCCCAATTTAACTCCACTTTCTTGATGTTACCACCCAAATCTGCATGATGAGACAAGACCATAGAATAGGTAGAACCATGCTCCAGCTTCATATCGCCAGTTTGTGTCAAGTCCAGGTGAATAACACCTGCCGAACTGTGCAATGAAGCTTTCAGGAAACCCTGAACCCAAGTCTCCGCTGTTGGAGGTTTGGCCAACTCCAAACTTATCCTATATAAGCGATCTAAAAGAAAATAAAGGAATCTCAATGCATTATTTCTCATATTTGTGGGTTTAGCTTCAAGATGCATTTAAGTGCAATTGGCACGTTGTTAATTGACACCAACACAACCAGGCGGATGACAACTGTCATTAGTTATATGCTTTAGTTAACTTTTAATTCATTTAATTGTTAATTTTGTAGCTTTATATCCAAAAAATCATAAAATATCATTTTCTGATTCATAATCTTTATTTGATTGCCAATGGAGCCTAGTGAACATGATCTGCAGTTATTTATCTGACAAGGCAGTTATGAAGCAGGGAATTTTTTTTAGAGGTTTGAGCTCAATCTAGTTGGTCAATCTAACTAGAAACATGAATGAAAATCAAAGCCAACAAAAAACAGGTACAGAAATACTGAAACAAGTCTTCTACTGTACTTTGTTCCTCGTAATAAGAGAATTATTGAACATGCATACAGAAACTTACGACAAAATGGAAATTCTCTTCCAGTTGAAGTAAAATATTTATTTTCAACATTATTCCCTTGTGGATGGGTGGATACTTCATTCTCCAATCCAGGACTGGAGTCAGCGTGATAGCCCATTAGGGCACAACTTCCAGATCCTTGCTTGCATCCAAAGCATTTCCCAGCTAAGAATTGCTGATAACTCGGACACGAATGAGCTATAAGAAAATAATCAAATTTAAATTTACCGCTTTTAAAACCGATGACGTAACCTTACCTATATAAGGACACTGTCCGTTTATGCTATCTATGAATAGTTTAATGGCTCTCACGTGGTTGCAGGCCACCAGCACTCTTGATGCCTCTTCCAAGCCATCCCTATAAGGTAATCATAAATTTAAAATAAGATCGTCCACATCCTGTTTTTTCGGCATACTTGATTAGTGTTAATGGAACCAATGGACTTTGGGTAATGTCGCAGCCAGGTTGTTCTTTTCCGTTGTTTGGGTAGAAGTCTAGGTGCCCGCAAGGTTGGGACATACCATAACCTAGAAAAAAATTGTTTTAGATGTTTGGGGTACTTACCATTTTTTTTTTAAATTTTGTTTGGGGTGTTGGGTAAAGTTTTCAAAGTTTGGTTTTTGGGTTAGATGGAAGGGTTAATTACCAAACACGGACATACCCAGGAAGATAATCCCTTTTCCATCCGTGTGGATGACGTCAACGAATTCAGCGTCTGACGGGTCCAAACGAACATGGGCGGGCATTCCCTAAAATAGGAAAAATAATATGTTTTGGAGTTTGAAACTTGTATAATAGATGATGGTATGCACCACGCGCCTATAATAACACTTAAAATTTAAAAATTCATCAAAAGTGGTAAGATAATTGACGAGAAGTATGCTTTTTTCGTGGAGACTTCAACGGCGAATTAAGCGACGAACGCGCCTGAAAGTTGCTTACTGTATTTTTATACGTTTTTCTAGATAAATCGTATTTGGGCACTTTTATTTATTTAGTTTTCAGTTTTTTGGTCTATTCCTATAGACTATGTTGTTTTATTTGCGATTTTAAACATCATTTCTCTATAATTTACTGAATTCAAACCTAATATTGTCACCTGTATATTATTGAGTGAGGCTGACATTTTACATATCTCAAAAACTAGATGATTTTGGTTATAGATATATGAGCAAGGTGACCAAATGTCCCTTTATCGGCGGGAGAGTCCTGTCTTCATATTTCGTCCCGCGTGTTTTCAAAATTTCGCAATTTTTAGGAAGTTTTTACGAAATACGTTCAGGTAGTTCTTTGGTCTTATTTAGTCTAAACGTTCTTGTTAAGATAGTTCGCTAAAAGGCAGTAAACATATATTATCTTTAGAAGTTACATAATAAATTTAATTTAATAAGTATTAATAAAACATAATGCATTTATTTTTTTCCGCTATCATCTGAAAATTACTGATTTTATTACAAAGGAAAGTATGAATCTTAGGTAACTTACATACCGCAATAATTATAAATTTAATATTGGTTAATTCGAGAATAACATCACCTTCACATAAATGACTACAAAAGGTGTACATTCTCTCATTTGTACATTACATTGACAAGATTTGGTTGAGAAGTCAAAAAAAGTAAAAATGGTTAAAATCTTTTTTTCGTTTAATTTGCATACAGCCAATTTTTGTTGTTTCTACCATTTATTTGCGAATTTTGTTTATTCTCAATAATAAAGGTGAATATTTGATATTTTTCAAGTTTTTGAAAGCAGATTGTCGTTTTCTTACGAAAAATACCTACAGGTAGAAAAAGATTTCGTATAGGAAGCTTTTTACTCTATACGTGTACAAAATTGAATTTCTTAATATAGTAATATTTTTGTATATACATATTTACCTATACAAAAAAATTAAGGGAATATAGAAAAAAAATAATAAAGTTTTTATGTTCACGTAAAGAGCTCAAATTACAACTCGAAAGGATAATGAAATAAACCTTTAGTTGTATCTAACATTTTTGTACGTAAATAGTCATAACAAAGCGATTAATCAATAATAATAAAGTAAATCTATTTTGTTTAAAGCAGTAGGTATTTTATATCACCATCAGAAAAATTTGAAAGTTTCTTTATACACAGATAGAAAAGATTTCTTGTTTTAAAGAAATGTATTTGTTTGAATTTATTCTTTTGGGTCAAAACATATTTCTTTGACGCGAACAATATTTACTTCATTGAATACTCTAGTTTATTTGCTTGCAGAGATTAATTTATTTGAAATATTTATTTAAGTGGAATAAATATATATGGATACAAACAAAAATTACTTTCCTTTAAAGTAATATTTTAATTTTGATTTTAAAAAACATATAATTTTGTATATAAGAAGAGATTTATTTCGCTTAAAGTAATAATTTGTCTTTGGCTTAAAAATAGGTTTACTTCCGCCAAAGAAATCATATTTTGATTAAAATAAATATATTTTTACACAAGAAGATATTTATTTCCTTCAAAGTAATATTTTTGTTTTGGCTTTAAAATAGGTTTCCTTCCACCAAAGAAATCATATTTTGATTCAAATAAATATATTTTTAATGTCATCCAACTGTATTGTTAGATGGCGCTGTAAACTCTCTCCTCGCACTTCGTGCATATCGAGAGTATAAAGCCGCGTGATCGACAGTATAGAACTTAGAGTAGGTACAGTGCCTGCAGGTTCAAGTTGCGATTACAAATCAGAGTACACTTTACTAACTTAACCTTGACTATATGTTGGGTTTGGAAGACCAAGCACTGGTCGAGAATGTGCGACATCCCAAAAAGGAGGCGACACATGGCGAGTCTTCCGAAAAATTCTTGTCTATTAATTCCTTCAACAAATTAATAATTTTAAGCATTTTAACTCTACCAACAATTTTGTTAATTTAAAAAAATGTAATTCTTTCACTCAACACACAATCATAATTATTTGAAGTAAATAAATCTCATTTCTTATAATACACAAATTGCATACTTTTTAACTGGAAACATAAGTTGTCTGACGCAAATCAATGTTCTTTCTACCAAACAATTATTTCAAATAAATGCGTTTTTACCCGCAAAAAAATATTTATTTGAATCAAACAAAAATTTCTCTCTGTGTACAGGTAGAAAAAGATTTGGTCTAGAAAGCTTTTTACTCTATACGTGTAAAAAATTGAATTTCTTAATATAGTAATATTTTTGTATATATTTACCTATTCAAAAAAATTAAGGGAATATAGAAAAAAAATTATAAAGAATTTATGTTCACTTAAAGAGCTCTTACAACTCGAAAGAATAATGAAATAATCCTGAACTTGTATCTAACATTTTTGTAAGTAAATAGTCATAACAAAGCGATTAATCAATAATAATAAAGTAAATCTATTTTGTTTAAACCAGTAGGTATTTTTTATCAGTTTTATCACCATCAGAAAAATTTTAAAGTTTCTTTATAGAAAAAATTCCTGAATTTGCCGAAATCCCACTTCTGTTCCGCTTTGTCTCAATTAACTACTGGTCACCTTATACATGAGCCATAATCGTATTAGAATTTATACATTCATCCAATAAGTTAAGACAATCGAAGAGAAATATGTTTTTTTTTGCGGAGAGTTTAACGGTCTATCAAGCGATGAACCGGCATGCATAATGTAGAGATGTTTTTCAGCACGTGAGATGTGAGTTGAATATTAAAAACACCGATTAATGATCGAGACTGGTTAACGCACCATTAGCGATTAGCGAGTGCGTTAATTGTCTAGTTCATTAATCTCCGTTTAATATTCGAGTTGGTTGCAAAATTTTTTCGTCGATCGTATTTTTCTGGCTGCGTCTACATAGATTTTATTCGTCTATTTCGCTTGAGGTTATATGACCATTTATGTAATTTGATATCAGCAGTTCTGGACTGTGTGCCTGGATAACGGAATGTTTTGATTGGATGGTTATATTTTACGTATGTTTGGCTATATAATTGGCTATAATGAAGTCGTTTGATTGGCTATAACAAATCATGCATTAATAGAAATAGTGCATTTATAGAGCTTTTTAATAAATGAGTTTCTGTTGAGTAAACAGAGAGAAATTTTTGTTTGATTAAAATAAATATGCATTGACTCAAAGAAATTTGTTGTTTCAATAGAGGCAAAGAAATATTTATTTTGCGGATAAAAACGCATTTATTTGAAATATTTGTTTGGTAGAAAGAACGTTGATTTGTGTCAAACAACTTATGTTTCCAGTTAAAAAGTTTGCAATTTGTGTATTATAAGAAATGAGATTTATTTACTTCAAATAATTATGATTGTGTTGAGTGAAAGAATTACATTTTTTTAAATTACCAAAATTGTTGGTTGAGTTAAAATGCTTAAAATTATTAATTTGTTGAAGGAATTAATAGACAAGAATTTTTCGGAAGACTCGCCATGTGTCACCCTCCTTTTTGGGATGTCGCACATCCTCGACCAGTGCTTGGTCTTCCCAACCCAACATATAGTCAAGGTTAAGTTAGTAAAGTGTACTCTGATTTGGAATCGCAACTTGAACCTGCAGGCACTGTACTCTATAAGTTCTACACTGTCGATCACGCGGCTTTATACTCTCGATATGTACGAAGTGCGAGGAGAGAGTTTACAGCGCCATCTAACAATACAGTTGCATGACATTAAAAATATATTTATTTGAATCAAAATATGATTTCTTTGGTGGAAGTAAACCTATTTTAAAGACAAAACAAAAATATTACTTTAAAGGAAATAAATCTCTTATTGTGTACAAATATATTTATTTGAATCAAAATATGATTTCTTTGGCGGAAGTAAACCTATTTTTAAGCCTAAGACAAAATATTACTTTAAGCGAAATAAATCTCTCCTTATATACAAATTTATATGTTAGAATCAAAATTATATTTGATTGGTGTAAAGAAACGCTTGTTTAAAACCAAAACTAAAATATTACTTTAAAGGAAAGTAATTTTTGTTTGTATCCATATATATTTATTCCACTTAAATAAATATTTCAAATAAATTAATCTCTGCAAGCAAATAAACTAGAGTATTCAATGAAGTAAATATTGTTGGCGTCAAAGAAATATGTTTTGACCCAAAAGAATAAATTCAAACAAGTACATTTCTTTGAAACAAGAAATCTTTTCTATCTGTGATAAACATTCTTATATTTACTGCTTTAAAAATCTTTCTCGATAATTGACTAAAATCCAAGCGAATGTCGCCTTTCTATTGTATATTAATTTTCTGTTTGGAATTTTTATTGAAAGCTCGATGAACGCGACTATACAGTGTGTCCCAGATCAACAAGTATACTAATAATAATGGACCCAACATTTCACGTGAAAAAGTTATTCTTTACAAAAAGAGTTTTTATTTATTTGAAAACAAAAATTGTAAAATTTTCCTGAGAGTAATTTGGAACTATTCCACTGTTCACTAAAATGTGAATTGTTTTACACTAAATTTTTAAACCAAACAAAATTTAAAAAAAATTGCTTTACAAGGACTTTTTTAATTCAAAGTTACAGCTATAGACTTTTTATAGCATCCAAAACTCTTTAGAAACAAATCTTATTTCTCAAAATATAAAAATTTAGGTCCGTTATTGCTCCAGTTATTGGTAATAAAAACAGGACTACCGCAAGGTAGCGCTTTTGGGCCAGTCATTTACCTACTCTACACCACCTCCCAGCATTAGAAAATAATACTGTGTCATCTGCAAACGGTTGCGGTTGCAGATGACACAGCTATCCTAATATTCGTAGGGAGCAGCAATTAAGAAAAACAACCCATTCCGGTTGCTATTAATAACCATGTACTACGCAAACACAACCAAATATCTCGGCATGACATTAAACGCCAGGCTCCGCTGGAAAGCCCATGTCAAAAATAACAGAGAAGAACTAGGAACTAGATACAGATATAGAACTTTGACAAGCTTGGTTTGTGCCAAACAACCCCCACGAAGGGGTTGTTGGTAGAACTAACTGAAAAGAAAAATTTAACATCTGTTTGAATAAACAACTGAAGAGAAAAGTCCTCTGAAAAAAAGGCTTTTGCTTTGAGATCTTAGATCTAAAACCTTAAGATAAATATAAATTATTTAATAGTCACTTCCATATGACAAAGTGGAGAAACTATAAATTAAACCTGGAAAATATAAAACCGATTTCCAGTACCAGAATAATACTGTTAACTTACTTGGAAATATGGTTCAGCTGGATCCAGCCCTGTTATCCTTCCTAGTCCTTTGAGCATGGCGCCTGCGTATCCTGCAGTATGAGCACCCAAGGAATGACCAATGATATGAACGTCACCAACATCCAAACCATATTTCTTTTGCTAGAACATTAATTATCCTATGAAGTCATTCTGTATTATTATAGAGCATTTGTATCACTTACCAAATGACTTATGAAGTGCCCTAATTCCAAACCGACTAATCTCGTATTGGCAGTGGCCTGTGTATACAAAGGAAGACTTCCACCAGCCCAGTCAACAATGAAGACGTTCATATCTTCACCTTTCAACAACTCATCTTTCATATCACCAACCTAGAAACAATTTCAAAAAATTATATTTTATCACTTCTCATTTTAACTAAGTAAATGCACAATACTCTCCTTTCAGCGAGAGTTGACATATGCGTCATCAATTTTCGAATCAGTCTCACACAAAAAGTCAGGCATAGATAGCTCTAGCCATCTCAACTAAGAAACTAGTATCTAACATCAAATTCAAAAGAAGAGCACATATATCTCTATACATAATAGTAAAACGTTCTATGGTTGGTACTTCTTGTATAAATATGAGCATTCTAGAATGATTTATAATATCTGTTCGCTGCGTTAATATAGAATACGGAAATGATATTGCATATTACATAAAACGTATTACATCAAAGCAGCAATGCAGTCTGGCCAGTAATAGTTTATTGCTTGAAATTGAATTAAATCCGATAATGTCTAAATAATTTGAATCGTAAAATTTACTTTCGGATAGTACCTATATCAAAACGGCACCTATACATAATATAATGTGAAACCACATCGCAATAGAGAAACAGGTCAGAATGTGCATATGCATAATACGATGTAACTTGCTCGGTTGCAAATATAGGTTGTTTAAATATAGGTGATAGCCTCAGCCAGGATTTCACTGAAGAAAAATTCAAACACACAATGAGTGTTATAATGAGAGTAGTAATGAGTCTTTTAATTCTCTACAAAAAAATATGTGTACATACTTTACCTACTAGTTGGCATTTTCATGGTATAGGTCTAGAGAAACAACGTATTTATGTGCTGGGTAAATCGTTCCGCTAGCCAAGTCATTGGAAACATGATAGAGTATCATATTTTAATAAAAATGCCAATAAATCAAAAAGTATAAAGTTTAGTGTAGATCAGTGGTTCTTAACCTTTTTGAAGTAGGGAGCACTTTTGATTATACGAAAAATTCGTGGAGCACCAAAAACATTGACATAACATTTACTCAAAATTACAACGATTATTAAATAGCAGTTACAAAATAACATTAATTAGACAAAATAGAAATATATTAATAGTCTACCTTTTTTCAGCAGAATTAATTTTTAGAAATCAAATGAGTAGGTATAATGTATATATGGTCTTATATGTTTTTCTATTCCTTAAGAAGTTACAGCCATTTGAAATGTTAACAAACAAAGAAAAATAAAAGATAAAATGCATATCAAACAATGAGAAAACGAAAATATAACATAATCAATACCCATTACAACAATAAAATGTAAATAAATTTAAGTAACAAAATAAAATCCACATAAAACTTTTTACAGATTTTCTTCTAAAAACTAAATGTCATTCCGAGTAAAAAGGTTCATATTGACTTATTGGTTTTCTCAATTCCATAAGAAGTTGTAGCCGTTTAAAATACGGTTTTATTGATATTTTTATCAGCTCTAACTTTTACCGAATTAAAAAAATGAATACTCGAATGAAGTTTATTTGCGGCGAAAATCATTAGTCTGATACAGAAAAGAAAAAGATATATTTCTGTATAAATTTAGAACACAACGAGAATTTTTGAATTTATTTCTACAAACCAACTGTTGAATGTTTGAGGGAAAAGGCACTCTCGATGTACCGAATTGCTTCCGAAGTTTTCCTTTTGCCCGTATTCACATTATTCCACATTTTGTGTGTGAGCATGTTTTGATTTTCTGGCCCCACAAAATTTTGTTCGTGAACTATCACCTGGTGGTTATAAATGCCGCCACCTATTTGGTGTATTGTGATAGTTCTTCCAAGCATTTGACATGTTCGCGGTAATATAAATTTAAATATAGAGAATAAAACTTTCAAAACCTTAGTTTGTCAAATATTTAGGTAATTTGGCTAGATTATTTATATTAGCAGTTACTAACCACCTACTCGAGTAGTTTTGATAAGCTCATTTTTAATACAACTTTATACTAATCTAAGGCTTAATAAATCCGCATGTGGATGATAGGTGAGGGCAAAAATATATAATATCAAAACATCATATTTATTATCTTTATTTTAGGAAATATATTTCAAAATGTTTACATATTTTCGGAACTTTTTATGTGGCATGTGTATCAGAGCTATACCCATTTTTATTTTAATTGTATTATGTTCTAAATTCTTTATTTGTTTTATTCATATCTATTACTATTTAATAATTGTAAATGTTCAATTGTGTCTAATTTCCAAATTATTTTAATACCACACAAATATTTTAATTAAGTTGTGGATATTCAATAACTATTTAAAATTAAACAAATTTCAGTTTTTCTTTACAAATATTTATCTAAAATTTTTTAGGGTAACTTGGAGTTATTCTTGGTTTTATTAAGTTAACAACATCGTTAGATCTGATATATATTGACAATTAACAACCAAAAACACACACTTTTAGTACAAACAACAGTATTCTTAGACTTGCCAATATCATTACTTGAAGAAATCAAAAATATATCTGTTAAGTTGTTTTATACCCAGTAAATATATTATCCTATTAGTTTTAGAAAATTAGTCTGTTAGATATTATATTTTATGAGGTATTTTATAAATAAGGCAATGCTTGAAAATACCGAAAGTATATACATGTTATATCAATCTAGAACAACGCACATGTGGATTTCCAAAACATGTATCAAGTTCTCAAAACGCTGCGACAGGCTGGACAAAAACGTGTTGTTTTATGCCTGTACGCCGAATATTGCTTGAGTATTTGAGCAAAAAAACCGATAGAGTCAATGCTTCACAGAAAAATACATTTTTGTAGTTGAAAGAACGGTTCAGTACGAGATTTCTTTTTATGTTTTAGTTTCGAAGAGAACATAAAATCTTGTTATGTAGAGTGCACGTGTTTGTTTTTGCTGCATAACGCGGTTTGCAAAATGTAATAATATGCAATGATTACATGAAATTAAATTAAATATTCATTTTCATATCAAATTAAATTGCTGATTATTTTATGATTACCTCTGATCTACACTTTGGAAAAACGAATTTCTTTCGTAGAGAATTAAAAATTTAGTTTTGTTTTGTTTTCAATGGACTATATAAACGAAATATCGGTAATTTGTTGGTTGATATTCCTAACGCCTTTAAAAACATTATTTACAACAAAACAAACAATTCCTCCAATCCGTCAATTGTTCCATAATCGTGTTAAGGTTAATATGTCAATTTGCCCATAACACAAACGAACAATTATCGCGTTTACTGCAGTTTCTACACAATTAACACAATGAAGACGTTAAAGACAACATTGCATCCAAACTGTGTTTAATTCCTTGCGACACACTCGATTTCCATACAGGTACATACTATTAGTATACAAACAAACGACATCCAAACGCGTTTGCTTCTAGAAATAGACGTTGCCGCAACTCTACAACTGTCTACTTGCAATAACAATTGCCACTTACCCAATTTGACAGAGGCGTGTCAATGAATCCGTGTATGATGAACTTCGTTTTCTTCTTTGGATCAAATTTCGACTTCTTGATAGAGTTGTCGTCTTTTGCACGTAATAATTGCCCCTAGAATTAAATTCAGAAGTTATATTTTTCATGTATGATTTTTTTTTTCGAAAATGTGGTATAACTTAGAAACGAAGCAATTTTGTATATAAATAAGTTATCCTCAATAGTCTTAAAATCTAAAGATTTATCAAATGTAATCATAAAATTACCAGAAAATAGTTGATTTTGGCGGAGACTTCAATACTAAACCAAGCTACAAACCCGCGAACATTACAAATTTCCTTTTAGTTTGTTATTAACATATCAAATGCATAACCGTAGAAATTATAATCGGCCAAATCCTAATCTCCGCAATTATGTTTTTCCGCAACGTTTACATAAACCAATTAAAGATAATTTTAATAATAACACCATTAATACATAATTGTTTGAAGTTACCGTTTTGTGTGCGGTTTGCGATCTCGATAAATTGCAGCGCTAACTTTCGTTTTTATTTTCAGCTAGACGTAATAATAACAACGGTGAATAATCATAAGTCAAATCGTGTGTGTGTTTTTCTCTTTTTTCTATTTTTATCCGCTCGTACGTGCGTTTATAATGTTACGCCGTTGTGATTTTTATGTGCATGTCTTCCGCATTGTCTATTTTTGCGGATATGGTAGTAAAATTAATGGAGCAATTATGCATTTATTGTTCACTTTGCTATTATTTTTGCAGGTGATATTGTTATGCCATGTAATAGCTGTCGCCTTGACATATGGATTTACGATTTTGTTTTTATTTTCTAGCTTTATTTACTCCATCAGTTAGTAAGAGTTAGTAAGAACATGTTAATGATTAAAACAACTTTTACAAAACATTTTAGAATATTAATGATTAAAATATTACAAATTTTTATTTAATTTTTATTTAACTCCAAAACCAAGCAGTTTTGCACATAGATAAATTGGCCGTAATAGTCTTAAAATCTATTGATTAATCAAAGTTGATCATAAAATCATCAAAAGGAAAGAATTTTTGCGGAGATTTAAACGATGCATCGGACGATAAACCCGCAAAAAATTGTTTTTAATTTTTAATGTTGCAAATTTAAAACACTAAAAAACCGTTATAACTTTAAAATTGCACGCTATTTGTTGATTTAATAATGTTTTAATGGAATTTAAATGGTAGTATTGTGTATAAGACATGTGAATCGGTTCAAAAATACTACAAGTAAAAAATGTGAGTTCTGAGAAAATGAACACAATGACTTTTTCCGGTGAGATATCTCAAACGTATAGAACGTATGTATTTTGTGACAAGGGACAAAATATAAAGTTTTTTACAGAGAATTAAACGGTTCATAAATTTTATTTATATGTGTTATGAAAGGGGAGTTATGTTTAAAACAATCATTTTGGTCATGTATTAATTTTGAACTTATTGAGAAATATATATTGAACAATACAGAGTTTTGGAATTACTGATTCTGAATCTGTTCTCACATTTTTATTCTTTCACACGCAGTATGAGAAAGTAAATATGTAAAAAAATTGCATTTTTTATGTTTTGACAATACCGACTGTCAATAGAATCAAAATATTTGTCAAATCCCGGCTAACTAGTTTTATTTTAATGCAGATACGATCGATCTCGTCAAAATAGAATCACATGCAAGATAAACTATTAATTTTATATATGGTATGATAAAGTCATGTGCCTGGGTACATCAAATTTTTTAAAATCAACTTGGCGGATTCAATATGGCGACCAAATATGTAAAAATAATATTTTGATTTGCATAAAACTTGTTCCCTAAATATTTGAAGATTGCTGATTCCAAATATCATAACAGATTTTGAAAATATAAAGTGGTGGTTATGGCGACCGGAAATGTAAAAACATCTAGTTCTTATGATAATTCTTCTTATTCTTATAATATTTGCTGTGATATTTAAACGCCTGGATTCCAAATTCAATATCTACTTTTGAAAAATCAAAATGGCAGATTCATTATTGTGACAAAAAGTGTGAAAAGTATTAATATTAGATTTGCATTTGATTTTCCTAAGTCTCAATGAATTGTCAAAATTGTCAAATTTAACAGTGTGATGGTTAAAAAACAATAAATAAAAGCTGTTAAAACTTTTATCAAATTTATTGCATATCTTTCTATCAGCTTTATATTATTTTTATATTGATAACTTAACGTTATATTGTTATGTTCATGTTATGGTTGTTTATATTCACATTTTAATAATATAAACAGAGCCTTTTTTGGCTTCACTGTATTATAAAATTATGTTCAACATACCTCGGCAGTATTCAGTCTTGTATATAGGATGAATCTGGTATTTATGACTTCCCTAGGTAGTGGAAAAACATTGAACGGCCTGATTATCAAATGGTACCAACTTCTTGTAATGTTTAAGCATCCCAATTCATCGTAGCATCTTGATTCATTTTCAACTGAAATAAAAAGAGAAACACATTAGGCCAGGAAAATAAGATATAAAAATATATTCGTATTATTCGATAACAAAAATTTTCTGACAATAATTTAGATATTTTCGAATACCTCTTGAGTCGGACATAATCGGCTTGACCTTTTATTAAGTGCATTGTCCAGTTTTTGTACTTATTATGAACTATTTCTGGGTTTGCTTCACCCATGTTAATATCTGCAACTTTGAAAATTATCAAATATGCGATGTATTATGTATACCTATCTATTTATCTTCAAAAACACAGATACAGTTTCAAAAATCATAAAATCATAACACTAAAAAAAGCTATTGGTAGAAGAGAGCCCAGGTTTCTCTTTCAATATTTAACCATGAATAGAATTTTATTAATAAAAGCTACTATAAACAATAATCCACTTTGTGTCTTCAACACCGTGTCACATGATACAAGAACGACGTTTGTGACCCATTTCACCGTTTAACCATGGTTAATTCAATTACATACACCTAGATGGCCGTAGATGGAAGTTTTCACTCCTCAAGTTCTTCTTATACGTCTTCTTATACTTCGTTTAAAACCACAAGGAGGCTGTGCAAACTTAAGACCCAGACCACGATGTCGACCTCAGCATTTTACCGTTTGGTCACCGTAGTGTATACTAGGGCGCTTTCTATATACAGGTATACACAACAACGCTGCTATACTTTGCGAAATCGCCAGAAATTGGTTTCTTTCAAAGTTAAGGTCACCGATTGCCAGACAGCGACGTTGAGAAACGCCCAATTATTGCTTATTGCTACTATAAATTACGTGGCAATGATGGCCACGCCAAATTTGGGAGTAAGGTCGCAGTTTGTTGCAAGTAAATTCCATAAATAGTGTCGAAATTGTCCATCGTAGAGGTTAATTTCATTAATTTATTGTTGTGGGATTGTTGGTATTGAAAATTGTCATCAAAACCTCTTGATTTTTAGAATTTGACGTTTAGTTTAACAAATCCTAACCTCAAAATTATCTGTCACGTCACGGTGACAGTAGTTTGACATTCCCATGACAATCCTTCAGAATATGTTAGGTTATGTTGCAACATTGTCACCGCCTTTAGTAAATAGATACCATTAAACACATAACCTCCAAACTTTTTACAAAAATACACTTTTTTTGTATGTTTATAATGATTGATGAACGCTAATCAAAGATACCAAATAGAAAAATGATGAAAACTCGAAAAGATTGAAGAAATAATCTTCCGGATTGCTATTTAATGATGAAAAGTTGCTGGTGGAGAGAAAGGTGAAGATAGCTCAGAGAACGCATGTTGAGGCAGGCGGAAGAAGAAGAAAGCATTCGTGTGGGTTGTTTGCTTGTCCCTTTTATGAGAAATTATGCTAATTATGGTAGAACGTTACCTTCACTTCGGGTTACTAAAATTATGCTTCTCGCAAGTTAGTTAGAGAATAAATTGTTCATGATGAGGTAAGCATAATAGGAGTTTGATTGCTTCTAATTGTTTAATTTTTTATTTATTATTTATTTATATTAAATATATCTCCCGTTTTTCTTTATTTAATAACAAACCAACTGAAAATTATTTAACTAGTTATTATCGAACAATAAATTCGTTAATAATCCACGATATTATTTTCTGGTCGAAATTGAAACATAAAAAGAAATCTCTGACTAACCCGATAACAATTTCTTTCAACTAGAAAAAATTATTTTTCTGTGGAGCATTGACGGTATCGTTGACTTACTTATAAAATATCAATCTCACAGTCTAGCTTGCTAAGACGAATAGGATACTATACTGGGTATAAAACAAATTGTCAGATATTTGATTTTTTCAAGAAATGATATACACTGTAGACAAAAAAAAACGGTACACATTTTTAATCACTCGTATTTCCAATAATATTTAGTCAATTCAAATATTTCTTTAAAAACGAATTGCTTATAGTGTGAAGATTGAAACCATACCATATTCGCAATAACAGAACTTTCAACATTTGTGATAATATCTGGTCAATTTAATGTGAAATGAAAGGTGTAGGTATTAAAAATCAATGGGTAACGACATTTGTCTTGTTTTGGTAAAAAAAGGACACTAGAGATCTTATAGCATCGTATACAGGTTGATTTTTTTCTTAAGCAATATCGAAACAATGCTTTTTATTGTTTTTAGTAAAAACCAGTGGAATATGACGTTTGTAACAAAACATTGCAACGGCAAGAGAAATCTAACAGTGTACTTGAGTTATCTTTAAAGATCTTGGATAAACCATTGGTGTTGTTAGGTGTTGGGTTATGGGTGTTTATGAATTTATCATTTTAGGTGGTCTTTTCGTCAGTTTCAATTATGATGTATAACAATTGTTGTTTAACTGTAAATTTTAAACGTATGTTACTTGTTCTTGTTTATTCGCACTTACTTAGCCTGAATATATTGTGTTGTTCCTTTTTGTAGATATTTCTTATTTGAAGATGTAATTTTATGTAAAAAAGGAACAGCAAAGACAAGTGAAAGCCAACTTAACTTTTTCATAATTTTAGTTTAATCATAAACGATGTTGATTTTAGTTTCAAATCACTTCAATAGCAAAATTTTATGTTTTTGTTGCAAAAACATAAAAATTTGCAAATAATCTACAGCCCAATATTTGTAGTACAATATGGAAACGAGGTAAGAAAAATCCTTCAAAAATTTCAAAATCAATGGGCGCCCAAAATAAAAGTAAACGTTGGCCATTGTTGCTCCACCATCTTTAAAGATAGCTCAAGTTCCAATTGGACTTTTCGTGCCTATGCAATGGAACCGTTTTTTTCTTCATCTAACCAAACGTCCAATTCAACTCCTTTCTTGAGTAGAAAAAAACGATGTTTCACCCTGTATACTAAAAAAACACCCCTATTGACCAAAAGAAAACAGATGTCGTTACCTACTAATTTCATTCCACCTTTCATTTCACATTAAATTGACCAGATATTATCAGAAATGTTGCACTGCCATATACAAAGCAACATTATTTTGGATTAAAACGTTCAATTATTGCAAACATGGTATGTTTTCAATCTTCACAATATAAGCAATTAGTTCATTAAAGAAATGCTTGAATTTAATTAATATGTTTAGAAATATGAGCAATTGAAAATTTGTACCGTTTTTTTTTTGCCCACAGTGTATATTATAATTCTAAGAATACTGTTGCTTGTTCTAAAATCGCTTGCTTTATTTTTTAATTAAGGATTATATTATCTGAATTAACACCGGATGCTATTAGCTTAAGAAAGCCAACACACAGCGAAGTATATTCTCAAAACGTGAGAAAATTATATGCTTGCGGCTATTGCTTCAAATGAAAGTTAATTTTTACTTGGATTGAAACATTTTCTTTCATTTAAGAGGTCTTATACTTTAATCAAATCACTTTATTCTCAACTAAAATATCTGCAAATATCTGCTTGCGGTATAGCAAACTAATCATTTACTTGCATGAAAGCACATTGCTTTGAGTGAAGTACATATTTACTTTTCTGTGTGAAGAATTACCCCAAATTAGCTTGCTTATGAAACAACAAATAATTGGAAATTTGACACAATGGAAAAAAATATATTTATACTTATTATAATTTTATACGCCCTGAAACAATTGTATATTCTTGTTTTTTTTTGTTTTTCATACACTCTTGTGAACAAACTTTCATTATTTCAGGTAAAATTATAAAGTATAAGATTTGCTATAAGATATTTTTCAATTTGTACGATTATGAGTTCATCGGTAGTTTCAAGAAAAAATCAACATAGAAAAAGACTTTCTTTAAATGCAATTACATTATATAAGACGCATAATCAGGATAAATTGATATTTTTTAATACTAGAATAAAATTGAACATTTCCCTTTTTTTTGCTACCTTTAAAATCAAACGTTTTTATTTTATGGGTTTAGAGCTTTTTTGCATTTTTTTATGATTTTATAGGTATTCTTATATCTATCTCAAATTAACAAAGAAAAAAAATTCCAACGTTTATTTTCCCACATATTGTATAGAGTTAGTTCTGATTTTTTGTATTAAGCTAAAAATAACTATTAGCGAATTAACGCTTTTGCCCAGTTTTATTAAAATAACGATAAGGTATTTTTGTTATTTTAATTTATGTAAAAATCTGAAACTTTTCTCTAATAATACAAATGCAACGCATATACAAATTGTTTTGTATTCTACATTAGTCTAGCAGATACTTTCTGTAGCTCCTCAAGTAGAATCTTAATGTGCCCTTTATAGTATACAACTTATAGTATACAACATCAATGATCTCGCAGCATGGTCATGGGCTACATTAGTTCGACCCCGCCTTCCAAACTCCTTTTAGAACTATCGTAGTTACATAAAAATTTATATGACTTGTGTGTGTGTGTGTGTACTTTTCGGTTATTACCCTTATACAGTCAGTCCCTGTTTAAATATTTTGCCAATTACCGATTTCTTTACTCTTGCAGTTATCTACAAGTAGTGTATACCTACACACTCAGATAAGTCCACACATTACTGGTTTGTACAGTTGAGGTTTCTCAATCCGATTTACCGTTCGGTTACAAAACCGATTACGACAGGAAGTAAGTAAGTTTGCGTGTGCGTTACGTGGATTACGTATATGTATATCCGCACGACATGCCGGAATGAAGAAGAATTAGGAAGTGCCACTTTTGCTTTCAACAATCCCATAATGTTGATGTCTATCTATCTATCTGTCTCTCTAACTATATACCGGCCATAATTTGTGTCTGTCGTCAACATTGCGTCGGAATCTCTTTGGAATTCTCTCTATAGTGTTAATTGACACTGACATTACTTGTCGTTATCTTGTTACGTATGAAGTAGCCGTCTGAAGAACGTTACTCAATTATTTTAACTTCCTTCAGCCCTCGTCGTTAGCGGGTAATTGTGTTTTAATCTTCCTTATTATTTCTGGAAGGATATTTTGTAAGATAATGATGAGTGATTTCAGTAATCTGTTGCATACTTTCTGCAATATTATATTAAGGATAATGAAAATATCCTTTTTATTTCTGTAGATTAATCGTTAGCAGGCAACAAGAAATTACCTGCTGACAATAATTTTTGTAGACTAACTTTATGAGTGATTGGTATGAGCTTCTATAGGTCTTATGTTGTTAATTGGTGCATATTAAATAATTATTGCAAATTTCAACTTAATTCTTAAATTATTTTTAGAGTAGTGATTTTTGTGTCTTTAGTGTAAATTTGATCACACTATGTTACTTCAAAAAATCTACCTACTTTATGACCAATTGGTCTTAGCTCTAAGGCTTTTATATGGTATATTGATGCATATTATATAATTATTGTAAATTTCATCAAGATTTGTCCATTATTTTTCGAGTTGTGATTTTTTTAATTTGATTTGGTGTAAATTTAAGCAAAAAATTAAAAAAATTCGACCTACTTTATGAGTGATTTACTTTTGCTTCTATGAGTTTTATATTGTTTATTGATGCATTAAATGATTATTGTAAATTTCTTCAACATTCTTCTATTATTTTACAGCTTAAATTACCAAAGGTAATTGTAAAAAGTAAAAAATACTTAATTTCTTGTTTCTTGGAGGTTTGGCTTTAGATATCCATTCAGCGGAGCCAATAACAGAAACTTTAACCCAGAAGCCATTTTGTAAATTGGTTATAAATAGTGGTTTTGTTGTACTCCTTGTTTTGGTTTTAATAATAAATTACTGCTATTAAATCAGGAAAACGCCAGAGAACATTTTGAATTACTCGGTAATTTAATAAAATATAATTAACCATCTTGAATTTTTAATCACATGGATATGTATCCACGTGTAATTATGTAATTAATATTTAAAATTAATAATTTTAATGTCAGCGGTAATTTAGTACAAAAATTAACCATTTCATATCATTATATTTTGCAAGACGCTTTAGTTAGTAATGCAGCAAAAATAAACACGTGTGCACAACATATTTACATATTTTTCTCTTGTCGAAATTGAAACATAAAAAGAAGTCTATAGTACTGACCCGCAAAACAATTTCTTTCGACTAAAGAAATGTATTTTTCTTCGGACCATCGACGGTACCAGTATGTTTTCCTCAAATATTTCAGCCAAATTCGACGTAGAGTTATTTCACAGCCACAAACCAAACCGCTTTTTTTTGTCAAGCCGGGCGGCCGGGCCGTAGCGATTCGAGAACTTGAAACGTACTTGCAAATCCACATGTGTGTGTATAGGCACTGTTTTGAAACGATGTGACATTTTAATACTTTAGGTGTTTTCAAGCGTTGATTTATTTATAAATCATTTATTTATAAAATATCAATCTAACCGTCTAATTGGCTAAAATTAATACTAAATTTAATGTTTAATAATGAATATAAAATAATTGTTGTAAATCTCATTAACGCTCATCCATTGTTTTTTTAGTTGTGATTTTTTAACTGCTTTTAGTGCAAATTTGGTCAGACTATATTACTTAACAAAAAATTATTACAAACAATTCTACCTACTTTAAGAGTGGTTGGCCCTTATATTGTTTATTGGTGCATATTAAATAATTATTGTAAATTTCATCAACATTCTTCTATTCTTTTTTGAACTGTGATTTTTTAAATTGTCTTGTAGTGTAAATTTAATCAGACTATGTTACTTCAGAAAATTCTACCTGCTATATCAGTGATTTGCTTTAGCTTCTATGGGTTTCTTATTGTTCATTGGTGCATATTAAATATTTATTGTAAATTTTATCAACATTCTTCTATTATTTTTTTACTGTCTTAAGTGTAAATTTGATCAGACTTTATTACTTCAAAAATTCTACCTACTTTATGAGTGATTGGCCTGAGCTTCTATGGTCTTTGTATTGTTTATCGGTGCATAATAAATAATTATTGTAAATTCCTTCAAGATTCTTCCATTATTTTTCGAGTTGTGATTTTTTTAATTGTGTTTGGTGTAAAATTAATCAGATTATGTTACTTCAAAAAGTTCTACCTGCTATATGAGTGATTTGCTTTAGCTTCTATGAGTTTCATATTGTTTATTCATGCAAAACATATTTAAACATATATATATATATACATATGTTTAAAAAAATATCAATTTTAACACGTTTTATTTGAAATTATTATTCATTGCAAACACAAATATGTTTTATGCATTCATTCACATATACACTGTTTTTCTTTTACATAAATCCTTGTAACGTACGTCATCACTTCTAGTCAATCTATAGTAGCCAATTTGTTATTCTTCGGGGAACTTTCGGCGCTATTACATATTTAATATTATTCCTATTTGAATTATGCATTACTCTAAGCTATTAAAAGATGTAGTTTGTTTGTGAAGATGACGAAAGACAAATTTGAAATTAAATTCTGTATATTTTTAAAAGCCATATTTTGTTATGTCATAATGTCATAATTAGGATATCATCTATATATCATCTTAATAAAAAAAATTCTACTTTTAGCAGCAAAAATTTTAGTTCTTTTTTTTTCACTGAATCTTAAAACCAATACCTACTCCAAATTAAAGACAAAGAATGTAAAATTTTCTGTCTAATGGCGGATGTCCATAATTTTTTTTTTGTTTCTGAATAATCTTTAGCGGAACCTGCCAGAAGGATTTTTGATTATAAGTATGTGTTGACTTAAAACAAGCAAATTATGTTAAGAATGTTATTTTCTTAACATTAGACAACTATTTCTCTCTGTGTGTGTATAATGTCGTATGTAATATTTGGCATATTTTTTAAAATAAACGTACTTTACTCTTAAGAATTTTTCATAGTTATGGTAACACCCGGTACACGTGACATGTGTAAACATATGTTTTATGGTTATATCATTGAATTATTATTACATGCAAACAGATCTTTGAAATATTTGAATTTCAAGTTTAAGATAATCCAGAAGCTTTTATAAAGAATTCTCAGAAAATTTTCTGAAAAGAAAACATTAAACAAATTTCCCATCAGTGTCCAACTTTCTGCCGGATGCGGTATAAATTATTTATTTATTTATAATATTATTATATTATTTGAAAGATTAAACATATTGATTCCATAAAGCAAATTTATAAAAAAAAAAACATTGTCTTAAACAGCTGGTTTAATACAAAAGAACCAATAACTCAAATAAGGGTAGTAAAAAATGACGAAAATGTTGAAGTTTCTTAAGAGTAAACTATATTTGTTTACATTTAAATTGTAACTGTCTTAGGCAATAATTGTAAAAAGAAATAAATAATTTTGCTTTAAAAATATTGAAACATATTGCACCAACTACTAAACTAGTATTACTAATTTTAATAATCCTCATATAAATACCCCGGCAACACCGTTACAACCGTCTGAAACTCGATGCTGTGCTGTCGCCAGTATAAACCATTTGAAAGTGAATTTTTGTAACACCAAGGAATGCCGCTTTTTCTCTTCTAGACCAACGATAGCCGCAGTTTGTCCTGATCCGGCCGAAAGCAGTATATTGCGATAAGACGCTCGTAGGCCTGTCGCTTAAGATTTTCATAATTTACCTTTCAGACAGACAGTTAGAAGCTTATAACGAAGGTCTTGGTCAACATCCAAACCCGTGCATAATAAGATATCACCCGTCTAACTCGCACACAGATATATATTTATCATTCACGCTTCTCTGACTACGTCTACGTGGTATTTTTGCCTCCTCTCGCCCATGGTTGTTTAGCCTTTCTTGTCGAAATTGAAGACATTCACCGTGACCTACGTAGTAATTAAATTTATTAGTTTGGAAGCAATTTTCTTTACGCGTGAGATTATTTTACGAGATAAGTCTGAGTCGATTGTGTAAAACCTTGAACGTGTTTCGATGGTCAAATGAGTTATTACTACATCGCGGTGGCTTAGAAAGCCGATCGTTAAAAGCATTTCTCCTAAATTGTGCAGCCTGCTTGTTCTCTTGCGGTGGTAGTATCTACTGTAAGATAGTGTCACAGATGAGGTTTCAAAGTACCACGATAAACAATGATTGAATGAAGGAACAAATACTCGATTGTATCTTACAAGCAAAGGTTGCCAATTAAAGATTATTAATGGCCCTTATTACGAAGACAAAGGGATTTTATGTATAGATAAATTAATCTTAGTTGTCTTAAAATCTATAGATTTACCATATTTAATCATAAAATCATCAGAAAATTATATTTTTTGTGGAGAGTTCAACGGTAGATCGAACGACAAACCCAATCAACGATGTATGTTTCAATTGAATATTGAAAAGAATAAGTTTGTTAGTTCAAAAAGTTCTCGAGCACCTTACATGACATTACACAAACTTTCAGGATTTCAGGTAAAAGTACAAAGATTGAGGTTTACTGTGAGACGGTTTTTAGGTTTCTAGGACAATGAATTCACCTTGAATAAATTTTGCAAATATTCCAAAATTGTCCCCAAAACCGTTTTGTTATATATTAACCTTATTTTTTTAAACCTTGCTCGATAGAACTTGTTTGAGCCCGGGCTCGCGAATTATTCTACCCATGTTTCTGGTGCCATTAAGACAATTAAAAGATCGATCAAAAACAGTAAGAAAAATATGGGATTGACATTAAAAAAAAGTTCAAATAATTTAATGTCGGAACTTAATTCTTTAAAACAACAAACCGTCTCAGAGTACATTTTATATTGATTTTGTTTTTGCGTGTATTGCAGTCAAATTTGAATGACTAAACTCTTAAAATAACAATAAATTTTGATTAAATATATACGTCAACAACAAAATGTCATTTTATACGTATATTTGAAATAATTATCGATTAAAATTAAAAAAAACTCCAATTCATCTGGTTGGTTATTTTTAAAATCAATCCGCATTTTAGTAACATTTAAAAATCATTTATAAATAATTAATCACTAATCATTTAATCGTTAAAAAATATATCGCTACTGCCTATGATAAAGTAAAAATGTGTCTTATTTTTTTTTAATTTTTGTATAAAGTTGACATCTTGGATAAATGGAAGTTGTTGGAAATTATAATACACCACTATATTGTCATAAGACAAATTGTTTATTTTAAATAGAACACTGAGAAGATCAATTTCATCAATTTGTATAACGCCTAAAACAATTGAATAAAAAAAATATATTTACTTTATACACAATGACAGGCATTGTGTATAATAAATGATGGATAGTGACGTGATAAATTACATAACGACAGATGTACATAAAGAATTTATGTCACAGCATCATATGTATTATACACGTAGTATTGATCTTCACTTATGAATATTCTAATATTACTTATTATTTATATAACATAATAATTTCCCATTAGTTTAACACAATCTGTCACTCATCTAAAGAACGACATGTCAAAAAAATAAATTACTACTTCATACCATGAGCTCCATTGACAATATTCATGTTCTCTAGAGTTATCAATATTTCACAATTTTCAATTGAATTTTTCCCACAAATGTTGCACGTGTTATATTATTAAATATATTACAAGTATTAAATATGTGTATTTTGATTATTCAAAATAGACGTGGATTAAAACAACAACAATAAGGTTTTAAATAAGGTTTTATGGTTGTTCCTTATTTTGTCTTTGAAGATTTAATAAATTATTTGTCTGTTTCTTATTTTTTTTTAATAAAATAGTAGGTAATTTCTACAACTAAATTCTTATAATGACAATCAATTTTGATTAAATATCATCATAACAACAGAATGTATCGTGTCTACGTATATTTGAAATACTTATTATCGATTCAAATTTTAAACTCAAATTCATCTGGTTATATTAAGAATTCAATCCGCATTTTTACTAACATTTAGAAATAATTTGTAAACAATTAATCACTATTTAAAAATTATTATAAATATTGTTATCCCTCCTTTCAGTTGTTTTATGGATTGGGTATCATCATTTTTTAGTTTGCAACGGTTATTCAAATAAAAATCATCGAGATTTTATTGAATAGAATTTAATTCATTTTAGTTAAATTCCCATAACATTTTATAAAAATAAAACATTTTATTTACAAATTAGAATCAATACTGTATAACATACTATATAATAGCATATATTAGATTTTTATTTCACATATGACTTCATATCCACCTTTAGTTGTTTTAATAGCATTCGATTTTTGTAATCCTAAAAAAATCCTAAATTTCTTCTAGAATACAGTACCTATATTTTGCCAACAGTATTCATGCATGAAAACATATGTTAGTATCATATTTTGTCTTAAAATCACATAGCAGTTGTAAACACAAGACTCAGTTCATCAATTTGTATATCGATTTCAAAATGTATTGATTAACGATGAAGAGAAAGATTTAATTATTAAAGAAATATATCTATATTAAGCCTGTCGGTGTACAGAATGATAGATGTATATAAAGAATTTATGTATGTCGCAGCATAATCAATATAATACCAAATATTGATCTTCTCTTATGAATCTTGTAATATTACGTATTATTTATGTAACACAGCAGTTACCCATTAGTTTAACACAATCTGTCACTCATCTAAAGTACTACATGTTAAAAAAATAAATTACGTCTGCATACCATGACTCGACAACATTATACTAATAGAAACATCAAACGACAATTTAATTTATTCATTTATGTTCAGGCTCATTGTTCCCTTTTTGTGAACGGCTGCCAATTTTGCATCTCCCGTCCACCATATTTCCGCATACCATTCTAAAATCATTAAAGTACGTATTATCAACAGAACTTTTTTCGAGCAGTTTTACTTTCTACCTGTACCTGCCGAGGCAATCGCAGTTAGAACGGTCCGTCACTGGACTTTTAAAACAAGCAAACGGTACAAAAACCGACAAAGACACGTGCTTTTGTCGAATTCAAGGTAAACAGTAATCGATGTTGGATTATTTTGTTTGTTATTTTATTTATTGTCGTAACTGTGTTGACGTTGTGGTTCTTTATTTTCGTGGCAAGTAAGAGAAAGCAATGAGTAACTTTTATGCCGCTATAAACATCTGTCAGTTGTTTGCAAATGAGCGGTGTCGCTCATTTGTGTATGTGTAACGTGTTAAAGTACACACAGGCTTTAGAAAATACTGAAATTTGTGTTTATTACTGAGTAAAATTGGGGTTTTGAAGATGGAAAATGACTTCGTATCGTATTACAATTTTTACAGAAAATAAACACAAAAGAAAAAGCAAAGATGCTTGATCAACTACCTATATTGAATTCTTCACTTATATGTACATGTACTTGATTGATGATTTCATGCACAACTTCAGGCTGGGCAAAGCAGAATTGATAGTTCCAAGGCAAGGTCTTGAGAACGTTTTGCAAGATTTTATATCGGTCAGTGCATGAAAGTGTGCATATATAACTCCTATTGCAGTTGCTAATCACTCTATTTATTGCTGATGTATTTACGTAAATTGGTAATGTGTCTCAATAACCGTAGATTTATTTGAAATATTAATCGTTACAATTTGATTGAACTTGTCTACAAACTGAACGATGTTTATTCGCTTTTTTTAGTGATTAGTGTATTTATTAAAAATGCATAAATTCAATACAAACTGTGTAGATGTAATAGAAGAAAACAGTACAAATTTTCAATGATACGTATTTCCAATAATATTTAATAAATTTATGTATTTCTTTAAAAAACAAATTGCAATAATAGATTGTTTCAATTCAATGTTATGATACTCTAAGTACGGGTATGCAGCATTTTTTATTCTTTAAAATTTCATCCTGTATACGAAAGATTCTCCCTGTATACGGTGCTATAAAATCTCTACTATTTTTTTTAACCGTAACCAAACAAAAGCTACTTTGCGTTCGTTATAAACTCATAACGAAACCACTTTTGGTGTCGTTATGAAAACACTCGTTATAAAACTTGTATTATAATACACTATTATCCAACCAAAATTAATTTGCTTGCACTTGTTCAACGGTCATGTCTTTCCTTTTTGCATTAAAAATTACAATCTCAAATAAAAAATATTTAAAAAATATTTAAAAAATAAGACTAACCCAATGTATTCAGATAGTTCAGGCTGACGTTTTAAATCATCTTCATTTAAATACGAAAGTCGCGCATGAAAAATATAAATATCGGGTTTGTGGTGATCTGTTATACTTAAAAACAGTAACAATCGCCCAAAAAATCTAAAAAGCAACATCATAAGTCATCCATTATATGTGAAAAAGAAAGAAAATAATCTGAAAATCTAAGAGAAAACATGGCGTGCAAAAGAAACCCAAAACTTGGCAATGGTTTCTTCACAATCTTTAAAGATAACTCATGTATGGAATCAGATATCTCGTGCCTGTGCTGTTTTGTTAGAAACGTGGAATTCCACTGTCTTTTTAGTAGAAATGATAAAAAGACGGTTTAAAATTTCACACTGCTTACGAAAAAAAAAACAAATGTCATTATCTATTGATTTTAATACATCTTTTATTTCACATTAATTTGACACGATGTTATCAGAAATAGTGCATGATCATACAAAAAGTAACATAACTTTGGATTTAAACGTTTTGTCATTGCGAATATGGCATCTTTTAAATCTTCACAACATAGGTAACGCTTTTTTCAAAGAAATATTTGAATTGACGAAATATTATTTGAAATTGGATCTGGACTAATTAAAAATTTGTACCATTTTTTTTGCTTACAGTGTATATCAAAGTCATGCATAATTACCTAAAAACAAACGCAACAAGCATCCATGTTGGATTTTTAATAAATACAAAATTAACAACTCGAGAGAGAGAGAGAGAGAGAGAGAGAGAGAGAGAGAGAGAGAGAGAGAGAGAGAGAGAGAGAGAGAGAGAGAGAGAGAGAGAGAGACAATTTACACAAAATAAACACAGAGAATATACTCCAAAAACATATAACAATTTGTTTATTAAAAATATCCATAAAGTTGATAATGTAATACGAAAACTTACATGGTAAAGGCCATGGTATCTTATCGGACCTAGCCCAACTGAAGGAATCTAAAATCCCAGCACTAGCAAGCCTCCTCGAATCGAAAATGACCAGAAGATTGAAGAAAACACTCCATAATGCAGTCAGTTTCACCATTCTCACTCGTCCGCGTTATTCAGTCAAAATAAACACAAAACACTGGCAGTTCAGGTACTTAAACGTCTCACTAAACTCTTGATATCGCATCCAAACTATTCATATCACCTTGAAACCGTCAATAAGCTACTCCATTACCGGCCAACTCTTCTCAACGACAGGAAGCGTTCTAGAAAGGACAAAACAAAACAAAATAGATAAGAAGAGTTATGTGTTGGTATCTGAAGTATATTAGTTTTAAATTTGTTGATAACCCGCATAGTTCGTGGTTATTTATGATGCTAAAAGACAGGTAGTTTCTTTTTTGGAGATATTTTTGACGTGTCCTATTAGTAATGATAATAATATTGGGTAAAAGTCATGACACAATTAATAAAAGCACATAATAAATAATAAACTACATTATTTGTGATAAATTCTTTCGTAAGTGTACAAAAATAAAGGGACAACCTTGTGCTCATTTCGATTATATCTTTTTAATGTTATTTACTACTAAATGCCATCAATGAACATTAAATGAATTATATACCTAAATGACGCAAAGGTCAGTGCAGAATTGTAGATATGGTAATTATGCCTTTAAATATATGTTGGATGAATCATGATTCAAAAGATAATAATTAATAACCACGATAAAATCATTTGCTAAAAGGTCACATTTAGCACTTTAATAAAGTTATTGACTTTATATATATTACAGTGTAATATAATAATTCTATGAAAAATTAGATAAAAATATGTATTTGTATTTGTATTTTTAGTAATTTAAGTAGGTAAACAGTTTATTTATTGCGATAGTAAAAGACAAATAATTACGATATTTATCTAAAACCGGAAGCTAGTTTTTAATCAACCACGTGGGTATTGTGAAATTTTATATTTTGTTTAACTAATGAGTCTAATGACGTATTTCATACAGCGATTAGTATTATATTTATCTGTTTGTATATGTTTACGTGTTTTTGTACTAACAGATTGCCAACATGTTAATTTAGGTTAAATTACTGAATTAAAACATAAACTTTGTGATTTAAAAATAGAACTTTTGATACCACTACTTACAATATTAATTTCGATGTATGTCGATAGTTTTTTTTTAATTTGGTTACTTTCCTTGAAAACACAAGTGATTGTTGGTTACCTTCAGTGGGAGTTAGTATTGATCTCAATTTTTTATCAGTTCGATAAAATGATTGGCATATTGACTGTTGTTGATATTTTTGGTAATTAATTAATTAGCTATTCAAATAAGGATATGGGTCGTCTATTTTTATTCAAGGTTCAGTTTTGAGCATAATAGAATAATGTAAGATAATACTGCAATAATAATAAGTCATATAAAAATAAACTGTTAAATTCCCAGTTATGAAGCACAAGTTTTGTCTATATATAGTCGACAGGACAATTTGAAACAAAAAAAGCTGAAACCACGGGGACAGAAAATCAAAATCAAATTTACCTTTAATGAAATATCATTAAAACGAAATAATTGTTCGTGTAAATTGTTTTAACAAATGAATTAATTAAATTTGAGTCCGACAACACATTCAACAAATGACATTTTAACAAACATTAAAAACAAGTATCCCTAAAATCAGTTCTGTTATTTTGGATTCAGATGTAAAAATAACTACAATATTTTCTTAATTTAGCGTTTAAATGATTTGCATTTTGCGTTATTTTTTTTTTCATCTCTTAAAACACAATAGATACGTCAGAAGATAGACTAGCATACGACAAACATGTAAACATAATTTTGGCCGCCCAGATTTCACAATTTCTAATATTTGAATATTTGGTGTACCAGAAGCTTATATCAACTTTCTGAAATTTTAAATAGAAAGATTTAATAATTGTTGTTTCATGTTTTGTTTCAAAATACATCGACTTTTATCGGATTTCTCTATACCTAAATGTCATAATTTTGTTGCTTTGTTTTTTCATTCTACTTTTTTGTTAATTTTTGGGTGAAGTTTCAAATTAAATATCTTGCGTATTATTGCATATAACAGTTTAATATTTGATGATAACATACCATAAAGATGGTCACACCAAATAATGTTTATAGTACACCATTATATCACTAAAGTGTTTTGGAGAGAACAATATACCTTATAAGAAACAAAAGTCGAGGTTGGATGGATTCACTACCACAGGTTCATACCATAAAATAAGTGATAATGTTTATTTTGTGGTTTATATCAAACGGATGATTAACAACCACATTGTGTCTTGCCCCGTTTTATACTTGATACATACAGGCTGTAAATTACATTTGCAGGTTAGCCACGATAAATTTCCACGATTTTCACTGTGCTTAGTACATTTTCACTAATATCTTCTAGTTAATTCTAGTATGTTGAATGTAACTGAATCGGTGAGTTCGAAAACAGCAAAAAATGTAAAGTAGGTTGCAGAAAACGAAATGGTTCACATATTAGATTTATAATTGCTATAAAAACAGAGCTATGATTAAACCAATCATTATGGACATGTACTGTTTTTTAACTCAATATGAAACAGCCTATGATTTGAACAATATTTATTTGCTTAACTCAGATTTAAATGATTATATAGGGTTTTTGGGGATGTGATTCCAAATTTGGTGTCATACTCTTCGTTCTGTGAAAAATGTTGGGTGCTTATGAAACTTATTTGCAGTGATATTTGAAGAGCCTATTTCCAAATCGGTTGTCCAATTTTCAAAATTTCAAATGGCTGATTTAATATGGCGACCAAACAAGTAACAAATCTTGGACTTGCATGAAACTTATTTCCCAAAATATTTGACGCTTGTTGATTCCAAATTTCATGTAAGACTTTCAACATTCAACATGTCGGACGAAGTAATCGATCAAATTTATGAAACAGAATTCTTATGTAACATATTTATTGGCATTTGAAACGTTTAGATTCCTAACTGAATGTACATAAGTGTTTCAAAATTCAACATGGCTGATACAATATGGTTACCAACAATCTAAAATAAGTTGGGTTTGCTTAAAACTTATGTTCCCCTTATGTATTTTCTAAATATAATCCTAGATTTTCATAATAAATTCAGAATTTCAGATACACGGCGATATGAGACCTTAAAATTTAAAAAACTTTTTTTCAAATTGGACGCCTTGTGTTACATAACTTGATAGAAAAGAAAACAGGCTTTGATATTTTAGCAGGTATTGTATTTTATTGTTTATGACATTTTACAACACCATTTTTGAACAATTGTTTTTTCTAAATGTAGAAATTTGACAATAAAAAGTATGTGTTTCTACTTTGCGTTTGTTATAAACTCATAACGAAACCGCGTTCGGTGTCGTTATATTTTAAATTTAGTCCTTAAGCGCGTTAACAAGATTTTTAAAAAAATTTTGAAAGCACGGTAACAGAACGTATTTTTGCCAAAGTTTTTTTAAAACATTTGTTGAACTAGGTACATACTAAATTAATCCAGAATATTTTTGGAGGACAGAGTCCAGTATTTATTTGTTTAAACAATTTATTATACCTACATAAGTATTTAATAACTAAAAATAATATTTTCACTAATTTGTTTCTGCTTTTTTACACAAATATTTATAACAAATAAAAAAAAATCAAAATCAAATTCACCTTTAATGAAACATGTTAACAAATATTAAAAAAGGGCCCCCAAATTCTTTTTTAAATATTCTCTAAAAATTGCAAGCTTGCAAACATGATTTTGCCCTACCAGATCACCAAAATACTCCATCATGTGCGAAGAAGCGTTTTCAAGTTTTTTTTTTTTTCATTTTCCTACTTTTTTGTTAATTTGTTCTGTAAAGTGTCAAATTGAATATCTTGCTTATTAATGAAGAAATCTGTTTATTACTGGATGAAAACATACACATAAACACGAATGAAACCGACTAATGTTTAGTACATCATTATAACATATATAGAGTGTTCAAAATTTGCAACCCAAGTGTTACATTTTAAAATTTCAAAGAGAAAGCTGCTCTCTTTTCTTTCGAGTTGTGCATTACTTTGACATTTTGACAGGTATTGTATTTTATCGTTTATGACGTTTAAATAAAACATCATTTTGAGCAGTTGCTTTTCTAAATGCAGTAATTCAACAATAAGAAATATGTTAATGGGGTTCTTTTAAATTTACATCTTTTCCTTTTATTTATATTTGTACATACGTACATCATAATGTGAAAACTAGGCACTTTTTATTATTTTTGTTTTTGTTTGGTTAATTTATACTCCCTGTGAACATTTTTAACTCATTGCTCCAAATTATCAAATTGAAATATATTTATTTTTATCCCGCAGATAAAGTATGAATTCAAAAACCTGTCATCAATAAAACAGTGCAGTGCATACATCTGTATACAGTATGGAGTTTAATTTTTTTTTGATAACTTTTAATAGCTTTCCATGGTTATTTTATTTTACAGTAATAAGCATAATTAATGCATATGTTAATTAATGATAAATTAACACAATCATTAATAATTGTTCAAAACAACAGATACCAATATATTAATTACCTTCTGAGTGTCGAAAAACAACGTCACCACAGATTTCTAAGACTTTCCATGAAAACCTTTACACTCAAGAACAACAAAAACCGACTTCGACTATATCTCAAATCAAAATTCGAAATCCTGCTTCCAATCACAACTGACAGTGGTTCGATGGTTCGAATAGGTCCTTCGAGCACCACAACACTGCTAACACTGACCCACTAGACTACCACAAACAAATTTCAACCGGGGACTTCGTACAGTGCCTTTTTCCACTCTGACCACTGCTACCACTACCTTCGACTGTTACAGTTGTTATGCTCCCCACAAAACAACCTTACCGTTCCACTCAAACCTCACCGATGGCGTTCCTCCGTCGAGTTAGTTACACAAGATAAGAGAACCCATTGGTCATTATGCAAGGAAGAAATTCAACAGTGAAAAGCTTTCTCTAAACAGGCGAGCGCACCAGCGACAGGCGCTGACTTCGATCGCACACGTACAATCTAAAATGGATTAAAGATTGCGTGGTACGATTCCATATTGCTCGTTTGTTGTTGGGTGTTGTTGTTGTTGGTTTGCAAAAAGGAAAATTGATTATGTTGCGTAAAGGAAGGTGTGGATTTTGTCGGTTGATAGCGGAAATGCAGTCCTGGAGTTGGCGATGTGTGACGGTGTGTTATGTATTGTTGCTATTGGGTGCGATGGGTTTCTGTTTTTCCTGGAAATTTGATTGATTGGTGATTGGAAAGTAAGTGTGCAGTGATATATAACGTTTTTTATAATTTCCTATGGTTTATCAAGTGATAACGGCAAAACACAGGTACTATGAATACACAGATACGTACTATGAATATGTGGAATATTTAAAAGTGTAGTGAGGTTATGTGCCCATATATATTTATACCTAAAATACATAGCATTGTGTGTGTGTGTAAAGAAATACGTGTGATCTATCGCAAAACCCGTACCAATACCAGTACCTTACGTATGTACTATCGTGGCCATATATTATGTCCCTTCTTTTGACGTCGATTTTCTCGCAGAACTAGGGGCGACAAAATTTGAAAAAATTCTGATGCTGTCCTTGATTAATATGCTACAACTCATAAAAATTAGAAAGCTGTATATGTTGGCGTTTTCCCGATTTTTCTAAATTAAGAAGAATTGGCGCTGTTTTTCCCCGTAAATTTTATAAAAGATAGACTATAGGCTACCCAATAATTCATAGGTTTAAAGTTTATTACATAATCATTGTTTATCTTGCATTTTTCATACAAAAGATCGTGCTGAAACTCCGCGTGAATTCCGACGCTCTACGGTCTTTGGGGTGCTGCGGGGAACGGAGGCGTTAGCGGTGTTGTCATGTCGGAGAGAACCGACACACAGCTGATAGAACCGGGGCTTATTATCAATACACAAAAAGAACGATAACTTGTCAAGGTAGTAATTTTAACTAACAATTAAATTCTTAATTTTTGCATAGTTTTGATTATAATATGTGACCCGGTACGAGAGAAATCTCTTCTATCGATTGGCGTTTATGTTTTCTTCAGTTTTATACAATAAGGTTGTAAACAAGATTTTGATGGAAGCGGATAGATCTAATAATATGGAGTTAGCAGATTTTCCGATTAGTGGTGAATACTAAATTAAGTTTGCTTGATAAACCCAAAAAGCATTTAAAAAGTATGCCCGATTTTGTTAAATAAGTTTATTTATTAATAATATTTAAATACATGCACAAACAATATAAAATAAATACAACTCTTGATATATTACATATATTACAGACGTCAGCTCTGAGCGTATAAAACTTAGAAATAACAAAAAACTTTTACAAATTTAGCATCGTAAATTTGTAGACACATAGATTATTTTGCAGATCGTTCGTTAATTTTAAATGCTTATCCCGAAACTCGATTTAAATTGCCAAGAAGTTCCATGGGACTTCCAAATGCCTGTTCGTGGTTCTGTTAAAAAAAAGACCGAAGAGCGCCGCGTCAATTGCACCAATCATGAGATGCTTCAACTCAATCTTTTGTAGGGCAAATGCAAGATAAACAGTGATTATGTAATAAGCTTTAGACCTATGAATTAGTGGGTAGCCTATAGTCTATATTTCATTATTATAGCTCTTCTAATAAAGGAATTGCTGGCATTGCATAAATATAGCTTTTTGGGGGTCAAGCACTAATCCAATGATTTTACAAAAATGCACATCTCTTGTCTAGAAATCCTCTTCAATCAACAAAATAGTACGTAAAGATTTTGATTGTCCGTAATCTAATATGAATCCAAGAACAAAAGCCGTAATGAGCCATACTTACATCATACTATACTTGGAGTTTCGAATTCTCTCGTAATAGAATGGATAAAACAACACCGTTTATATGTATATTCTGCTAGCTAACCTAACAATTGACATGGAGATTTTAATAAAATAATAGTGTAGTTCTTTACGCACAAACCTGTTTGATTATCAGACATCAAGCAGATTTGTGCCTGTGTAATAGTACAATTTTTATGTAATCTCCTAATTTCGAGTACTTCTTTGTGTGGTGTTCCCAAATTTATTATATTTTCAGATTATATCTGATTTGTAGGTTAGAGCTCCCGAAATCTGCCCAGTAAATATAAGTAGATAGAGGTAGATAGAGATAGACCCATGACTATCTTCGTCTAATGAAGTCTAGTTCTCGAGAACATCGTAGATGGCCACACAGTCTAGACTCAAGCATCGATGGAAAAATTGGGGAAAATACGACGCCGATTCTTCAAAGGCGTGACTTTGTTTCGTTTTACTTACTGGAATTTACACAAATATTACATTGACGAAAAGTAATCCTAAAATCACGACATCCAATAATACGTGTATTTTGAGCTAAATTCTTTAAAATTTCGCATGGGAATAATAAATATCGAGCCAGTCCGACCAAGAAGAGTTAATTTAGATTGTTGTAATCTTATAAGATGCTATCATTATTCAATAATAAACCCACACGAGCACTGTATAGTATGTGCAAGATTTAGAAAAAAAAGGAAGACAAATATGATAGTCCAACAAAAAACGGATATGTACACCATACACACATATTAAGTAATATTTTTTATAATAATAATTTAAAAGTAATTTAGACCATATGGAGTAATGTCTGGTGCACAAGTCCATAGAATAACCGACATAACAAAAGAAGCACTAGAAGAAAGGCTTATTTGCGCCACAATCTTTTTTGACGTCACACAGACGTTTGTTAATGTTTGGCAGGAAGGACTAATTTACAAACTACAGTCACATGAGAATTACGAAATATTGATTACTGAAATTTACAAAAAGAAAACTTTGCCAAAATCACGTTTTTGTGACATTTTTGCCTCACTTTTTTCTCCAAATCTTACTTGATGGTAAGTTTCGAATCTCGGTTAGTCTTCACTACAAAAAAGTTTTCCCAAAAAGTATATTGTAAGTTTGTATCTACAATGTAACGTCCAGTAGTGTCCAAGTTAGTTTATAATTGCATGCTTTATACAGTGAGTAACTTTCTAATAGCTGAGAGCATCAGCCAATAATTATTATCGGATAATCATCAAATAAATCATACGTATTACAACCATGTATGTACATTATAGATAATAGATACCATAAGAGCTATCAGGAAGAACTCGCAGAAGTGTTAACAATTTTTCAAGGTTGATAAACCTCATGCAAATGCTAATGCAATTTCCACAGCTGTATTTTCATCTTTCATAAACTTAAATTGCTTATTAATTTCTTCCGCATCAAAGATAACTTTAACTAGTCGTCTATATATAATATAATAGAAGACAATATAACTAAATAAAGATGGATAAAACTACAAATTAATAATAGTTACTTATGTACCAAGGGCATTAAACGGATGTTTATGCCCCGAGGGTATAAACATCAAGTAATGCCCGAAGTGCATACAAAATTTGTTGTCCTACAATGGGTTTGTTCCTCCGTTTGAATAATATTTTGACATTATCAAGTAACATGCGTATCTACGGAGTTGAATAACAATATCAACAATTCAACAATTAATTGTCAAACTTATAACCTTAATCGCCAATAATTGACATTGGTGAGTGTTAATATAGACAATTATTTGTCAAACTTATAACCTTATTTGCCAATAATTGACATTGATGACTTAAAATTTACAATTTGAATGACAAATATTTGATATATTTGACATATAAACCATGACAACGCTTAATGCCCGCGCGGGCGTTAAGAATCCGTAATGCCCTTGCGGGCATAAAGTAGCTGGTTTCGCCCCGGTATCTAAGATGTAAAATGTCACTTTATGATCATGTAGGACATAAAATCTTTGATGTATCTGACATATAAACCATGGTAACGCTTAATGCCCGCGCGGACGTTAAGAATCCTTAATGCCCTCGCGGGCATAAAGTAGATGTTTTCGCCCCGGTATCTAAGATATAACAGGTCACTTTATGATCATTTAGGACATAAAATCTTTAATGTATCGGTATCTGACATATAAACCATGGCAACGCTTAATGCCCGCGCGGGCGTTAAGAATCCTTAATGCCCTTGCGGGCATAAAGTAGCTGTTTTCGCCCCGGTATCTAAGATGTAAAATGTCACTTTATGATCATTTAGGACATAAACTAATATGGGAAGTAGGCTAGATGATAGAGAGTGCCATTTTCTGAGTCAAGGTATTATTGATGAACAAGTTAATAACCTTTACCAATTTGACAGGTCCATTGTGACACAGATCAATTGTCTTCACAGCATACTAAGCACGATAAAACGTGTCATGAATACGTGTTAACACTGAGTTTATTGCAGTTTCTTGTGTTCACTTTTTGAATGGGTAATTCTCATGACATTTCACCGATTGTTGTGAAAATTTTCGCTACCGGCAGCAACAACAGAAAGTGCTCCTCGACCTAGTGCGAAGAAGATCTGCATTGGCCAACGAAAGTAAAGTTTATGCCATTGTCGCTGTATATACATTGTTAAATTTAATTATATGGTGTTCCACTCTGGTCGGCTACAAGTGTGTCATCCATTCTTTTATGCACGTCCTGTGACCGTGTCGGTACAACACAAATGCATATACGCTGTCAGGGGCGTATCCAGGAGGTTGCAAAATCTCCTGACCGTTTAGGTTACTAAGTAAGGTCAGTCAGTTGACTATAATAGTGATTTAAACAGTGAATTCGACAAAAAAGAGCTTGTAAATAAAATTTTAACATTCATAGATAAACAACAATTGATTTATTTAACCAATAAATATACAGGGTGTTTAACTATACAAGTTAAACAACTCAACTTTCGCTATTATGGTTAGGATTGGGGAAAATGAGTCAAGTGAATTAATAAACAGCTTAGGGGTACCACAAGGTTCTGTTCTTGGACCAGTTTTATTTAATTTGTACATAAACGATGTTGCTTCACAAGTTAAAGCTTGTGATATGCACCTATTTGCAGACGATACACTAATATCAATTACAGGAGATAACTGACCTGATGTAATCGCGACATTAAACACCGAACTTATATCGATATCAAATTGGTATAAAGAAAATAAATTATGTTTGAATGTATTGAACACAAAAGCTATGGTATTGAGAAATAGAAATTCGGTAAACCCTACACCAGACATAGTTATCGATAACACAGTTGTTGAGATAGTGGTCGAATTTAAATATCTAGGTGTCATTTTAGATAATAGTTTGAAATTTACGAGTAATATGGAATATATAGTTAAAAAGGTGAGTCGAAAGATTAGCTACTTAGGAAGAATATCTAATAAACTTACATTAAAAGCTAGAATATCTTTGTACCATACGATTATAGAACCATATTTTTACTATTGCAGCAGTATAATATTTTTGTGTACAGACAAAGACATTAAAAAGTGTCAAGTACAACAAAATCGAGCACTCAGAATTTTATTACAAAGCTCCAGGTTAACCAGTGTCGAGTCCATTCTGAGTAAATTAAATTTTTTGAATGTTAAACAAGGAACGGTATATCAGGCACTCACGTTGGTATATAAATGCATAAATAATAAACTCCCAAATTATATGAGTAATTATTTAACATACAATAGTCAGCAGCATGAATACAATACTCGGCAACAGGACCACTTCAGATTACCAAAATATACAAAAAGCAGCACACTAAATTCATTTTATTATAAAGCACTGAAGATGTTTAATACCCTGCCAAGTGATATAAAAAACAGTAGTTCGCTAAGTCTTTTTAAAACATCATGTCGGGTTCATGTATTGGCTAATTTTAAGTAGTTGATAAGTTTATTACTTAGGAAACCAAATTTATTGTGATTATTAGTTTCTTTTAACTAAATAAATATCATTATTATTATTTAACATTATGTTAGTTAAGATTATTTCACGTGCTTGTTTGAGAATAAGGCAATTCATCATGTCTCTGACCAACCACACAGTAAAAATGGTACATCAATATGCATGGTTACAAATACACCCGCCATTTTAATGTAATTTTACAGTCATGTTGTAAAAAAAACAATGCGTTTGTAAAATTACAGTTTCGATTGTAAAATACAATTACATAACGTCTTGTAATTTGCCATTACTTTTGATGTGGTCAATTACACGAATAATGGTGTGGTTTTCATATATTTCATGTAAATCTATGGTAGATCTTTTTTATTTATTGGTATGATATAAATAATCGTCTTATAATAACGTCTTAGATTTACCTAAATAGTCAGAAAGTACAAACAAAATTGCAAAAATTGCAGTTTTATTCTGGAGACTTCAACGATACGTTAGACGACGACCTATGCTCAAATTTCTAGATTTCTCACATGAATGCGATGTTGGAGTCCTTTCTCAATAATAATTAATTGCCTGACAAAGCATCTTGCAAAACACAAGAATTGATGATTTGCACGAATACCCTAAACTTGTTGGCATTTTATTCGATGGTCTATCTATTCTATAAGAATGTTGCTGCTCTTGCCTCTGAAGTGTATTTGGGTTAAATCGTTAAATTTTGCAAGACAAATACGTGAGCGTTACGACAAATCGGTGCGAATGACTGTATAGATATTTCGTAGATAAATATTAGCTCGTGTTGCTATTTCGCGACACTTTTGTAATACCCGTAATGGCCTTGTGGCTTATTTTTCTTCGAGTGCGTACCGTAGATTTAGAATTGTTACATAATTATTATCTATTGTTGACGTACTGCTGCAAGAGCATCTGAAGAAACTGATTTCACATTTTTATAATGATTTGAAGTTAGTATGTTAATTTCTTTAAAATTTAAACAAACACAAAGAATATAATACAGTAGTGACTCGATAATAAGAATCAATTAAAACTAGTGAGTTGGATTATAAAAAAAAACAATTGGATTACCGAGGACTTTGAATTATCTGTTTTAACATAATTTATTTAAAGATTTATCAAACCACTCTTTTATCTAAAATGTAACGTGCTAAAAATACTAGAAGTGTCAACATTACATGACAGCTGACGCCAACCTAACATATGCCTAACTTTTATACAAACATCATTTACCTAACGATATTACCTATCCACGCCAAGCGAACAAACCGTAATATTGTTGCATAAATTTCTATCATATCCCAAATTGTAGGTAATTAAAAGACCTAGTAGCCCTTCGACGCTTGGAGTTTTGCCCCATGAGCAAAACCCCCTAAATGGCAACAATGTCCGTTCGAATAGCAAACGTATCAGTTGCTACAGAAAAGTGTTTATAACTTTTGTAAAAATTATTTCAGAATTTTCTATAATACCCCAAATTGTAGATAATTAAAAGACCCTTTGACGCTCGGAGTTTTGCCCCATCGACAACAACCCCTAAATGGCAATAATGTCCGTTCGAATAGCAAATGTCTTTCAATCAGTTGCTACAAAAGAATGTTTCTAACTTTTGAAAACAATGTTGCATAAATGTCTATCATACACCAAATTGTAGGTAAGTAAGAGACTTAGTAGCCCTTCTTCGATGCTCAGAGTTTTGCCCCATGGACAACAACCCCTAAATGGCAATAATGTCCATTCGAATAGTAAACGTCTTTCTGTCAACTTTTGCAAAAATTGATATACCATAATCAGTTGTTCGTTGTTTTTTTTTTGTAATTGAAAATTTGTTAATTTTTATGTGTAAATTCAGAAGTTACTAATTATTTTATTATTACGTTTTATTATTTTTTTTAAATAAAATGTCAATACTTAATTTTAGACATTTTATTATAAAAAAATTGTGGAAACATTGATAGTCTAATTGAGGCAATACGGAAATGACATGACAGCACAAAACTAATTAGAGATTTAATACAGCAAAACTGCCATCTCACATATGATGACGAAACACAACAGTTGAGTTGTTTACCCGGACTACCTCAACGTTCAAATTCCTCGACGAAATTAGGCCTCACCTTTCGTAATACCTAATTTATTACCAACAAAAAAATATTTACTTTCTACGAAGAACCCTCGAGCAAACTAGTCGCCGCCTTAACCATCACACAACAAAATAATTCCAACCACTTCTAAACTCGAAAGAAAAAAAAACACACAACAGTCTAATGACTTCCTTTCCTATAGCCTATCTGCTTACTCTGCGGAGGAATGCGGAAAAAACACAAGAAGTGTTGTGTTACGCAATGCAGAATTTTTGTAGAAACGGGCCATGCTGATTGTTCCAAATGCGTGGAGCGATACAACATGGTTGCGTATATACTTATACATAATTGGCCGTCAGAGTATCACCAGGTTTCATGGCCAATGGACAACAACAACACCAACACGACCCACTTCCTTCCTCGTTCCCGACGCCAGTTCTGTAACGTCGGGTTATATAAAAGAAATTGTACTTTATTAAAATTGTGGGTACTCTCTCTAAAACGTATGTACAGGTGTCCTAATTTCAATACCACGACTTCAACTGTCTTCGGACTGATTTGAATCGACCATACTGCAAATATAAATGGGATAAAACGGAAAAGGTAAGTTTACCGTGTAAATTGGTGGTCATTTTTAACTTCTGAGTATCGAAGTGACAATACCACGTGGTTTGTAATTTTACTTTGAGCTAATAAAGTGATAAAGTAAAGTAATAGATGTGAGGGAGGGATACCAGGCATCTGGTGCTCGCCGGTGACTCATCAAACGGGGCCTTCGGAAGTTGTGCCATCGTGAGTACTTAACGATCTGATATCTAGTATGTACGAATATGGAGTCCTGCTCAATGTGGAGCTACCCTATCCCATGTATGTGGGGAATGAGGAGCCGCTGAGGGAGATGACATGTGGTAGAGTTCTTAGCGTAAGCGTGCTCGACGGTGCACCCATCCTCCGATGAAAGGGTAACCTTACTAACCTCGATGCGTACGGATAACGCGTTAGAACACAAAGGGTGTCAAACATGAGGAAAAAACATGGTTCTAGTTCCTCCACTACTATCCACTATCCAGAATACATTGAAAAAACGTCCTTCACTTCAATCATCAAAGAAAATGAAAAATCGTCCTTCTGGTTTAAAAAATGAAAGAAATTAAAGTTATGTCAAATATCAAGTTTTTCTTTAAATAATTGTTTGTTTATAGAGTAAACTTTAGACAAATAAGCTCTGATCAAGTCAGGAGAAAGTTTGATTTTAATAAATTTTCGTATATGTAACAGCCGAACGAAATGACACAAATAGATCGGTTGTTTTGATCATTGCAGGTCGACAACAACAAATAACATGTTAGTTTTGGCTAAATTGTAATTATTACATAACTAATGTGTTTGCTATGCTGTTCTTGGTCCCATTTGTTATTAGATACAGATCAATTACATTAAAACTAAATCTATATACCGGGTGATTTAACTTCGAGGCTCACCAGGGGGATCTCGCTTATCAGTGGAGATAGAGCCTATGTTTAAACTTGGCAAAGTTTCGTATTTTTGTGCTGATCAATTATCTGAAAAGAAATTTAAGATATCATTTCTCATTTTGAAGATATCCGCGAAAAAACTGAAATGTTAAGATATTGTTTTTAATTTTTTATTCAAAACCAAATGTAGCTAGACATTTGAAACAAAAACATTCTGCAGCTACTTTTTAATAAGGAATGCTGTTATTTTTTAATTTTAAGTAACATCAAAGATGGCGGCGTAACCATGGCCAACTTTTGTTTTTCATAAGGGTGCCATTTTGAGTTTTGACATTTTCCGATAGTCGTGGCTTTTCTCATTTCAGCAATGTATAACATATTGGCATTATTTTTTAAAACAATGGAAGATTGGATGAAGTTGACCATACACACAATAGAGTAAATCAAATGATCACTTTTTTTCAAAATTTAACGAATTATTACTATAAGTTGG
This sequence comes from Melinopterus prodromus, assembly GCA_964023965.1. Lineage (NCBI taxonomy): Eukaryota > Metazoa > Arthropoda > Insecta > Coleoptera > Scarabaeidae > Melinopterus > Melinopterus prodromus. The sequence continues at coordinate 66,215,715 of OZ030392.1, forward strand.
TGAACATTTCTATACCATGTTTGGTATTCAAAACCGCAACTATAGCGGATATACAATGCAAATACAAACTGAGTTACATCAACAGTACCCATAAATGATGTCTTGAAAGATTTCCATAGCCATTCAGAAGCTTTTCCGCATTTCTATTAATTCAATCTACTCATTGTGTTACACTTTACGTATGTAACTCCACAATGCATTAAATTAGAAAATAAGTAACCCATCGGTGGCTATCTTCACTGCAATCCTGCTATTTTCCTTCCGGAAACAATTATCCAACTTCCGGACTCAATTACAGCACATTCAAGCACCATTTCAATTAAATATTATAGTAACTAATACCTGCTTGCGTCTTCACCATCCTCAATCACTCTTGAACTTGAACAAGCAAACAAAGTTGCCTAATTACTATTTAACATCAAAATTTATATCGGTGTTTGTAAGCTTGACTCGTCTGTCTATAGAAAGTTTTACCTACTCTTTTATTGGCAATAAACAGCATTTTATTGGCGAATCGCCGCGTAAAATTTTTATGTTGTTGATTTATTTCGCTTTATTTTACCTGCGCGAAAAATTCGTGTCCGCTGTTGTTGTATTCGGTTTCCCTTTCGTTTTTTACGCAACTGCCATGTTGGTTTGTGATGACCTTGACATTCGACGCCATAGAAGACTCGTTGGTTTTCGTTTTCTTAGGAATTTCCTTTCGTTCGAATTGTGTTGATATGTGTTAGGTGATAGAAATCGAAAGTTATGGATATGTTTTGAGGTTAATGTGATATATGGAGACAAGAAGAATGTGGTACAATAACACTCTGTGATCTAACAGTACGAACTTATTTTAAGTGCAAAATCAGAATTATCTGACTTGCAAAATCAAACACATGCGAGCAGTTTATAACCGTTATGTGCGAGTCAAATACTATATACACTTGAAAGTATTGACATTTCTTCCCAATTCCTGGGCACATTTTGAGACACCGAAATCAGTTTTTTGCGCGGCGCACACATCATTTTTATCCTAATGATGACTATACCGATTATAATCGTCACCAATGTCAGTTTCATTAGATTGTTTACCTCCAGTTTTCGTCGTGAAAGAGTCACAATATAAATTGTGCCAAGTTTACTATTTTGCGCTGTAATCCAAAGCGCCCATGTTTCAGCGTTCATTAATCATATTTATTAGGTTTAATTACATACTTCGCACCTTTTTGCATTGCTCAGCTGTTTATCTCAAATATGATGGGTGTTAAAAATAACTGTAGAATATAATAAAATATACTGAGAACTTTTGATATCGAACGCATTTCCACACACCTGACACCGTTTAGGTACTGCATAGAGCCTTAATACACACATAAAAATACGGAGTTGTATTTAACACCGATTCAACACCGCTATGGATCTCCCTCGCGACCGTTTGCGCATGTAGTTAAATCAGACGGAGTTGAATTTTTACAGAGCTCATTCACTCTTTTTATAGTTATTATTATTTGTAACGGAGTTGAAAATATATGTTTAGGGAAATGCAGGTTTACTCCTTTATAGACATAAAATAATCTCCCCGCGTGTCAAACTTCCGCGTTCCGGAGTGCAAAAGTTCTTCTGTAGTAGTGAAATACATCCGTGGAGATGTTACGTAACTCCTTTCTTAGTGTTAAAATTATCCTGTTGCGGGGTGCTTTTCCTTTATTGGCGAAATTATTCTTTCCCTAAAAGAGTTGTTTCTGTACGTAATGAAGTTAAATATGTACCAAATAGAGTTGTTTTTTTTTTCAGAGCTGTTCTTATCTTTATTTGGAATATGACGGGGACCAGTAAAATACAAAAATACATTTTAACAATTTAATTTCGAAAAAACAAGTAAATGAATATACATGTTTGCACAATACTCAATAAATAAAATACAGTTTATCCTAAATATAACAATAATCTCCGTATTAATATTAATAATAATAAATTAATAACTAATATCAAATATAACAGACTACATAAAGTCTAGAGTACTTTCATTAATAACTAAGTACATATAATAGCATATAAACATATAAAAGCTTCTATAATTTCTTATAAGCCTACTTTAAATTTTTATTTATAAAAACAGCAAACCGTCTTGGTGGCGACATGTTGACGCCTGTTGTTGTCAACAACAGTAAGTTTTTGCCTTTACAGTATAAATCTTACCTTTTTGGAGATTATTCTCTCCAAAACGGAGTTAGAAATCAATATTACACAGGGAATTAATGTTTACTTTTAGGAGTTTTATCACTCCGTCACAATGTTCAGTCATATCAACTCCAAAAAGTGTACTTTCTCTCATTTTGTCAGTTATTTCAACACCCTGCATGGTGTTAATTTTCATTTCACAGCTCCAGTGAAAATTTTCACCTTTTCGGATATAAACTATTTTCAACTCCGTGCTGTGTAGTTAAATTAACTCCGATATTACGTATATCAACAATTTTTAGCACACAATCAACTGATTTTCGGAGAAAAAATCACTCTTTTTTGTGTACAACTAACTACGTGCACATTCTCTCCGCAAAATTTTTATGTGTATTATTATACATATATATATAGAATATTTAAATAATTTGTATGTAAAACTTTATTTGTTTAACGTCACTAAAAGGAGTTCAAAATTACCAAAGGGTTCTCATTAAGTCCTTTCAAAGACGATAAATTAAAAAAAAGTCACACAAATGTTATTTGGCCTTAAAAGTACCGTCCTATGATACATGGCACTATTTTTCCTATGCTGTTTGTAAAATTGGTTCAATCTTCCGACTCTCTCCAACGTTCAAACAATACATTTCCGGACATGAGTTTATTCAAAAATTTTACTTCTCTATGGTCATATAGACCATTCATACTGCTTATATATAACAACAATTATTATTAACTAGTTGACTTAGTATTGTCGCCTTTTAAGTGTTTACGTATAATAGTAATGATAGCAATTTTGAATTTCGTTGTCGATGATCGTTATCACAGAATTTTCAAATTTGTCAACTTTTCGTTATATTTAGTCATTAGTTTTCCGTTTATGTGGTCACATTTTAAAATAATATTTTCACCTTTTATTGTTTACCAATTTTGTATAAAGACTTTTCATCGGATACTCGATTAACACGATTATAGAATTAAATTATCAATTGTGTTCATTTTGTGCCTGTATTTTTGGTTTTGAAAGGTGCCACTTGCTCATTATACATTAGGCCTTGCTCGATTAATACGAGCTGGCAAATCTTACAAAAACTTGACAATGTTTACTCCAGAATATTACAAAGTAATAAAAATTCTTCAATATTGGTTGGCAATCAGACCAAATCTAAAATTATAGGATAAAAGTTCAATGATTCTGAAACAAATATATGAATACAAATAATATTCTTAATGAAAATTATTAATTACACATTAATAAGCGATAGGAAGGTAGCAAATTTTCTTGCAATTCACTTAATATCAATATGCTATAGATAAATTGCCGAGCATCCAGGGGTCACAACCGTGGCTAATGACATAAAATAATGTGTAAAAAATGACACAATTATAAAAGCAACGGAGATTTTACTGGGTGAATACAATTTAAATTGAACGAACAATATGGGCTATTAGGTATTTTTTTTATTATTTTTATGATTTTCATGTTTGTTGTGACTCAATTTTGGAATCTAATTTATTAGTTAATAAATTAGAATATGTCTCTATCACTGCCATTTACAACAAATAAAACAACGAAAACACTACGAAGTAATTAATAGTATAGTCATTCACACTACGTCACCTTTTATTACTAAAAAATATCTTGTTATTTATAACATGTATGTATTTTGATAAATTAAGTAATTGGAAATCTGTAAAATATATCTTTTTCGCGGGTTTGTCGTCTGAAGGATCGTTGAAGTCTCCGCAAGAAGTTGTCCTTATTTATGATTTTATAACTAAATCTGACCAATCTATATATTTTAAGATGATTAAAGGTAATTTATTTATATGCAAAATTCTTTCGTTCTTGAGTTATGCCATACAAAAATAAAAATAATTCAATTTTATCCAGTAATTAACTTTCAACGTATCGTGTTCTAACTAAATTAATTGTGCTGATTTAAAGCAGTATGTGAGCAATGGAATGCTGCTCTGCAAAATTACATAAACCTTATAGAATTCCAATTCCTTCTCTGGCGAATATACGACGCTTTACATAAGAGTGGTAACTCGTGATACAGTTTTCGCTTATCTCTCGTGGCAGAGCACGCTATTGGGTAACGCTGGATCTCGGAGGTATTCGGTGATCTTGTTGTTGTTGTTTTGATTACGTAAAAAGACCACAGGACCAAAAATGAACCAGTAGGACACCCCATCGGTATACTCATAGGCCACACATGCCAGCGAACAATCCACCAACTTGTCTTGAGCAGCTCTGAAGTATCCACTTGGTCGTTCTGGCATTCCTTTCCCTTGTATAGGTAAATAAATTACATAAACCGCTGAACGAGCGCTTGTGAACTTTCTAGACTACTGTATAAAATTTCATTCGATTGCTGATGGACGTATAGTTAATTATCATGTGATGAGATCTCTTGTAGCGTGGCAAGTTATTGGTAAAATAGACCAAATGCATCAAAGAATGGAGTGTTATTACTTTATCATACGCAGTATGATGACGTATTGTAATCCCCTGATCATTTTTGGTCCCCTGATCATTTTTGACCACAGATTTTGCAAATGGGCTGTCATTTCTGTAATTTCGTCAAAATAGTTAAATAATAAATTAAAGAAGAGGAATTTTTGTATAATTTATGTCTATAACATTTTTTGGTAAAATTAATAGTTTAGCTGCAGGAGCAAATTCTATTTGATCGAAATCGTGTCTGCATTAATAGTAGGTAGCCAGGATATTTTGAAACTTTTGACAGTATTCAGAACGTCAGCGGTTGCGAAACGTCAATTCAACACGCAAATGCATGGAGAATGCGATGAGGAGGAGAAACACGCGCGCACGTACGCTATGTGAAACAATGTTGAAACAGCTTGGTGTTTCCATGATGTTTACAAAGTCAATGTGTATTTCGAGTGCGGATAGCAATGTTGTTATGCATTTTTCAAGTATTTTACAAATGAGCCGCCATTTCTGTACTTTCGTCAAAACAGTTAAATAATAAATTAAAGTAGAGGAAATTTTGTATAATTTATGTCTATGACATTTTTTGGTAAAATTAATAGTTTAGCTGTAGGAGCAAATTCTATTTGTTCGAGGATTTGCCAGATATTTTTATTCTAATGACAGTAGGTAGTGTCAAACGCTGTTTTTTTGGCAATACCTACTGTCAGTATAGCTGTCAAATCCTGGCTAATTCGTTTTATTTTAATGCAAACACGATCGATCTCTATCAAATAGAATCTCATGCAACTAAACTATTAATTTTCTGCCTGGCCACATCAGATTTATTTATTTGGAGGCCATGGATCCTAGGTTGCTCAGTAAAACCAATGTCAAACATCAAAAAGTACTCACAAGCACTCAAACAAAACGTGATTTCTTTTTAACTTTTATGTGATAGCCTGAAGTTTATTTAGAAAACATTTAAGCACGGGTTCTTTTTTTTGCGCAACCAAATCTATCAAAAACGTCTATGTCCTTTCTTTTCACAAAAATGTTTCCTATTTTTATCAATATTTGCAATGTTTCAGTTTTTTTTTTGTATCTCGAAGGCCACAAAGTTTGTTAACATACGCCTGTCAAAAATATGATAGCAAGGGGGATTCTATTTCCAGTAATTTACCCAATAAAATTACGTATTTACTTTTTGGTTCACACAAATCAAATGATTAATAACAACATTATGGCTAGTTCTGCCAGCTCGCATGAAAGTTTGATTTTCCAAATTAATAGTTGATTATAAATTATCGGTGATAAAATATGATAAATAAACTCAAAAAGACACCAATAAACGCCAATTAGGCTAGTAGGCGTTGCATTCATTTGCAATGTTCATACATACATCATATGCAAAACCAATTTCTATGTAAATTTTCCAAAATTGATGTCCACCTTCTTGCTTTAAATTGAAACCAGTCATGTACATACTTAAATAAGTACTCTCACACTTCAGCTATACATGGTTTAATTATATTCTTGAATATGGAAAGTTTCATTACAAGACTTACAACCAAACCAATTAGATACCGATTACTTATTATGTGTGTCAATTTAAATTCCAATCAAGATTTTGCATTCGTTGTAATTTATAGTATTATTACAAATAATGATCTAGAAGTATTTATTTGCAATTTAAAACTTAATCAAACATAAAACTTAAACTAAAAATATTGGATCAATCACATTTTTTTCTTCTTCCGGAATAGCGGAGTTTTGACCTTGAAAAGTGACATATGGAACCTCTGCCCAGGAGAAGTTAGTTACGCTAGTTGGTGCATAAGAAAATAAATGTTCCTAACAAAACTGGTGACATTGGGTCAAATCTGCACCAAATTCCCCGTTTTTAAAGAAGAAGAAATGTAAACATAACCTAACATGTTCGACTAATACTTTAAAAAATGAACAATTAGGTTATGTTTACATTTCTTCTTTTTCTTATTCTAAAATGATATTCAAGTTTGACTGTTAACCTATAGATTTAAACATCATTTTCAATTTCAGTATCAACTTTTAGCACGCTCCAAAATTAAAATTGACTTAAAAAGTTCGCAAAAACGTAATTATGCACAAAGGAGCGATTGTCGTGCTCGATCAGTCGTGTCAAATTGATGATTTTGGCTCGCGTGACAGTATCGCGTGAAAGTCGCTGGCAAGCGCTCTGTTCTCAAGAATGTGAATATTTTAATTACAATTTTATGATTTCGTATTTTTGTATCCAGATGACTTTTACTTATTCCTCACCTCCGCATACGAAATTTTAGACCAACGTTGAGGTAGTCAACAAACGCTCGCTCGACAATTTCAATGTTACTGACATGGACGTATTTATTTGTAAACAACTTTCTATCGGATAGATCTACACAAGAAGGAGTGGTCGCCATTGGTAACAAATGATACAAGGTGTATAATAAATGTAGGTAAGAATTGGTAATTTGTCATAAAGAGGCAACTGGCCAGTAGCTTCAACAAGAATATATGCAGGTTTTTGCCGAAAAAATCTAGAGAATAGAACTTGTTCATTAGAAAGTCTATAAAGCGATGTCTATACGCTATTATATGTATATTTCTTATCTTCTCCTTGCTAATAACTAATTATGTTCAAGTACAAAGCCCATAGTAAAATATAATTAATGAGGCATTGTTGAATAGACAAGGGTATTTAGAGAAAATAACCAAGCAAAGTTAAAGAGATAAATCATTATAATTATAATATAATTTGTCTGTCTTTCTCTAACTCACAAATAAGAAGAATTGGCGCTGTTTTTGACCCGTAAATTTCATTTGTTTGACTTTAGCAATTAATTACTCCGAAAAAAAATCCATTGATTTTAACCAATTAAAAAGTAAACTCACCTGCGGAATGTTAGCTTTTAATGTGCAATTTTTATAAAATGATCGGATTAGTGGTTGACCCACAAAACGCAAGCAATTCCGTTAGTAGAAGAGCTAAGATGCTGTAGTATTGATCATTGGCTACCTAATAAATCATATGTTTAAAGTTTATTACAGAATCATTGTATATCTTTCATTTTCCCTACAAAAGATCGTGTTGAAGCATTTCATGGTCGCCGCAATTCACGCGCAAAGTGAAACTGTGAAATTGTTATAATAGCTTCAATATTTATATAAAAACATCGGGCATACTTTTTAAATATTTTTTTCTTCAAGTCCACAAAAACGGACTTTACACCGAGAGGCAACAAATTTTGATACTCATACAACTTATCTAGAAATTATTGAGGAGTTTGACACACTTTATTTAATTTTTTTCTGTTCAGTAGTTTTAGTGTTATAAGCCGTCAAACACGAGTCAATACTATCGAAACGAGATGAGGCAGCTAGGGCATTTCTCTCGTACCGGGTGACATATTATACTCAAAATTCTGCAAAAATTAAAAATTTTATTCTGTTAGTTAATAATACTGCCTTGACAAGTTATCGTTCTTTTTGTGTATTGTTAATCAGCTGTCGCACTATCGACAGCACCGCTAACGACTCCCTTCCCCGCACCACACCAAAGACCGAAGAGCGACGGAATTCACGCGGCGCTACAGCACGATCTTTTTTATGGAAAATGCAAGATGATTATGTAATAAACTTTAAGCATATGAACTATTGGGTACCCTACAGTCTATATTTCATTATTCTAGCTCTTCTAATAACGGAGTTGCTGGCATTGCAAAATATACCTTTTTATGGGTCAACCACTAACCCGATCATTTTATAAATATGCACATTAAAAGCTAGCAATCGGCAGGTGATTTTACTTTTTAATTTGTTGAAATTTATGGATAATTTCTGGAGTAGTTAATTGCTAAAGAACTGAAACGGTGTGTTTTTTGGGTTGAAAAGGCTAGGTGCTCTGATTGAAAGGCACAAAGTAGTTTGTTGACTTTTTTATTAGGTTCAATATTTCGCTGCACTATTATCAGCTTCTTCGGGAACTAAAAAAGACACAAAAGAGGGAGTAATACACAGTAATAACCACTATCAATAATCTGTTCTTAAAATTACCTCTAACAATAGTCGTAGTTACATACTATAAATCACATCATTCAACGGCATGCGGAGTGAGGTTAGGAAAACTTGACATTTCACAACCAATCCCATAAAACCAAAAAATAACAACAGCAGCACCGGCAAACTGTAAAAAGAAACGGCAATCAACAACTATAACACTGAAACAACAAAAGATGTTTCGAATTACCTGAGATATCAACAGGACCGCAAAAATAAAACAATTCGTCAGCATTCGTTAGATTATAGGTAATATGACAGACAGCTAGCACCTAGCCTTTTCAACCCAAAAAACACACCGTTTCAGTTCATTAAAATAAAATAGGCAAGAATAATCAACACAAGTTATTAATTGCTAAAGTTAAACGAATGAAATTTACGTGGCAAAAACAATGCCAATTCTTTTTAATTAGGAAAAATCTGATAAACGCCAACATATGGCGTTTATTAGGCGTTTTATTAGGCGTTTATTATTATCAACATATATTATGTTCCTTCTTTTGACGTCGATTTTCTCACAGAACTAGGGGCGAAAAAATTTGAAAAAATTCTTATGCTGTCCTTGATTAATATGCTACAACTCATAAAAATTAGAAAGCTGTATATGTAGGCGTTTTCCCGATTTATCCAAATTAAGAAGAATTGGCGCTGTTTTTACCCCGTTAATTTTATTCGTTTAACTTTAGCAGTTAATTACTCCAGAAATAATCTATAGATTTCAACGAATTAAAAAGTAAAATCACCTGCGGAATGCTAGTTTTCAATGCGCATTTTTGCAAAATCATTGGAATAGTGCTTGACCCACAAAAAGCTATATTATGCAATGCCAGCAATTCCGTTATTAGAAGAGCTAGAATAATGAAATATAGACTATAGGCTCCCCAATAATTCATAGGTTTAAAGTTTATTACATAATCATTGTTTATCTTGCATTTTTCATACAAAAGATAGTGCTGAAACTCCGCGTGAATTCCGACGCTCTACAGTCTTTGGGGTGCTGCGGGGAAGGGAGCCGTTAGCGGTGCTGTCATGTCGGAGAGAACCGACACAGCTGAGAGAACCGGGGCAGCTAATTATCAATACACAAAAAGAACGATAACTTGTCAAGGTAGTAATTTTAACAAACAATTAAATTCTTAATTTTTGCATAATTTTGATTATAATATGTGACCCGGTACGAGAGAAATCTCTTCTATCGATTGGCGTTTATGTTTTCTTCAGTTTTATACAATAAGGTTGTAAACATGATTTTGATGGAAGCGGATAGATCTAATAATATGAAGTTAGCAGATTTTCCGATTAGTGATGAATACTAAATTAAGTTTGCTTGATAAACCCAAAAAACATTTAAAAAGTATGCCCGATTTTGTTATATAAGTTTATTTATTAATAATATTTAAATACATGCACAAACAATATAAAATAAATACAACTCTTGATATATTACATATATTACAAACGTCAGCTCTGAGCGTATAAAACTTAGAAATAACAAAAAACCTTTACAAATTTAGCATCGTAAATTTGTAGACACATAGATTATTTTGCAGATCGTTCATTAATTTTAAATGCTTATCCCGAAACCCGATTTAAATTGCCAAGAATTTCCATGGGACTTCCAAATGCCTGTTCGTGGTTCTGTTATCTTATTCACTCATTTTGCATTATTTTTTAATTCGGTAATCTGTCGCCGGTTATCCAAATTTCTTTGGCGAGGCATAATCGCCGTGTCGTTATATGTATAGTATCCGTAAACACTGTTCTCCTAGTAACTAATCATAACTAATGCACGTGCGATCCGCCACTACTTGCAGCGTGGCTGTGGATCCCTCCCCCCGCTCGCGCGAAAGGCCGAAGAGCGCCGCGTCAATTGCAGCCATCATGAGATGCTTCAACTCGATCTTTTGTAGGGCAAACTCAAGATAAACAATGATTATGTAATAAGCTTTAAACCTATGAATTAGTGGGTAGCCTATAGTCTATATTTCATTATTCTAGCTCTTCTAATAAAGGAATTGCTGGCATTGCATAATATAGCTTTTTATGGGTCAAGCACTAATCCAATGATTTTACAAAAATGCACATTGGAAGCTAGCATTCCGCAGGTGATTTTACTTTTTAATTCGTTGAAATCTATTGATTATTTCCGGAGTAATTAATTGCTAAAGTTAAACGACTAAAATTAACGGGGCAAAAACAGCGCCAATTCGTCTTAATTTGGAAAAATCGGGAAAACGCCAACATATACAGCTTTCTAATTTTTATGAGTGGTAGCATATTAATGCAGGACAGCAGCAGAATTTTTAAAAAATATTTCGACCCTAGATTTGCGAGAATATCTACGTCAAAAGAGCGGGCATAATATATGACCACGATAGTACAGGGTATAAGCGTTTAGTTTTCTTTTGTCGAAATTTGTAACATGGTTTGTAACACTGTAGCTAAAACCACAATAGTGCAATCAAAAAGTAGCTCAATATTTTGTGTAAAAATCCCTTCACTTGTCAAATTGTTGATGCAATCTTCATTAACTTTCCATCAAAGTTTTCCACACATCCTGCATGAAAAATGCCAAAAGTGCACATTTGCAAATAACGTGGATTAGGATAATAAATAAGCTGTGATTATTTGATGACATAGTTGATGACATACCATTATTATTAGTTATCTGTCAAATTAAATGTCACAGATGTCATGGGTCAAACTACTATACCAGACCATATACCAGACCAGCGCTTTTATCACAATAACTCGACTGTGATCATAACTTTCTCTCGTCTATGGATTATACCTGCACTTTACAAAGGCAGTTGAAATCTGAAGAGCACCATTGATTAAATTCAGGGCGATTTCAACAAATATGAAGAAGTTAGAGAAAACTAAGGCCGAGCAAACCTACGGTACGTTTAGTATTTCCAAATTAATTTATAATTACGATCTATACTAGATACCTTAAGATAGGAATGCAGCAACAGACATATATATCTACAAATAAAATATGCGGAAATGCTTTTTTCGCGCTACAAGAAAACCAACCATTTGACCGATCGATTGTTACTTTCTCTGTGCGAGCGATGACAGATGGATGACAGTGATAAAAGAGTGATGAGTGGTATGAGTAATCTAGAGATTAGATCAAACTGAAGATAACAATAAATATAAGTATTTCACTACCTTTTCTTTATTTTAAACAAATATCTATTGGATATATTTATTATTGACAAAAGAACACATTTTTTTTTTTTAATTCAAGGAAAAGTTTGTTTCGTCTGAAACTAACGAATGTATTTTTATTACTATACGAAAAAGATGGCCGAATTGAGTTTTTCATTTATTTATCAGTTAATTTCCATTTGTTTAAACAAATTTTATTTGTTCAATTAATTAGTTTTTCTCGAAAATCAATCTGAGTTCGAAATGGCAATTTAGTTATCTTACAGTGACATTATTCATATTTCAATTAAATTAATCAATTCATTATTCACATTATTTATATTCAAAATGTCTTTATATTGTTTAAACAATTAATTATAACTAATTTTCAACTTTCTTTCTAACTATGGTAAAGGTCCGCTTTTTTGTAAAATTAACATTTGTTTAAACAAATGCCGTTTGTTTTAACACTTTTTTTGCAATTCAACTGAAATAAATTTTTGTGTATCGGTCTGGCCAACTGTTATTCTCAGGTGATATCATTTATAGTTTGGAATTATTTCCATTGTGTAAATAATAAAATATCCGTTTTCAATAGTTCATAAAATTATAGTACAGGGAACAGTTTCCAGACAGCAACAAATCAAAAATTATCTTGCGACACAGTGGCAAGAAATCAGAATAAGAAATTGAGAAAGAAATGTGATCAATAAATATTCAAACTATATATTTAATATTTTTAAAAGGAATTTAACTCCCCAATTTTCCGAAAAATGATTTTAAATCATTTTTTTTCCCTAATGAATGATAATTAAAATGAATAATATTTTATTATTTAAATTTTAAACAATGGAAATTATCCCAAAATATATATGATGTCACTTCAGAATAACAGTTGGCCAGACCACCCTAAAAAATAAATGAACTTTAGGAGAATTGCAAAAGAAATTGTTTAAACAAATAGGATTTGTTTTAAAAAATGTTGGTGTATTAAATAATGTAGGCAAGAAAACTTAAGTTATCACCATAATTAGGAAAAAGTTGAGAATGAATAATAATTGATTGTTTAAACAATTGGAACATTTTTTTAAATAAATAATGTCACACTATGACAATAATTTACCATTTCGAATGAAATGGTAATAAGGTCAAATTTTCTGAAGAATGTAATTTTTTTTCATTTGAGGGTAGTTTTCAGGGCGCTGTGAGGGTGGGTTAGAGGCGTCAAATATATATGTATTAAGTTTTCCCAAACCCGGAACAATTATTTGAAAAACACCAAAAAATTTCTACTTCCCCGTGCATTTTTCCCTCGAAATGTGTCTACTCTTTTTGGATTTTTGCGGGGATTGTTGATTTCTATCATCATAAAAATGTTTGCAATGCATTTATGAACCACCATAATTCCCCCATATAGCAAAAGAAATTTAGAATACTGCCCCCCCCCCCCTTAAATTTTTGTCATTTATCTGAAAAATCTCCAACCTACACATGACTTGCCACGTGCCTCTCTTAGATTGTTTTTAGAATGTTATGAAATTAAAAAAACTTGTAAACTTGTGTCATTATAGTTGTAGGCTTTTGATTAATTTCCCGGACAATTTACGAACGTACTCAGCACGAACGGATGTGTAAGGTAATGTGGCGCGCTTACATGTAATAACAACATTGCGCCATTACTTTCTTTCACTTCCTACTATTACCGAATTCAAAACGAGGCAGAATGATCAGCCGCTTTGTAAATCGTCTCAAACTACGCCGTAATTACCATTATCTCGGCGCTTATACGTAACACGAATTTCACAATTACATTTTTCTTCCGACCAATGTTTGTATTATTCAGTTCAAATCTTTCCGTTCCCACTAGTGGCGACATCTAAGAACGACCTTCCAAAACACCCAACGTACTTATCAAAATTATAACGAATTAAATAAATGAAACGGATTATACTGGTTGGAATGTTTAAAAATTAGTTTTTTTTTATATAATTAGGCTAATCTCTATTAAATATTTCTGATATTGGTGTGGTAAGCTACCGCCATCTACACGTGTAATTTAGAGTTAAGTTATCGATTGGGTGTGCGTGATATTATCGACCGTCAAACAAATGTCAAATCTGACTTCTGTGCGCTGTCAAATGGTTGTTATTCCACATTGAGGTTCGGTAATTTGATCAAAAATAAACTGAATTGAAATTGCCATGGCTTCAGATATCAGCGAGCAACCTGTTAAAACAAAAAGACCGTCAGGTAAATAGATTTTTAAACTTATAATCGCAAATTAATAAATTTAGCACACCACTCCTCAATATTGATTATTTATTTAAGGCGACCTACAGAGATAATTTGCAATATTGACGATCTAAATTATTTCGCAATTAGTGTTATGTTCTATTTACAGATAGTGCTTTTAAGCAGCAACGGTTACCAGCTTGGCAGCCGATCTTGACTGCCGGGACAGTATTACCTACGTTTTTTGTGATTGGTATCGCTTTTATACCCGTTGGTATAGCGTTGCTGTATTTTTCTGACGATGTTAAGGAGAAAATTATCGATTATACGCTTTGTAATAAGACGGGAATAGACGGGAGGGAGACTACGGAAACTTGCGCTAGTATACTCCAAAAGAATAGTACTGAAGATTGTTCGTGCGTTATACCTTTTAAACTGGATATAGATTTTGTGGTATGTTAAAGATTTGTTATATAGACAGTTTTGTTGATGTGTATTTTTGTTTTTTAGGGAAAAGTGTATATGTATTATGGTTTAACTAATTATTACCAGAATCATAGGAGATATGTGAAATCTAGGGATGATAATCAGCTTTTGGGGCATCTTAATATGCCTCTATCGTCAGATTGTATACCTTTCCGTGATGATAATACAACTGTTCCATCACAGCCCGTTGCTCCATGTGGAGCGATAGCAAATTCCTTGTTTAGTGGTAAGTATTATCCCGATTTGTTTTTTTTTGTTACATCGTTATTTTTTCTGCGATAACTTACATCAAAGTCAATAAGGAGTTATTTCTCTTACTTCAAATTATTTTCAATAATAATAATTCTCTCTCAGCAATAATGATATTATTTTATAACGTATTACAATTCGAAAGTAAGATATTTTAATCTTTTTAAGATTTGAAGGGCCCTTGAGTGTGTTTGGCCATAACAAATACAGTAGTTCTTACATCATTACACAGAAGAGGCAAATGAATAAACTTAAATTTTACTATTCTAATTTAAATGGAAATAAAAAAGATTTTTCTGAAAAAAAATTTCTGTGGAAGGTTTTGCTGGTTTTCTCATAGAGTGTGCATCTGAAAACAGAAATTGTGAGTAAAATTAATGGAAAAAGCGCAAAATGCAAAAATACGCTTTTTTTCTCAAAAACTACATAATTTCAAATTTCTACCTTCAGATTCAGATATGACGGGAAAAGCAGGGCCACGTTAAGGCATGATAGCGCCATAGGCATTTTTCTTTTTGCCGCCCCTTATATAAATAAAAATTGATATTTTCAGAATAGTATAACTTTATTAGAAAAAAAAACTTCAACTCTGGGTGACAAAAACAGAAAATATAATAAAAATTTATAAATTTTGTTTTTAAACAAAACTTGCCGCCCTAAAAAAGGCTGCCGCCCTAGGCAGCTGCCTCGCTCGCCTAATGGATAAATCGGCCCTGGGGAAAAGGTATACCAGAATTGGTTGTAATAGTTTAATTTATTGTAATTTAAATTTTTCATTGTGTAGCTGCCATGACCCCTAAATATTGGGATTATTTTTGTGGTCATACAATATTTTAAGAGGATAACACTTGTAAAAAAACAATTTATGACAAAATATTCTTAGTTTATGATTTTTTCTACTTCAATTTTGTACAGCCTGTCACATGAACACATATTAAAATATAAAATTGTCAATATATAAAAATTGTCTTTGTACGTAATATTTTTTCTACTCTTAGCATTTTTAAACGATTTTGCAATTGATCCGCCATTTCTGTGATTTCGTGAAAATAGTTAAATAATAAATTAAAGGAGAGGAAATTTTGTATAGATTATGTCTATGACATTTTTTGGTAAAATTAAGCAAATTCTAATTGATCGAGATCTGTCATGTCTGCATTAATATAAAACTACATAGGATTTAACAGATATTTTCAGTCTAATGACAGTAGGTAATGTCAAATGCTGATGTTTTGACGATAGCTACTGTCAATAGAATCGATATATCTGTCAATTCCTGGCTAACTAATTTTATTTTAATGCAGACTCGATCGAACTCGATCAAATAGAATGTCATGCAGCTAAACTATTAATTTTATTCATATGATAAAGTCATGAGTCCGGGCACATTTTGTTATTTTTTCAAAAACTGTACATAATTCAACATATCTGTCTTCAGATTCAGATTCGATGAAAAACAACATACCAAACTTGGTTGTAACATTTAGTTTCAATTATTGTATTTTTGACAAATTTACGCAATTTGAAATCTGTGAAATACTTGGATATCTAAACTCAAAAGTGTATTGATTATTTAAGGTTATTCAAAGTATTATAGACAAAATAAAATTTAACTAATTTTTCATATATTTTTCATATAGCCGGTAACAACTAGCAAGCATTAAAGTTTTTTTTTTTTTTGTAAATGGAGTAATATTTTTTGCCCTTGAAAAACAAAAAATAACATTAGGCATAAAATAGGAAGCACCCTAACTTGATGATGTTTCCTACGTCAATTTTGTGGAATCTGGAAAAGCAAACATTTATAAAATTGTCACTATCTAATTGTGGATTATCTCGTCTAGCATACTTCTTGATGAATTTGTTAAAAATAGAATTAATAATTTTTGTCAAAGGTATCACGTACATCTGTACACTGAATAAAATAAATGATTTTTATTATGACTTTGAAAACACTGTTTATTATAAAACTTTAAATTTTAAGAGCAGAAATTGCAAGCCTCTTCCTCTTTTGTAATAAATAATAAAGTAAGAGACAGTGTCTATCAAAACATTATTTTTCTCCTTATTTTCACTACATATTTACCTACAGACAAACTGGAGTTGTTTCACCTGTCTCAATCCAAACCGTATCCGACACAAATCAAAGTACTACGGAGGGGCATCGCCTGGGAATCGGACCGCAACATAAAGTTCAAGAATCCGCCCGGCAATCTCCGCGAGGCCTTCCACAATTACAGCAAGCCGAGAGCCTGGCGACAACCAGTCTACGAACTCGACCAGGAAGACGAAGAGAACAACGGTTTCCAAAACGAGGATCTCATCGTCTGGATGCGAACTGCAGCCTTACCGACATTCCGCAAACTCTACAGACGTATCGACCACAGCGAACCAGGCTACGTCCACGGACTTCCCGCTGGGGATTACGAACTACACGTGACATACGGTGAGCAAAATAATTGTTAATAGGTTTCCGATTATTAATAGGAAACTGATTGGCAAACTTTATTTTAATCTATTTCAACTAAACTATGATAAAAAACGTGAAATCCCAAAACCCAAACTACAGAGTGTTACGAGAATTGAAAAGAAAAATAGTTGGATTTCTTTCAGAATGCTGAAACATCCAGTATTTATGTAGAAAACATCGGGCAATACAATGAAACTTATTTTGATTATTTATCTTAATTCTAGCTTAAGTTACAAATCATCAAAGTCTGTGATTTTTTTTTTCAGTCTACGATGTGAGTTCCTTTGATGGTACAAAGCGTATGATTCTGAGCACAACTTCTCTGCTTGGCGGTAAAAATCCATTCCTTGGCATAGCGTACATAGTCGTGGGGTGCATATGCCTTTTATTGGGAATTGCGTTGTTGTTCATTCACATAAAGTGCGGAAAAACGTAAGTAAATGTACCTGATTGCTTTTTCTGTTCTGTGTTTATAGGCTAGTTTTTCATCTTTGCTATACATAATAACTTGAAAAGAAACAAAGTGATGTTCTAGTTTGCCGGCTTTCAAGCAGCACTCGCATGAATAGTTGCACATATTACGTATTCAGGTCTAGTTTCTCCAATTATTTTCAGAGTATATAATTTCACATTTGACAATTTAATTTTTCCTTAATAATATCTAGCTTCTTGTCAGTAGATTGCAAAAAAACTATTTATTTATCTAGCTCTATGTTAAATTGGCTAATAAAACCTGTAAAATTAAATTAAATTTTTCAGGACAACGGAAATGATAAGTGTCAACCCAAGAACAGCCTATTAGGAGCACCGATAGTGAATATTTAGTACTTAAATCACTCAAGTGACCTTGTCGTTAGATATTTTAGACGTGTCAAATTAGGTGCAGCGCATCGTAGGACTTTTCCAATTCTATTTATTTACGTATTTACCCTTAAGTGATTTGATCTTTGTCTATTTTTTTATCACGCCCAAACATTTTAGCGGTTGCTTTTTTGACTCGATACGATAGATATTCTTTTACACAACGTCTTTTAGCTTGAGATTTTATTAAGAAACTTTTAATTGTGCGAATCTCTACGATGATAAACATGCCAAACTTTTAACGCAATCCGTATAGTTTTTTAAGGAGTATTTTATTGTGATTTATAACTGTTATGTATATAGTTTTGTTAATATTATGCATAATGTGACCACTGGAACTTTATTATATCAACTATTAATGTTAAATATACCAATAATAAGTAATGTGTCTTAATTTATTTACATTTGACAATTGTCGTTACCTAGATTTGTTTTTAGGTTAGTTTTTACTACTCCAATTTGACAGAATTGGATTACAGAACGAGTAGTGCCATCTAGGAAGCGGATGAAGAAACTACTTTGTGTTTTGAAACTCCTTGTTTCCTGAAAACTTTCAGAAGTTACATCATTTGTAAGGGCTTTTCTTGAAAATACTATGTCTTATAACTATATAAATATTCCAAAACGTATCGGGATATCTCTAATAAAAATCATAACCAATATCGAAAACAGGTGGCGCCACCTACAAGTAATATTTGTTAGTTTTCGGGGATACAAAATAACATCAAATAGACAGATAACAATTCGACAATGCCAATGATAACAAGATAGATAAGGATTCAATTACTCTCGACGTCTCATTGGGAAATTGATGACTAATTTTACGTATTTTACCAAAAATGACTTCAAATACATCAAGCGATCCCAATGCTGTACCCAAAATTAGAAAACCAACAGGTAAGATGAGTAATACTAAAATTCTGTATAAATATTACAAACAAATTATTAATTATTTATAGATAGTGCTTTCAAACAACAGAGACTTCCATCATGGCAACCGATAATAACAGCAGGCACCGTTTTACCAGTATTCTTCATAATCGGGATTTTATTTATACCGTTGGGCGTGGTTTTGGTACATTTTTCCGATAATATCCGAGAAAAAATCGTTGATTATACGTACTGTAATAACACCGAAGGAGTAACATGCGCTAGCGTGCTAACGGCAGATTTTTCGGCTAATTGTGAATGCGTTATTCAGTTCAAACTCGAAGAAAATTTCCCGGTAAAAAAAATTTTAACGTATCAAATTTTGTTGTAATTTTGTTTTTAATAGGGACCAGTTTATATGTATTACGGTTTAACTAACTATTATCAGAACCATCGGAGATATGTTAGCTCTAGGGACGATCGTCAATTACTTGGACGTCTATCAGAATATCCTTCGTCCGACTGCCTTCCATTTCGAGAAGATACCTTTACCGGAAAACCTGTTGCACCTTGCGGAGCTATAGCCAATTCAATGTTTAGTGGTATGTACTGTACATCCAGCTTTACTTTAACGTATATTTGGTTGCATATCTTTTTAAACACCACCTTAAAATTCAAGAGAAATTTAATTTCAGTATGTTAATAATATGGTGATATACATGCGGGATGTAAATTTTAAATAAGTCAAAAATTACAGCCACAACGTGGATTTGAACCAGGGACCTTTGCGTTTCTAGCACAATGCTCTCCCATCTGAGCTACTGAGGCCTATGTTAATTAATGAAATTTTCAGTGTAACTTCCTAGATTAATGAGTAAGTTCTTTGGGCACCTAACAAATAATTTTTTATCTGTTACTTGTACGTCCTGTACAATTTCAACTGAATAATTTTATTAGATCCAAAAATTGCTAGAAGTGTAAAAAAATTTCCATATTATATACCTGGACTAGACACAAATTTTCATTTTTAGATAGTATGAAGTTAGCATACGTCGAGGACGAACAATCAAAAGAAGTGCCTTTATTGAGGACTGGGATCTCTTGGAAAACCGATAGGAATAGTAGATTTATTAACCCGGAAGGTGACCTACAAAAGGCCTTCGCCAACTTTAGCAAGCCTGTGAACTGGCGAAAACCTGTCTATCAATTAGATCTAGAAGATCCCGAAAACAATGGCTTCCAGAATGAAGATCTTATAGTTTGGATGAGAACCGCCGCATTACCTACGTTTAGAAAACTCTACAGGCGCATCGACCACAGTCAAGGTCAATTTTCCCGAGGACTGTCGAAGGGAACTTACGAATTACGAGTTCAGTATAGTAAGTTTTTAGCGTAGACAAAATTGAAAAGATGCGAGAAACATCAAATCTTTTCTTTATCAGACCATGCCTGTGTAGATGATTTAATTTTATTCTTTTTAGTATACGACGTTGTTGTGTTCAGGGGTACAAAACGAATGATATTGTCGACAATGTCCTTTATGGGCGGTAAAAATCCATTTTTGGGAATTATGTACATAGCTTTCGGTGGCTTATGTATGTTATTAGGCCTCGTATTTCTATTTTTGCACATCAGATTTGGACAACCGTAAGTTCCATTTGTTACAAAAATGGTGAAGTGGTGTAAAAATGAGACGGCATAATTTAAAAATATTCAGATGTGTTTTATCTATTTGTATTTTTAGATCACCTAAAGATCTAAGAATATCCCCCATAAAAATAGAAACAAATGATATTTTGATACTATTGACAGTAGGTATTGTCAAAACATCAGCATTTGACACTACCTACTGTCATTAGAATAAAAATATCTGTCAAATCCTGGCTAACTAGTATTATATTAATGCAGACATGACCAATGTAGATCAAATAGGATTTGCTAGATGTAAAGTCTACGTATCTCATTTGTACAATACTTGACCTTAGTTATAGTTTACGAAAAGTTATCGATAATTTTTTGTTACAGGTCTCTTGATGTAAGCACTACTAATCCGAGAACTGGCTACTAAGAACAAAAAAAAATGTAAGCAAAAATGTCATAAACCAAAGTGACTTTACCAAAAAGCCCATTTTGGATTACCGAGAAGTATTTACATGCGTACAGACCTATTTTTTATTTATTTACTAGACGTTAAGATATTTTAAAGTTGTATATTTTACAGGTTTACGTGTTATCTATGTGTAAATAATTGTACGAAATGTGATATTTACAAATATAAAACCACTGTGATAATTTTGTTTTAAACGTAGGTATTTACCGACATCTAGTGGGAAATTTTAGATAACCCTAAATTTTTGACAGTACTCACCTGTCAAACAGGCCAAATCAAGTCAATGTATTCAAAAATTGCAAGTCTTTATTTTATCACTCATGACAATGTTAAATATATCAAACATTTGAACCAACTGTTAAGTAAATCACTTAATAGTAAATATTAGCAAGCTAAATTATGAGATACTTTCCATAAATTAGTACAAAAGATCCCTATTTCAAAGAAATAAGAATAGACAATGAAGTTAATAAAATGTCATCAAAAATCATCCTTTAATCACAGCGATTGGTCTCAACTTAATACACTTCTTACTAATTCCCGCGGCGTGGCAAGTATTTACGACGTCCGTTACATTCTTATAAGATTCCGGAGCTTCTTCCATAACCAACTTTGGCGAGGCTACCCTAATTGAAATTCCCATAGTATCTAATTTGGCTAAGACGTCGGTATAGTCTAAATTCCTACGTGATTTTGCCCTGGATAACGCTCGACCCTAAAATATTTCAGATTAGTTTCCAGCCTCAAATTAAACTCTTTTTTAAATCTCACCGCTCCGTGGCACGTTGAGCCAAACGTCTCCAACATTCCTTGCTGTGTGCCGGTCAGAACGTAACTGCACGTTCCCATTGTGCCTCCGATGAGGACTGGTTGACCTGTCAGTTGGTAGTCGACTGGAATGAGGGGATGATGTGGAGGAAAAGCTCTTGTGGAACCCTAAAATTATTTATACTGCTAAATTTGTATTTTTTTGTACATAAATACAGTACAAAAAGTAACGTCTCTCCTCGATTAAGCATCCAAGAAAAAATCAAACTTGTTTTGTTACTTTTTGTACATGCTGTATAAGAAAAAAATGATTAATATGCCGATTATGTTTTACCTTTCGATGAACTAATAAGGTCTTTCTTTTTCCATCGACTATGTGCTCTTCTACTTTGGCAATGTTGTGAGAAACATCGTAGATAACGTGCATGTCCAAATCATCCGGGGTTGTATTGAATTGCTTAGCAAAAGCCTGAAAAAATCATAAAAGTTCAGCAGAATTTATGATAAAAACTGAATAATGTTGAGATGTCGCGGTTTTATTTTAACCTATGATTTGTTAATATACTGGTGATTCAGGAGGATGTTTTGTGTCTTTAAGAAGTAGTATAATAAAAATCATAAATAAGAGAAAAAGATAACATGTCTACAATTTGCCATCCCATTGTTTAAATTCTAATGGCATCTTCAGATACATACTTTTAAAGTAGTTTTTGTCATTGTTAAATTTGGAAACTCTGTGAAAATTTCAGTTTTTCTTTACAAACTTTTATAATTAAAATTCTTTAGGTAAAAGTGTTTTCCTAAGTTAATAGCATTATCAGATCTCATACACAATATAGGATATATTTCGGAAAAAAAAATCTGACTAAAGTAAGTTTATTTTCTATGTCGAATCATAGAAATCAATAAAAAATTTATATTTCCAAATACAAAAAGGCCTCCGATTGCATACAATTGATTTAAAAGTACAATCATCTCCAAAACAATAGATTTT
Source organism: Melinopterus prodromus (assembly GCA_964023965.1). Lineage (NCBI taxonomy): Eukaryota > Metazoa > Arthropoda > Insecta > Coleoptera > Scarabaeidae > Melinopterus > Melinopterus prodromus. Next base: position 66,238,588 of record OZ030392.1, read on the forward strand.
TACAAAATATTGATATCAAACTGCGTATGATAAAGTAAAAATATGCAAAAACCTCTAAATAATTGAATTATATATTAATAGTTGTTCAGAATTGTTCAAAAACTTTAAATATAAAAACTTTTTCTACCTGTTTTTCTGCATCCGATTATACATTAAATATAAGTTTGACAAATATTAAAATATGTTGAAGTTTTCAACTAAAATGAAAGTAAAAAACAACATAAACGAATCAAATTAACTCACAAATATCACAGCATCTTCACAGTTCATGTCTTATGACAAACAAAAGCCATAGCATGCTTTTCTAATCTCAAAGCCTTATTCAATTAGTATTGACAAGCGTGGATTTCTTTTTGGCATTCTATTTAATGTTTATTTTGAATATTCATCATATATAACAGTTTTGAGGAATTCTAAACAATTAATACAAACAAAATTTGTTGATGATTTGATAATTTTTTTGTACCGAGATGTAGACCACTATATATATGTTGTACTATTTTTCAGAAAAGAAGAAGTTTAAATCAGATAAAAACTGTATATTATAACATCCTGTAGATTTTTTTATATATTTCAATAAACCTTTCTTTTATTTTATAATTTATAATAATTTATGATGGACACTGAATATGTATTCTATCGTCTTCAATGAAAATTCCCATGAAGAAAATTCAGAGCTCCCTCGACAAAATCAAAAACTAACCTGTCTCGTCAAAAACGTCATCGAACTCCGATTAACCCACGCAAAATTGGCGGCAGCAGCCATCGCTTTCAGGTAATCCTGCCCCTCCTGCGAGTGGATCCTGGCGCAAGCCAACTGCCTGTCGTTAGTCTCTATGTTATCTCTCTTCATAGCCTTCTCCATCTGAACGAGAGCATCAGTCGCCACCTGGTGGCCAAATCCCCTACTACCCGAGTGAATCATCACGCAGACTTGCCCCTTCTCCTCGATACCCATCTTACAGGCGCCCCATTTATCGTAAATCTCCTCTACGACCTGTATCTCGGCGTAGTGGTTTCCCGCACCCAAAGTTCCCAGTTGGGGTAAGCCGCGTTTTTTAGCTCGCATGCTGACTTTCGATGGGTCGGCGTTTAACATTCTGCCGTACTCCTCGCAGTGTTCTTTGTCTTCGGCCCAGACGTATCCTTCACGTAACGACCAATCCATTCCCATTTCTAACGCTTCTTCGAGGTCTTTTGCGTTCATCGGGATTATACCTAAAATTGGTAATTTTTCTGGTTGAATTTGCTTTTATTTAATGTAGAAATAAAGGACTCCATGCCACCAGATTGTTGTAAATTTCAATAAAACTCGAGGAGCTTTTATTTCTATGTTGATAGAAGATATATGAGAACTAGTAAATCAATAAATGTTATGTTGTTAACAAAGGAGAAAAACAAGTTATTATAAAGTGATTTTAGCAATCCAGAGGCTGTCTCAAACTTAGACTACCACTATTATTTACTGTAAACGTATTATTCCATAAAGGTGACCCCAAATAGCCAGCACAAATAAGCGAAGCTAAGTGTTAGAAAAAAGACAGTTGTATTAAAATCCTATCGGAGCGAACCAGAGCCAAGCTGAGTTGAGCGCAGCGATTTAAAGCTGCCCAAAGATCTTTCACTCGCTCTTACGGAATTTCATGCAATTCGTCTTTTTCTACGTCTTAACACAGCTTCGCTTGCTATTTGCGGTCACCTTAAATGTTGAGGTTATTCTTACCTTTTGATCCAACACCAACTGGTATATGGTCGAATAAACTCTGCGCCAACTGCTCCTTAATTGGGACAACATCCTCTTCGAATAAATTGGTCCGTAGTAAGCGTACTCCACAATTAATATCAAAGCCTACTCCACCTACAAACAAATATTTGCCATTACTTCAAATTATACTATACCAAAACAAAAATCCTGAATAAGTTTCATAATATTACACAATGCCTCATATTAAAAACCGTGAAAGAGAAGTGACAATAATAAAAAATATAATACCTACCAGGTGACACCACCGAGTTTGGATCATCCATATCGAAGGCAGCCATATTTCCAATCGCAAAACCGTACCCGGAATGCACATCTGGCAGGCCAACAGACTTTCCGACAATCCCAGGTAACGCAGCAACGTTAGCAATCTGCTTTACGCCAGGTAAGAAACCACCGACCATTCCAGGCCGACAAGAATTTCTCAATTCCTCCAGCATAAGTTTCTCCAAAGTGCCATTAACGTAGAAGACACCCTCTACATTCATATTTGGCTGGAACCCCTTTTTAATCCTCCAACAGTGCGGGTTAATTTTCTCTAAATATTTTAATTCGTCCTCATACTTTCTCACAACCATTTTGATACTAAAAGCCGATACTAATTAATTGATTAGTATAATGTGTATTACGCACGTTTTTATCAGATCAAATATTTCAGCCGGCTTGAGGTTATTTTGATCTGACAACTGGGTAGTAGCTGTCAAATTTCGGAACGCCAACTGGGTAAAGTTCAATAATTGACAAAACTTTTTTGAAAACTACATATATATATATATATAACTAACTATTATCAAAAATATTAAAAGTTACAAATTTTGATATAAATTATTAAAGAAAGTGTACTGTTACTGCAATGGACACATTCGAAAGCTCGCGTTTATTCTAGGGGAATTTGTGTTTACTCTTTATACAAACTTCAGGTTTATTTACATTATTTTAACAAATATAGGTTATCGTTTATTTTCCAATCGTAATAAAACTAATAAACTTTAATTTGGTCTTTTGACCGATATTTATTTTTTCGAAAAAGAAAAGAAACGAAATTCATCTTCCCTATGGACAAAGTAAAAAAGGAAAATGGGTCTGCAAATGTTTCGTATGATCTGTTGGCCGATTGTCGTAAAAAGCTTGAAAAGGCAATTGAATCTACGCAGGATAATTTAAGCCAAGTGTCTTTGGAATGGGTCCAATTGTGTAGTTTAGTGGAAAGGCAGAATTTGAAGGCGAATCAAGGACAGAACGTACAAGAATCGGCCAAAGTTGATAGTACGAAGCTTGTATCGAATTTGGAGAATCCAACATCTATTAATATTCAGCATATCGATATTACTGTTAAATCTGAGAGACGCAGATCTGATGCAGAAGAATTTGATAGTGATTAATTAATATTAAATTATTTAATGTATAAGTGTAAGAAAACAAGTTGAGTTTTATAAATACGTGTAATAAAATAAAGATTTTTTTATATTTTGATTGAAGTTTGTTATTTCCTCTTTCTCTTCTTTCATTTATTAAGGTAACTTGGCGCTACTTTGGTGTTGGTTAAATATAACCAAATATTTTCTTCTTCAGTCTATTTTTTGCCTCTTTCAACAGTTTTTACCACTTTTTTTTATTAAATGACAAACAATAAGGCTGGCTGCACACCAAAGATGCATACAGCAAGCAGGGTGCAAATGCAACAAAAACAATCAAGACAGTAACGTTGCAATTTAACATTTTGTATTTCGTCTCTAATAAATAAAACAAGACATTTAGTATGTATACATTTTATTTTGTAATTTCAATTACCTAGTTGCACACATCTCTCTAGTTCATGTTTAGTTTGGCATCGTTACGCATTAAAATAAATCTGCTTTAAAAAAAAATACAAGAAACCGTTAACAATTAATAAACGTATATATAACTACATGCTATGTAACAAGTGCTTGCTCCAAAATCGAAAACTAGACGTCTATATGACACGTACAGAGAACATATACATTTATATATATAACAATACCCACATCCCCATCAAAACGTTCAGTGTTAAAGCAACGTAAAGCTGAAATATAAATATAGAACCGAGTAAAAATTAAAAAAAAGACAATTGAGAGATATAGATAGGTTACATCATGTGAAGTATAGATCCTGTAAAAATTAACATTAAAAAAAGTAACGTCAAAGTGAAATAGACTTTTAAAAAAATAAATTTCGTGTTTTCTATGTTGTTTTCTTGTAAATTTAGCCGAAGAGTTTATCGAAGCAGTTGTGACAGTACGGTTTGTCGTTCTGTTCCTTGAACGTGCCCTTGTTCAATTGCTTCAGGCAGAAGGCGCAAACAAAATGTTCTGGGTGGAACTTCTTGAACATTGCGGTTATGCACCTTCCGGTAATTGGCTTGTGACAACCGGCACACAAAGAACCACGCTTCGAGTGGTAGTGCGTCTCGCAGTACGGGTGTCCTTCGTGGTCGAAGAATGACCCACCGACAAACGGCTGTCTACAATCCTATCGAAAAGAAATAAAAGAAATTAGCTTACAATAGACGATGTTAGGTTACGTTTAATACATTTCAGTGCTAGTATTACAATATTGATTGGGTATTTGATATGTATAAACGCTTGTAGTATTGTATTCAATTTTGTATCAAATTTGTATCATATTTGATACAAAATGAATATCTTTTTTATGTGAATAAAAAGTGACTACTAGTTTTTCATGCTTTTTTTGTGCAGTACACAGTATTGTGTGGTAGAAACTTCAGAAAGGTCTCAAAGTAAAAAAAAAGCTTAAACCTTGGTCTTCTACATGCACTTTTGGTAAATTAGTTTACATGTCATGTTACCCCTGAATAGTCGTGAAGCACGATAAATCGATTGAAAACGTTAAATCTCTTTTTATTCACAAAATTGATAGTACCCAGTGTAAAGTTAAGAAGCTGAAAAAAAAATATATAATTTATAGAATGTATAAAGAGGTGACATAAAGCGTGTAGTAATGTGGGAATTTTAAATTTTTATTCAATTGCCCCCAAGAAAAGCTACTGTGTGGTTTTGTTTTGTTATTTTCGTCATTTTTTCTTAAACAGGTATTTTATTAGTGAATCAGTAAAGTTTAACCTTACTCTTTTAAATAATTTAATACAATAATAGTATTTAACACTAGAACACCAGACATTCGTAAATTTTATGACGTGAATGTCTTGTATCGACGCGATATAAAAATAGTCTGGTATTCTAGGGTTAATTTAAGTTGGTATTTTTTTAGGGAATGTAGTTTAATGAGGTAATGAGATAGATTTTTAATACCAAATAAATTTCTCCTACAAACCGAAAAGTTTTTTATTATTGATTTCTAAGAAAATTTTATTCTTTTTAAAAGTTTGTGGTTTGCCTAGAACTAATACTGCAAACAACAAATTTAAAATTTTATGTACTGTATATGAGGTAGTTCAGAAACCATGAATTTGTAATAAGAATAAGGTGAATTAATAAGAATTGTAATCAAATACAATTTCAAATACAACTTTTTCTAATAACATATTTTGGTAATATTCAAAATAAGTCCACCAACATTTATAAGCACTATAATATTCAAAGAAATCAATAATAAAAAAGTTTCCCATTTGTTCGAGAATTATGGAACACATGATCTTTTCCATTCATTGAAATAGTAGAACACATCTGTAAGTTTTGCCACAGTTATAATTATTGTTTTTAGTTCTCTATATACTGGAAATGTTCAGTATTCTAAATTAATAAATCATACTATGGAATATTGAAGCCATATAAAATAGATAGAACATAATTTTGAAAATGTTGAGTCTAAAACAATATTAAATTTAGGTTCCTTATTATTTTTTAGTGCTATGACAACACATCAAAATACTTTAAAATATTAATTATTTTGAATAGTAATTATGTCGGATTATTTGTATTTTTACATTGCTAAATCTTTGGCCTTTGTTACATACACAAGTAATGGTTCTTATTAATTTGGGTGGGTGAGTTGCTTAATATTATTTTGATTTAATTTTCCCTATTTGAATATTATTATAAAATGCTACGATGTAGTGTGTATTTTCTCTGCATTGTAGAGCAACTTCCGTTTTTTAATTGAGATAACCTAGCCTTCTGTATATTTTTGAATTCCTTGTCAAATTTTAGTGAATTAATTACTATTCCTATTCCCTACAGTTTTTGAGTTTTTGTTTTATTTGTTTAAAGCACAGAATCTTAAGAATTAACACCCAAATTATTTCTGAAATACTAGTAATTTGTTTCAAGTTGTTTATAATAAAATTCTATTTAAAAATCTACGGTTTTGGAGATATCTAATTACAAAATAAATAAAAAATTGCAATTAACATTCCAAGAATTTCTAGTAGTTGAGAAAATTTATTTCTTTAAATGACGTTTTTAAGACAAAAAGGCAATAACTTAAAAACTGTAAAGACTAGGGTGCATTTTTCATCAAAGTATTGAAAAGACACCGAAAAAATACACCGAAATATAAGCCAATACATTTAAAAAAATAAAGTTGACCTGGGTTACTCAACACTAGCGCCATCTGTAGTTTTTATTATAACAAAAACTCCACTTTTGGCAAGTATTTGTATAGTATTGTACTCAGTATATGCAATAAACGAAAAATCAACTAACATAAACACTTAATAAAGAAACATCTGTTTCTAGCACATTATTTAATGATCACTGCTTTTATTGTGTTTCTTTTCTATTTTCAAATTCTCGAAATACTTTTTTTTCTGTTTTTAACTTATTTTCAAACCACTACAAACCAAACGGGTTACTCATTCAAGCACGCCGAAAAGAAAATACTATTAAAACAACAGTTTACTAAATAATTTATTTTTAGCGAACGCATCAATTCAAAAATAACCCGAAAAGTACCGCATTTAAATAAAATTAATTCGCGTTACAATTTGACATTGAAACGTCATTAAACAACATTGTAGTACATACATACAGGGGTATGTAGAAAACACGTCGACGTTTGCGTCAACATGCATCTATACCCAAATGGTCCCATTTGATTTGTTTTTGTTTGTTTTATTTTTTTGTTTTGTTTTATTTATTTTTTGTTTTGTTTTATTTTTTTCAATTTATTTATAATTTTATTCTTATTTTCCTCTTTATTTACATATACAATCAGTACAAAGTATCTATACAACTTATCTTAAGTATCTTATGTTATATTTTTTTGCTCATTTTCTGTTTGGGGGAATTTTTTAGTGTTTAGAGTGTTTGGTGTGTGTGATAGTGTAACTTGTGTCATGTCATTTCAAGGGGGGCATATTTCGGGGGCTCGGGGGGTAGTTTTTAATCCTCTTCTTCCTCATCTTCAGCTCCAATGCACGTGGGGCATACCGGTTTTCCTTCAACGGCATAGAAACTCTTTCCTTGCACAGCCAACTTGCAGTCCTAAATAAGAAAAATACTTAACCTTCTGTTGCTTATTCTGTGATTGTACCTAGAGGGGAGAGTTGGTTTAATGGGGGGAAAGGGGAAATTACCCTGCAAACGAAGCAATCCGGATGCCATTGCGCGTTCAATGCTGAAATGTAATTCTCCATGATGGCGCGGTTGCACGCACCGCATTTTGGCGCGAACATGTCAAAATAGTCGTCTCTGCAGTAAGGTTTTCCTTCACGCTCGTGGAAGCCTTCTTCTCCAAACTGTTTCCCACACTGGGCACAGAAGAAGTGTTCCATATGCCAGGTCTTCTCAAGCGCGGTGACGCATTTCTAAAAGAAGACCAAAAATAAGTTGAGTTTCTTCGTTTTTTTGAAGGAAGATCGTACATCTAGGATTGGTCCGTTGCAGTAGGCGCATCTAGGGCTGAAGAGGTTGTGGTAGTCGGGCTCGCAGTATGGTTTTCCATCGCGTTCAAAGAAGTTCCTGGTTCCCAACTCCTGCGAGCAATGCGCGCAGGTAAAATGTTCCGGATGCCATGTTTTCCCCAAAGCGGTGATGACCTGTCCAACAATCGGCTTCTCGCAAGCGCTGCAGCACCCCTTCTGGCTCGTGTTTACCCCTTGACGACTCATGTCTGCTTGTAGATTACCAAGCATAGAATCCAGATTCTGCTTCGGTGGCGCCGCGCTCAACTGCGTAGCTTTGATCGGCCTGGCGTACTCCTGATCGCTGACCTGATGATGCTGAGGTTTTCCTGGAGAAACCTATACACGAGAGACAATTTACAAAAAAAAAAAACTAAAAAATATCGTCGTGCGAAATCTACCTATGGACTGGTGCGAGTTGGGCGGTTCTTGGGCCAAGACTGAATCTTGCTAACCTATTTTCAAAGCAAAGTAGACGCTATCCCCACTTTGGAGTTTATGGATACGAGTCGAATTTTGTGGTTCTGCGATGATTTCTGTCTTTTTCGCACGCGTCTGAAGGGGCATAGTGGTGATATTGTGGAATGTCCGAGCGCGTGTCGCTACTGGGGTTCTATTTGCGGAGCGGCGGCCAAAAAACGGGATTATATCACGGCTCGGGCGCACGCAGCTCGAGAATCGTGGAAACGTTTCGCGTTTTCTGGAGGCGCGCGCGAAAAATAGACGATTTTCTGGTAGATTGGACGTCGAATTTTTGCACGTGCGATTTTATCGGTGTTTGTTCCGGTTTGCTTACATACAGTAATTATTATTAGCGTTTTCTTTTTAAACTTAATTTGATCGCTTATAGTTTTTTTGCTTATTATTGTTGTTTATTTATCATTCTTTTTGTGATGATTTTGATAAGACAAGTTAAAAGAACTACAAAGTGTTGTCAGAAACTCACGTAGCAAAACAAAAACAAGTTATTAGTCAACGCAATAAGTAAGTATAAAAAGAAGAGTTCATATTGAAACCAAGAGTCCATGAGAGTGGAAGATTCCAACAAATATGAAGTAAATAAAAGCGAAACCCAGAAAATAGTGATTTTCTTGAAGTGAGGCCAAATCTGATTTCAAAATAGTACTGCGTACCTAGTAATCGATAATTGGTTTATTAACCTCTTGTGATTGGTATTTTTCCGAAAAATAATTAACATACTTATGTATTATGCTAAATAAATATATGTATATGTAGATACATATTGTTTGATGAGTATTTTCAATAAATCAAGTGATTAATACCCAATTTTTCTCGTTGATAGCGTTATGATTTTGGAGCTAGTCCAACTATATGTTCTTTGGTCACCTCGTGCTTGACTAGCTAAGCTTATATAGATCATAGCTAAATTTTGAAGGTTTTCAATATAGAAATGCCAATATTAGCCATTCTATAGTCCTGAATTAAATATACCTAATAGTACATCTGGCAAATAAATGGGTCCAAAATAATCATAAAAAATAATACAAAAAATAATAATAATAAAATAATCAAAATTCAATATAAAATAATAAATAATGCAAATGAAACAACTATTCAGTGCTCTGCCTAATATTTCTCTTCAAAGCTTTGAAATTCAATTAGTTAATATCAGCCTGCTTAGAGAATTTCAATGATAGTCACATTGTTTACATATCAGCAAAGTTCCAAATCGCGGAACATTTTGACGCTCTACAAATGATCTGACCTGTCAGAGGTTGAAATGACAGCTAGAACCTTGAACTTCAAAGCAGTGGCAGCTCTGTGAAGTGGTATTTAGTGACGTAATAATCTGGGCAAAAATGATGCATGACATCATGTTAAAATTTAGCCCATAGTCTTCGTACACCTCTTGTTGTGAAACAATGGGTACCGGGTTGCCAACCCAAATCTGCTTGAACTGTCACATTTGACACATGAAAAACGCAATAATCCAAGTTGGTTGAAAGGTCAAAAGCAGACCTCGCACAAACATTTGACATTTACACATTTGGCCCTTATTGTAAAAAAAAGTACAGGTGTTTGGTGACGGCAGACGAATTGACAGAATATATACTAATCATTATTGACCAATAATGATAGAATAGAAGGTCAGCTGTTTGTTGTGCCATCACACTAGACCAAACTACATACGAATCAACAAAATACATTGAGTTTCGCAATACATAAAAAAGCGTGAAGATGAAAAGTGCGGTGACGGGTTGTATGCAGCAAAATGAAAATAAATTATCGAAGTGCAGTTTTGTCGGTTTCCGTCCGATGCATGTTGTGAACAAGTGGATAAATTTCTGCCGACGAAATAGTTATTTATGTACCAAGGGCATTAAACGAATGTTTATGCCCGAGGTTAAAAACAGATGGGAGAGCATCGTGTTAGAAACGCAAAGGTCCCTGGTTCAAATCCAGGTTGTGGCTGTAATTTTTGATTTATTTAAAATTTACGTCCCGCCTGTATGGCACCATATTATTAAAACAATTAATTGTTAAATAGAATTTTTAACTTGCCAAAGTTATTGCGTGAGCAAAACACAAACAGATCTCAAAACATTTTTGGTGAACATCAACCAATACAGTAATAATTAAGGAAATTGTTTTGTTGGGATACTTTCAGGAAAAGTTACGGATTTTAAAAATATCGTTTGTGTATCGTTTATTGGTGTAAAGTTCTAATGCTTTTGTAGTGAAAATATTATATATCCCACTATGGTTTTGTTACTCAAGATTGAATGATATGAATCTCCATATTAACACTGACGATTTCAAATTTAAAATTTGTACCCCTGTGGGCCTGTGGGCGTTTTCTCACCTATCAGTTAACATAATCGCAAAAGCAATACACCAAATTAAAGATAAAATGTATATAATTTTCCGTCTGGTGGTAGATATTTGTTATTTTTGTTCGTTTTGGAGAAATCTGTTACTGAATCCGACATAAAATTGACGGATTTTGCGAAATTCTTTTCCGGAGAATACAGGTTAAAATTGAGAAAAGTTCCACATAATAGATACTACAACAACAATATTACTACATTGTAGATTGCCACATAGGTACCACACCTTTGTCTACAATTTGATGTATAAATTGAGAGAATTGATACAAAATTAAGCCTACAATAGATGCTTGTTTTATAGGCCGTACTAGGTACTGTATTCCTCTGGAATTGATGCAATTGGTCGTTAATATTCTTGTATAAAGTCAAGTTCAATTCAAACTTCTTGTTCAATATGTAGTAGTTCATCATGGTTTACTAAAACTCAGGAGCACAAGCATCTTTGTTTGATTTGCAAAACTCTCATGTAATTGTATAGAGACACAATTAGGACGAAATTTGTTCATGAATTTTGTTGGAATAGTTGAACCATGAGTAAGTAAAATTGTCTTAGTTTACAGAAGGAGACCTTTAGTGAATCATCTAACGCTTACTAGATCATCAACGTTTAATACTAATGCAGACAGACACAAGTATTTCGCGCATTTCCAAAAAGAAGACATAACTGCATCTTAACATCATAAATTCAGATCACTTAACAGCTGTGAACACGTGTAAAATAAATTCCAATTATACTAGAGCATGCCAGCAAAATCCTATTACATATACCTACTATTTTACACGATCGTAGAAAACGGAAACGCTATAGCTAGAGTCAGGTACGCCCGCTCACACTATATCAACCCAAAAATAAAACGTAAACAGAAGCCGAGAGAAATTTGTTAATTAACTTTAATCTTGCCAGTTTTCGCGCATTATTAATACCGTAAGATCTCGCATATACACCGTAAAATTCTTTATAAATAGATTTTAGGAAAGCAAGATTCATCCCAACTTTATATCGCAAAAACCACAACAAATTTTAATTCATTTCGATTCTTCTCGTGTTTATTTCGAGGTTATGAAACAATATTGTTAAATTTCTTAAAAATAGAAAAATAAATGGTTAGATAAAACATGTATAATAATTGCTCTCAAGTTTTCGGTTTCAAAAAGAATACGAAAACACTATTCGCGGAGCAGTGGTGCCAAAATAAATCCACTTCGGAGTGATTCTAACCTAAATATTTGGGTGTCGTTTTAAGTGTGTTTTAAGTGGTCCATCCACCTACCTTAAAATCCGACAGGGAGGCCATGAGATCATCGAGTTCTCTTGTTGCGGACGATGTGTGGATCCTGGTGACATCTCTGGATATGAGCTCGGTTTCGCCAGGATATCCGGTCTCCGTTTTGGTCTCCTTGACGGTGATGGTCACCTTCTTCGGTCCAGTATATATCACTTCACTGCAAGAAAAGAAGATATCATATATAAAAAAAAAACATAAAGAAAATTTAACCAACATAATTCATTGTTATACATAATATGCATGAAAGTAAAGCTTGTTTCCAAAATGCTTCCTTGTATTGCGGGTCAAAATGTAGAAACAATGCACGCAAAAACTCGTACATACATAGTGTATGCAACCAAAAAATGATATAGAGCCGGTGGCCCCGTGTGCTGTCATGATGCGACGTGCACGTTAAAGAACTCTTACTGGAGGTTAGAATTCCTTCAGTCGGACAAAATTCCTGGGTGTGTGTAGCCTGCCCTCAGCGTCGGTGATTGGCCTAAGTTGCGGAAATAGACCGAAGTAAGATGCCTATTTGCTTTGTAAAAGCTGCTTTTTGTACATATAAAAGGGGTGAGATTAATAGGAACTTTTGAGATATTGCTTAAAAATCAAGGACTCAAGCAATTATCTTATTTCTAATTAAGTTTTACCATGTTTTTTACATAAATGAGCTATGTTTGTAAAGGTTTTTTGTTGCATTTGTCCTGCTTTTGGAAACCAAGTTAAATCTCAGTCAAAATTTCACAGTATAAGATACAATCAGATGCTTATTAGTCCAGTCATTCTAGATTTTTGATACTAATTAGGAAGATTACAGTAAAATGTTTAGTGTCATAGTTAATAGGAAAATATGTAACTAATTAAAAACCATTAAAAAATTGTGCCTGTCAAGAGTTTAATCCTGCATTCCTCGAATATCAGTAACTTAATCGCAAAATTAAATATACCACATTGTAGCGGACAAAATGTACTACCAAAATTACTCTGGAACCTATACAAGAAGAAGAAGAATTTACTATAATCAATCGATTAAACAAATTTTTGGTAATTGCACGTTAACCGATCGTTTAAAATTTTGATTTTGTTTTTGACAAAACACCTAATACCTCGGATTATGTTTCTTTCTTTCATGATTTACTAAAAACAAGGACTCTATATTTAATATTGATATATTCAAATGAAGTTTTTTATTTGAATACATCATTGGATTAGACTTTAGTTTGAAATTCTAACCTCAATTGTTCTCTTCTTCATATTATGTTATATTATGGCAATTATTTGCCAATGACTTGACTACAGTGTTTTTCACAAATTTAACGCTTTACCAACACATAATAATACATTATGTAGGTATTTAACAAAGTAATATTTTTATATTTATGCATTTTCAGAAATTTGTAACTCACAATTTTAAAAAATTAATCAATAAAGTTTTTATTAGAGAGGCCAAAATAACGACAGATTTCCGCTTATTCTATTTGTCAAAAAAGAAGAGATTCAAAGACAAATAACTGCACTGGCCAACAACAAAAAATATCCAGCAAATGACAACTGATTTTGTCGTGGATTTTTTTTTCTGTCGAACATGTAGCTGAAGTCAGTATTTTAAATAAATTATCTCTAGTTTTTGAGAAACCCAATGCCAGAAATGAATAGAACGTGTTTTGGTATTTGTTTTCCTCAAATCAAAATAAAACGTAGCTGCAAAATTATTTATTTTTTAAAATTTTTATGAAGTAAATAGGACGTTTATTTTAATGAAGAGTTATAGGTAGTAGAAAACTCAAAACATTAAAAAAAAAATATGGTAAAAATGCTGCGATTGTTTTCGGTAATAGCTTTTGAATTCACTAGAAGCTCAAAATAAATGTTTTCTTAAAATAAAAAAAAGAACGAAAAAATGTTTTGTAACTACTTGATTGTTTCTGTATTATTCTTCAATTTATTTAATATTTATTTAAGATTGATGCCATAGAAATTAAAAAAAAACATCGAAATAGCATTAACGCCACCAATCATAAATATTAACGCACGACATAACCCAAAAACTATTTATTTTCTAAACGACAGGAAGAAAAATAAACTGCCAGACCTATGTAGTCTGCCATTTTCGATAACATCAAACGAACTCCTGTTCCGTGTCGCGTAAAATCGGTTTTATTAAGTCGCAAACGGTAACAGATGCATCATAGGCCATGCCAAAAAACCATACATACATATTGATAACCGACATATTGTTGCCAAATGCGTCGTAGGCCGAAGAATGTCGAACGAAATTGAATTTTGCGCTCACTACCGAAAATAGCGCGGTAGTGTAGTATGTATAGTACGTATTTTTGGAGCATTGTGCGCCATTTTTAGACATATTTAATAATAAGACGGCGGCTGTTTTCATCGGATTTTACTCCGCCGGTATGATAGTTCGTTTGTTGATTTATAGCCGTCAGCCATAACTGGAGTCTTATAACGTAATATGATAAATATATCGCACATTAATTTTGTGTACGAGGAGTTACGTTCACAGTATTCAAGGACAGCGTATCGGTGTAATGGATTTTTCGTGTTTTGCTTTTCTTTGAGAAGCAATTGAGCGGTAAAAAAGACTATAAATTTGTCAACAGACGCATATCTGAATATTTGTTAGTTTCACGAATTTGACGATAATTTAGGAAAATTGGTCATACAAGTCTCATCAAAGTCATCATAGTTGATCCAAAATACTCTACCACCTGTACTTTCATTTAATCGGACCACTTTTTGTGCTCATTTGAACTTGTGCTCATTTATCACGGTTTTTGAATTATCGAACCATTACAATTATTACAAATAAACTATAAATTCAAACAAATGAACGATTAATAAATCTGGCAGATACTACAAGGGGTTCAGACCAGCTTTAGGCTAAGTTTATGCCCCTGATATCAAAGATAACATGATAAAGTATTGTAATTGAGCCAAAAAATTGAGATTTTAGCGGAAATATCTCTTTTTGCGCCCCTGAACATTTTTGACCCAGGTGTAAAAAATGTCTGTGTGTATATGTGTGCACACGTTTTTTTTGTGGCGACGATTCTGAAGAAGTTACTAAAGCTTTCGGGACGAAACTTGATATTTAGTTTTATGACGAAACTTAGAACTCAAAAGCTTTATGTTCAAAACGGTCCAAAGGAACTGGATGTATACTCAGTATTTTTGAACGATTTTGCAAATGAGCCGCTATTTCTGTAATTTCGTCAAAATATTAAATAATAAATTAAACTAGATGAAATTCTTCATAATTTAAGTCTATGACATTTTTTGGTAAAATTAATGCTTTGCTTGCATGAGCAAATTCCATATAATCGACATCGCTCGTACTGCATTCAAACTAGTTAGCCAGGATTTGACAGATATTTTGATTCTATTAACAGTATTGTCAAAACATCAGAGTTTGCAACAGTTTGACATTGCTGTATAGTTTGATAAAGTCATGTGTCTGGCCACTTCAGATTTTTTACTTTATTATACGCAGTATGATGGTACCCGATTTTTGTGGCGACGATTCCGGAGAAACTATTATCGGGACGAAAGTCCATATTTAGAAGTTTTATGATCAAACTTTTGGTTCAAAAGGAACTGGATGTTTCCTCTAAGGATTTTGCAAAAGAGCTGCCATTTCTGTAATTTCGTCAAATCCTGGGTAACTTGTTTTATTTTAATGCAGACACGATCGATCTCAATCAAATAGAATACCATGCAGCTAAACTATTAATTGTATATATAGTATGATAAAGTCATGTGCCTGGCCACACAAGATTTTTTAAATTTTGCTCCTCTTGAATGATTAAAATACACCTTTTCATATCAAATGCAATTCCCAACCTGCCTTTTTTACTTCCTTTTATGTGACGTTTACATCTTTTTCTTATTTATTCTGAAATTGTATGGCCTTACGTCAAAAAATATTCGAGGAAAAGATAATTGAGAGTTTCTATGGGGGAACACTGATTTTGTGAATAGATATCTGATAGGAATTTTCGATCGATTTCTTTGCGCCAAATACGAATTCGGCCTCAAAGTTTATGATCGCCTAATATTGGCAAAATGTAAAATATATAATGTGTTTCACAAGTGTTGTTAAAGGACTGACAACAGGGTTTCTTAAACGGAAAGATATTTCCTAAAAATCTTAACCAAAAATGTTTAAAATGGCGAAGATACACGAAGTGTACTGAAACTCGTTTTCATAACATATTCTATTGTAATGGATCTTTCTCAGGCCTCTTTCCACCAAAGAAAAAAAAATAAAAAGACGTTCGTTCTACATACTATAAACTAGTAGTTGTCATAACAGACTTTTTTTACTTGGTTGCGACATCACGGTCAATTTAACTAAATACTCTGCTTTTAGACCTAAAAAACAATTGGTTTTATTTTTTATTACAAAAAACGTTTAAACGTATTGTAATTGAAAGATAAGAATGCAAATTTTAATATCTATATTTTCTTACAAAATGAACTAGAAATATTATAAAACGGACAGATACAAGAAATAAACTTTTAACACTATGCATTGTGCTACTACGTTGTTACCACTACGTTGTTTTTTCAACTATTTTATTTAACTACATATTTCATTTTTCAAATTATTTAAAGTTAAAGTGGATTTTTTCGAATCGAAATGGGCTTTCGAGTTCTTTTATTAAAAAATGGTTACTGTTAATTGCTAGTAAATTAATTTGAATAAAATCTACTTTAGTATAGATGTACATACAAAATAAGTATTGTACGGTATTCCAGAAGTTATGTACACACATTTTTGATACTTTTCTTTAGAACTTATGACGTCATATGTGATATAAACATAAGTTTTTATGGCATAGTAGTACATATTTTGAATCCAACTCCCGATTCCAAAATATCAGATATCTGACACTTTTACTCTTGCGATAACTTTGTGGTGTCGTTTCACACACTCACCCTGTATAATTTTTTTTAAAGAAATTAAAGCCAATTAGGTAAAACCAATAATCTACTGGCCAACCACAGCCAAAAAATAGGATTTAAATACACAAATAAAAAAAATACAGGCACAACCTGGGATTGAACCATGGACCTTGTATATCTGGTCCAAAGCACAACCAATTGTACTATCGGGGCCTATATAGGTATCATATAATTTAACATTTTTCTTTCATTTTAGGGTGTCTCAATTTTGATAGTTTTATGGTGTTAATAATTAATAAATAAAACGTATAGTACCTTTACAAATACTAAACTAAAACAATGATTACTTAAACGTTCAACAGATTCTTATATTTTTACAAAAAAATAAGTTATTTAGGTACGCTTGTCCGTAAAATCTCAAGCTTTTGTTTTTGAAAAAGCACATGCAGCACGCAATGATTTTCAATCGCGTCTTAACCTTGCGAATAATCGATAAAATAGCAGCATGTTTATCGTTAAACTTGCGGCGTGAAGCCGTTAGAAATCAAGTTTAAATGTAAAGTTAAAAGTGGACGTCTATATAGAACAGGGTCAAAATAATAATAACACAAGACAGCCGCTCTTGTAATAACGAAACTCGTCCCAACAACATCTCCGGTGGTCATCCTATCTAAATAAATGAATATGAAGGTACTGCATCTGCACTAATTTACGATCACGTTCGTTTTTAGTACTTTTCGGAAGACTAAATACGAGCGGCGCCAAAAAAACGCCCTTAATTTTAGAATCGGGCACAACGACATCGCCAGAGTTGAACAATGTGGATCACAACCGTTTGTCAGGTTATTTTTCATACGAATTATAATGAAGTGTGGTTTTAGTTTGTCGGGAATGACTTACTACTGTTCTGTTTCTTCTTTTTTTGTGGTGGTTTTATTAGTCACCACAGTCATTAGTCATTGTCTAGCAATTGTCGAATATATTAGTCAAATTTGTCGAATTTTGAATACAAATTTGTAGGAATTATGTTTTGAATATATGGAAGACGATAATGATAGTAATAATTATTTTGTTTATGACTTACCCGGCATTAAGTTGGTCAAGTAAGCTGTCAACAGGGGGTCGACCCAGAGTATTTTGGGCACTCGACGGTCTTGAGTAGCTCGCAGGACTACGCCCCCCCGAACCGCTGTATCCTTTGTAGCCATTAACGCCATTTTCTGTAAAAAAATAAATAACATAAATAAATCTGAACCCATCTGTTTTATTAAGAAATAGCAGGTACTTAGAATATTTTCAGGTTAAAGACAATCGAAAATTAGAATATAAACAGGACAATATTAATAATCTCCAAACTTACTTATATGGTGAGTTATAGAATATTAGAACTCTACCTAAGATTAGATTCTAGAATGTTATTCATATTATGCAATTTCTGGTATGGAAGCAGATTCTAATAAATATTGTGTCATATATATATATATATATATATATATATATATATATATATATATATATATATATATATATGCTGTTTTGCATCAGTGCCAAACCTACTTTTCAAATGATTCTCTTGTAAAATTTGCCTATATTTGAGTAGGTTGTGCATGATTTCAACCTAATGCGTGAATTTAGTCAAGTTTGAATTTTGTTGAGAAAGTACGTGCGGTACCTTTGTGCTTTTGGTAGTTCCAAAAAAGTTGTTTTTCACGAGCACGTAATATGCGTTGCAGCTCGAGTATTGTACATAATTTTGCCTGCAAACCGACAACTACAGATCCAATTACTTACTTTAAATAAAGGAGAAATATTGCGACAGAAGTAGATATATTAGGTTAGGTTAGTATATTTGACAGTTCAACAAAAATGTATCTTTTCTACTCCTATTGAGGAATGCATTCATTATCATGGCAATTTATGATAAGTAATACTAACCATTCCCCACACACATGGCAAATATTTCATTCCTGGCTCCTCATACCCCGCCAGTAGTGAGAAATATTTCATTCCTCACGGCTTTAGAACCAATCACAGCTCTGGATTTTTCATTTCCAAATTGTTGATACACTGCTTAGCGACATTGTCAAGGCATTGACAACGTCGCTAAGTGACAAGGCGCACCAAACAATTTTAATCTGTCAAAATCCTGTAAACCGGCATAGTGACATACAACTGTCCCTATATGCACAAAAATTAATTTATAAAATTTCGTTGCATGGTCGTAGAAAAAGTATAGTATTCCATTCGCAAGTAATGGCAATTTCTCACTCGAACGCTTTGCAGCACTCGCCTACGGCTCGTGCTGCAAACTTCGTTCTCGTGAGAAATTGCTTACATTACTTGCTCATAGAATAATATACTATTATATATTGCTAGTTATTCGCACGACATCTTTATCAACTGTGGGGAACTGCATTTGAACTGTTGTGACAATATGGAAATTATAATCAAATAGGAAAATATGGATTTATATTTGCGTTGTGATGACATTATGTCGTGCGTTAAAAACACAAAAGCATATGTTTTTTATAAGCGATATACGAGTCTATATGGTGCTAATCGCTACTATTCTTTTTGGCCAAAACAAAAGAATATACTATATACAACACATTGGATTGAAACGATCTATTACTATAAAAATATTATATGGTATGCTTTCAATCTTTAGAATGTAGGAAATCCGTTTTTTAGAAAAACTCTTAATTTACTAAATATCATTGGAAATATGTAATTGAAAATTGGTACCGTTTTTTTTTTCTCACAGTTATACCAATGCTTTAATTTTATATTTTAGCCGCTATTTGCTATGAATAAAAAAAAAAAAAAAAATATTATCCAATTTCGAATAAACAGTCATAAATTTTATTAATTTTGTTCCTGAAAACTCTGATTTAGAGTTAGGCAAACCTTGTAAATGTTATTATATACTTTTTAATCTAAAAAGCATCTTTAAACATGAAGAAATGTAGTTAAAAACAATTGCAATTTAACCAGGGTAGGTATGTTTGAAACACTTTGTTTTGAAACATTGTTTTAAACATGTTTTAAAAGAAACGTTGTATTTTAACCGTGTTTTAAACTACCGATATTTGAACAGTTTTTATTGTTTTTCATAAAATACTACTATACAATATCAGTGGTAGCAAGCACAATTAGGAATGAAAAGACGCCGATTAAAATGCTTACAAATAAAATAATTGTATACTTTAAAACAAGTTTTTTGTCTGTGTGATTTAAAACATGTTTTATTTCATTTTTAAAACATGTTTTTTGCGAGGTGCTTAAAACCATTGTTTCGTTAAAAAATATCATTTCTTTAAAAAAATCTTCCAATCCCTGAAGGCAGTTGGAATAAAAGGAAAAAAATGCATCTAACATCTAACGGAAACACAAACACAAACGTTTGTCATTGGATTAGGGAAACTTTGATTTTGATGAAGGAAATTAAAAAATTATGACCATTTAAGTTAAAAAATATTATACATATAATTATTGATTAATTATTTGTGTAAATTTGTCGACGCGACAGAATTTTGAAACCCAACATATTGGATTTATTGACTCTAATAGCTCATTTGTCATCTAATGTCAACAAATTCAGTTTTTTCTATGTATTCTCTATGTAGGTTGATATCAAAGCTTAAATTTTGAAGTTGAATACTAAAGATAACAAAACCGGCCGCAAGCGGACAGTAAAATAAAAGGAAACACCATAAGGTACAAACATTTTTTCCCTCTTCATAGCTTAAATTTTCAAGCTTTCATTTCAGTCTACGTAGATAATTCTATCACGTCAGATTTTTCTTTTATCAAATTCATACTCACGTCACAATTTTACACAATTTTATGAATAATTTCATCACCACAATTCTCAACCTGTATAGATACATATCTGCGGGAAATACATATAAAACTTTTACAATTATTATAACGACTCATGACCATTCTATTCTATTTTATTTTTCTATACCATTGTATTTAATCAAAATCTAATTTGATTGAAACACACACACACTCACACACATATATTACGTAAATATTTATTCGGTACATACCGGAAGTGACGTTCGCGTATCTGTTCTGATGCAACTCCGGGGAGTTGCTCAGATCTTGCAGTAGGTTATCCAGTTCTGATAAGTTATTGTTGAACGGTCTCTTCTCTGACGTCCCGTAACCACTGGAGTATTGTCCATAGCCCGGGCTTCTCGCTTCCGAAGTTCTTCCGTAAGTACCCTGCGCAAACAAACGGGAAAACAAATTTTAAACATGAGAAGTCATCACCACACACACGCACAGGAAGTGAGTACTACGCGCTCTGTCTTTGTGTCCGTGTTGAGTAATAATTTAACCTTCGATAAAGAGTTTAGAAGTAATACGATACGTTCGTATGTATTGTGTATCATTTAAAGAAGAACGTAGATTTTATTGACTAGTTCATTCGTAGTTATTCATTGAAGTTGTTTGTAATGATCTATACATAAATTCGAATAAGTTGTATGCAAAACTAAGAATAATAGTTCGACTTTTCTAAACTAAAACCGTATCAGACTATATAAGCTTTTTTAGTTTTAATACTAATATTTACCTACAACATCAAAATTAGTTGCTGGATGTAGTTACTAAAGTTCTGGACTTGTTTACATAAACTTTTATTGTTACGTGAAACGTTTATGAAGACTACTTCCTTAATTCACGGATAGCCAAACTGTTATTCTTCTCATTTACTACCTATAAAACCTACTGTTTTTAAAAACACATTCCATGTCATTAAGCGTGTAAATATTTCGGAGCGACTCAACATGTTCTGTAGTTTTTTTTTTCATCCCAATATCGGAATGTTTCAAAAAGATATTTTTATACTTTGCATTCACAATGCACACGTTGTAACACTGTTTTGGGTGTTACAATTAACAAATTGTAACATCGTTTTTAGTAACTTTTTTCTGAGATTGGTACACAACTACACAGTACACATTGATTGTTGATATCAAATGCCATATGTCAAACGTACAACACATAACCACACACTCCCTCTTTTTAATCCCTTGCTATCGCATAAACCGCGAAATATGAATATTCTATACATATTTAAACATACGTGTAGCCTACTATAGTATGGCCAAAGGATTGGGGCTTTCTTAGTTTTGCTGTGTTCATCAAAATGCGCCAGCATGGTAGATATGAATGATTTTAATTACTGCTGCGAGATTGTATATGCCCAATAAATGGTTTACTGAATATCAGCATACACGTAGGAAGCTATAGTACATTTAAAGTGTTGAGGATTTCGTAGTTTATGTAACGTATAAGTTTTCGGTAACATTTTGGACAGAATTCGGCTCGTTTCAATACCGTATTCGTTTTTGTCGGTCCCTTTCGACTTCGTCTTAGTGCTGGTTGTGTGCAACTTATTTGTATTATGTACCTCCATCACATGTCAATTATAAGCCAGTGGTACTAGGTAGAAACTGCTATTAAATGTTAACCGTTATAACAATTCTTTAGTAAGTGCTTATTCTTTGAAGTAGCTAATCAGCAAAGCCGAGCAGAACTTGGGCAACTGGTGACACCTGAGGCATGGAGCGGCGTTTGTCTAGCAATAGTGAGCAATAGCACTTTCGTATATAACACCGTACTCCTAAGAAGTCCGCTTACCTCGAAACCGTAGTAACATTGGCCCATGAAATAATTCGATATGCCGCCACGAGAAAGAATGACAGTAAAAGTTACGGCGATTCAACGCTCGAACGCTCAGGCATGACTCAGGCGACCGAGTACAGCGACGACAGTGACGTACGCTTTGTTTTATACTACACTCGACGAACGGATAGTGCGTAAATAACTTGTCCCTATAATATCAAGTGATTTGTATTCATAATAATTGTTTATTTAACAAGATATTACTGTTAACATTTGCTATTACTACTTTCTCCAAATTTTCGATAGTCAATGATGTTCTTTTAGAAGTTAAAATAACTTTTCCGTAGATCGTTAAATTTTATGAGTCAGTTAAGTGAATAGGAAATGCAATTAAATAACTCTATTAATGCACGATTTCTATTAATGCATGATTTGTTATAGCCAATCACAAGACGTAAAGACAACGTTTGATTGGCCAATCGAACATATTTGAAATGAAACCTTCCAATCAAAACATACTGCGCTCTAGAACAGTCAGTGTCAAATTACATAAATTGTCATATAATCTAAAAAGAAACATTGGCGAAGAAAAGTCTATGTAGACGACGCTAGAAGAATGCGATCGACGAAAATTTTTTTTAGCCAACTCGAATAATAAACGGCTATTTATGATCTCAACAATTAACGCTCGAGCGTCTTGATCATTAAGTCTTGATCATTAATCGCTCTTTTTAATATACTTGTTGGTTAAATAACTATTAAAAGTCGAAAAGCTTCTCTGAACGTCACAGCTTATTAATGGGGCATAAGTAAAGCAATGCGCATGTAATTGATATTTTTCGCAATTTGTAAAATTATTTGTCATACAAAATTCTTGAACTATTCTGAGATTGGGATTTCTATCTAATATAACGTCAACTTTATTAGTTAAAAGTTCACACATTTCTCCCGGAACCGATTTCAATTTATTTACTATTTTGGTCAATTTTGCTATCGATTCTCTCACTTTGATGTTACGCCCTTCGAAATATTTAATGTCTGCAATTAGAAATGAAAAATTGCTATGAATAAATTCCTGTTGCTCTTTAAGGCAAGGTTCTTTTAATAATTCTATAATTAATATATAAAAATATATGTAAATGTCGCAAGGTTTTTGCACAAAGGTTTTATTCTATATAATTTAACATGCAATATAATTATCGGCTAAACGTACAATAACCTGCATCGAAAAGAAAGAAAACAGCGAATAGGACCGCTGTGGTTGCGCGCGTGGCCCTAGTCACTTCTCGGTGTACCCGCCACTGGAATAACCCCGCAAAAACTTGACTTACCCAATCTCTGCTCGGCTCTGCTAATCAGTTACCGCCAAACACGTCTATTCAGATTAATATACTTATGAAGCCACTCTTTTAAAGTTGTTAACTTTGATGTTCAATAACTTTTGCAGTATTTTAGCGAGCTTGTCGTTTTTTTTTTTTTTTCGCCGCATTGGGAACAAATTGATAAATATTATTACAAGCCCTTTTTACAAGCATTTAAAAAAGTCTTTCAATGACCTTGGAGTGATATTATAGTTATTTGATCAACAAGTGTATTAAAAAGAGCCACTGAGCGAGACTGTTTAACGCACGGGCGATTAGCGAGTGCGTTAACTGTCAAGATCATTAATCGCCGTTTAATATTCGAGTTGGTCACAAAATTGTGTTTGTGGGTATATGACCATTTATATAATTTGGCACTGACAGTTCTGGACTGTGTGCCTGGATAACGGAACGTTTTGATTGGAAGGTTTTATTTTACGTAGGTTTAATCGACTATAATGACGTCGTTTTATTGGCTATAACAAATTATGCATTAAAAGAAATCGTGCTGTTTAATAAACAATTTCCTATGCACTAACTTGACTCATAAATAAACGATCGACGGAAAACAAACATGGGACAGCTCCTTGTTGGTCAAATATTTAACTCATTGCATAATTTTAGTGTATAAAACTTGAATGAAAAAACTGAAATTAGAAACAAAACTTGACAAAACGTTTGAACCCTTGGAAATAATAAAATATATATAACATACCTAAATATTGATAACTTCAACGAAGCCACGAAGAAATAATCTTACTCATATTGTGTATTATAGTAAAGTGATAATAATATTAGAATAATAATATTAGAAAACACCGGCTCTTATCAATGGTTGATTTTAATTAACATTTTAGTAGTATGAATCTTGGTAAAAATGGTAACAATTAAGCAAAAAAAAAATCGAAAACTGCGAAAAATATTAAGAATTGTGAAGATTTTATTACGTGCGTATTTATATTATTATTTATGAATATCACAATCAGAAAAATATAATTTTGACAAGGTGTACCGGTATAATAAGCTGCAACTATTTTTTTTTTAAATAGTGATTTGTAAAATCTATAAAAGATAACTAAAACTGATGGAACATAAAAATAGTGAAGAAGTTTTGGGGATACAGTTGTTTTTCCGGTGGGCATAGCAAGAAAAATCTGTCTTATGTTGAATGTTTTAGGTTAGTTATATAAATTATTTCAAATTACTTTAGCTAGACTAATTTGCAGCTATATAGTAAAACGCGTTTTTCGCGGAACCGTAACCCGAAAGTGTGAAAGTGTGTAACTTGTCAAAAATAATTTGCGTCATCGGGCTCTAGATTTAAAAATAGCGCCAAGAAACAAGCATTTTATAGCTGACGAAAATCACAAGAGTATCGAATGAAATTAGCCACTGATTAATCCAAAATTAACTAAAATAATAGTGCGAATATTTTGTATATAAAATCATCAACTACTGAATGATGTACACCAGTTCCACAAATAACAGTTCCCACGTTGTCTAAGTATGAAATCATGGATTAAAATAAAAATTAAGAATTTGTTACTAAATTCGTTGGATATTAAATAACGAATAGTGGTTTTATTATCGTCTGTCAGTGATAAAAATTTCCATTTTAGGTTATGTTTCCTAAAATTGACAATTTTCCCATTACGTAATATTTGTAACCTGATACCCCCATACTTTTTCCCCAAATTCTCGACAACAGCAGGTTAAAAACCCCGAAAACAATAGACAAACGTCGAGAGGCGTCTTCCAAAAACCTCGACGCTGAGTCACGCGTTCGCAAACTCAACAACCTGTTGATAAAATCCAACAAGTGGTTGAGAATCGAACAAGTGGTTGCTACTTGTCCCCGACGATATCGCGCGAAAATCTCCAAACTTCCGTCGAATTTTCGAGGAAACGCGATCCGGCCGGGTGAAAATCGCCGCCCCCATGGATTGATTTAGTAATATTAGTCCGGTGTCTAGCAAGTGCGTCCCTTTATGGAGCGAACGATGCTCGAAATCAGCGAGCGCGACCGACGTACGCGTTTTCGCGTGCGAAAAAGTAGGACGGGCGTACGTGTGGATGTGGGAGACGGTCGAGGGGAAGGTGGCGGGGAAGCGTCTTGCGACTCACGCCGCTTGGACGGTTTGCGCACGGCACCAGCCCAATAAACACGCCGTTGCGCGGCAACAAAACGCGGAGTCGCGCGGGCCGCGTGGTTTGTTGCCGGGGCGGCCGTACACTCTTGATCTTGAATAAAAGGGACCGCGACAGGTGGCCGATCGGTCTCTATGCCCGAATTCGCCGAGCACGCGGAGATTTTGACTTTTGGGTTTGAGCGATTTTATTGAACATTATTTGGATTGGAAGTGTTTGTTCTTTCACTGTCGTCTTTATTGTAAAGAATCTTTTTATTGGTCGTTCTTGTTGGCGATGAAGTAAGGTTATGGGTTAATCTGTGATGTGTAAATTAGGTTGTTCGACTTTATTTGTATAATTAGAGATTAGGTTGCGCTTGGGTTGCAACTTTTAGAATTGGCGAAAGCACCGGATAAGAAAAAAGTTATCTAGATTATCTTTACCTTCCTTTAATGTACATGGTCTATTAATAAATAATGTGTGTGTGGGTTTTTAATGACCTTTGCACAAGGCTGCAAGGGTTTTTTTCTGCAGTTTTCTTTTGCTTTGCAAATGCAAAGAAAAATGAAATTTTTTCAATTATTTAATGAGATGTATCAGAGATTTCCAATAAAAAATAATAATAGGTGTGCACGTTCATAGAAATCTCGGTACCCGCTGATGCGAATGTTGTAAGGAAGGAGCATGAAAAACAACTTAAATATAGGGATCTCTCAATAGAAGTTGGACGTATGTGGGGAATGAAAGTGAACATTGTTCCGGTGATTGTAGGTTCATTGGGAGCAGTTACTCTAAATTATAGTAAATATGTGAAGGAGTTGCCGTGCAAAATTTCGCCCTGGTAAATTTAAGAAATTACGGTTTTGGGAAGGGCGAATATTTTGAGGAGAGTTTTATCATAAAGAACCCTAAATCTGCTGCTTAATATTATATCTTTACCTTCCTTTAATGTATATTGTCTATTAATAAATAATGTATGTGTTTTTTAATGACCTCTGCATAAGGCTGCAAGGGGTTTCTGCAGCTTTCCTTTGCTTTGCAAAGAAAAATTTATTTTTTTATTTGCTAACCATAAATGGCCTTGTCTTTTCCAAATTGGGTTGAGCTGCAGTGATACCCGCAAAAGGAGTGCCCCAGGCTTCAGCGAAGTTCGGTAGTACCAATTTGCCCTGATCCTCCTCATTAATTTTCAAAATTCAATTAATGTAATTGTAGTATTTATATGTTGTATCTAAATTATATTATCTAGGTTTCATATATTTAATGAGATGTACCAGAGATTTCGAATAAATAATAATAATAATAATAACCATTTTTTTTAACGATTTTGAGAGATCATTTAATTGTCTAAATGGTATCGGAAATATTTGATGGCCTAACATAAATAAATGAGAAAAAGATAATATGTAAAATATTGATAACTTTACGGAAAATAGCTTTTGTGAATTGAATATAAAAATGCGTTTTGGGTAGAATTAATTACCCTGAAAATGAATCTAATTTGGTAATATTCATAAATTTATACCAGCTGAACCCATTGTCCTATTAGAAATATCAAAATGGTTTCATAGTAAACCTTAACTTGTGCACTTTTTTATGAAATCCCAAAAATTTGTTCCCAAACGGCCCGAAAAAACTTCAAAAAACCCAATAACCTGACATGATATGCAACTTTTGAGCCCAGTTTCGCATTCAGCGCAAATAAATCAATCAAAAACGCATAAACAAAGAAAATTTATCAATTTTACCCTAAGGCGACAAATTTTGTAAATTGCCTTTATAACAATTAACAGATTTTGAGGAGAGTTTTATCATAAAGAACTCTAAATCTGCTGCTTAATATTTTATTTTTACCTACCTTTAATGTATATTGTCTATTAATAAATAATGTATGTGTTTTTTAATGACCTCTGCACAAGGCTGCAAGAGGTTTCTGCAGCTTTCCTTTGCTTTGCAAAGAAAAATTAAGTTTTTTATTTGCAAAGCATAAATGGCCTTGTCTTTTCCAAATTGGGTTGAGCTGCAGTGATACCCGCAAAAGGAGTGCCCTAGGCTTCAGCGAAGCTCGGTAGTACCAATTTGCCCTGATCCTCTTCATTAATTTTCAAAATTCAATTAATGTAATCGTAGTATTTATATGTTGTATCTAAATTATATTATCTAGGTTTCATATATTTAATGAGATGTACCAGAGATTTCGAATAAATAATAATAATAATAATAACCATTTTTTTATCGATTTTGAGAGATCATTTAATTGTCTAAATGGTATCGGAAATATTTGATGGCCTAACATAAAAAAAATGAGAAAAAGATAATATGTAAAATATAAATAACTTTACGGAAAATAGCTTTTGTGAATTGAATATAAAAATGCGTTTTGGGTAGAATTAATTACCCTGAAAATGAATCTAATTTGGTAATATTCATAAATTTATACCAGCTGAACCCATTGTCCTATTAGAAATATCAAAATGGTTTCATAGTAAACCTTACCTTGTGCACTTTTTTATGAAATCCCAAAAATTTGTTCCCAAACGGCCCGAAAAAACCTCAAAAAACCCAATAACCTGACATGATATGCAACTTTTGAGCTCAGTTTCGCATTCAGCGCAAATAAATCAATCAAAAACGCATAAACAAAGAAAATTTATCAATTTTACCCTAAGGCGACAAATTTTGTAAATTGCCTTTATAACAATTAACAGATCTAACAATATCAGTACAAAAAATATGGGGTTGCCATTTCAAAAAAAGTGTCGATGACGTCATAGGTACAAAACAATAGAAAGTCTGAAATTAAATTTTATGTAAATATCTGTATTTTTATAATAAAAAATCCAAATATGTACTCTGAAGTTGACTGCCAAGTTGGTATGAAATTAGTTATTTTGAATTAGGCTCAAATTAGCCAAAATTCCATTCTTTTTGAGAAATTAGCAATAATACCACCGTATTGGGGTTATTTTGTCAATAAAAGACCAGTAAACACTCACTCACTTCAGTTGATACTTGATATGACCTTGGGAATGTATTTTATAAAACACCTACCTTGTTCTAACAAACAAAATTCCTTAAAAACAAGTGTTTTCAAATTAATTGAAGAGTGTCTTTTTGTACATAAATGAAATACTCTTTTATTTAATCACCACATAGTAAATTTTGTAAATCACGTTGTATGAAAAGAATTGATAAACCACTCATATTATAAATAAATCACATTATTAATTAATTTTCTATTAAGAATTATACTAGTATTCGCTCTAGTTTCCATTCAATTTAATTATTTATTTCATATTAAACTAAACATAGTTTGATAGTCTGGGACAAACAACCACTTGTTCGATTCTCAACCACATGTTGGAGATTATCAACAGGTTGTTGCGTTTCGAAACGCGTGACTCGTTCAGGTTTTCAAAACCGCCTCGCGACGAACGGTTTCGACATTTTTATTTATTTGCTAACGAATCAAAAAGTTGGAATTAACTATGGAAAGAAAGTATCGTGTTACGTAAGTTACGCAATCGCAAAAAATAACAGTTTACAAAACAAATCTCAAAACGTTAGTTAAATTTTGAATGTCGTTCACCACAGATATAAAAATCAGTTATTTTACATAATTATATCGAAAGAATTTATTAATACGTTTTAATTTTTATAATACCCCATGATCTCATGTCTGAGGAAATTTGAATTCAGTTTTATTTGTGGATTTGGCATACACCTGCGGTTAATAATTTCAAGTCAATTTCATTATTATTTGATTCAACTCAGATTAAACCGCTATCAAATGCTTGTTCGTGGCGCTATTTTTAAGTCTAGAGTCCCTGTGACGCAAATTATTTTTGACAAGTTACAAATTTTCAGAATGTAGTTTATCGTAAGGCTGTGCTGTGAAATATGGCGGTTCAAACATAGTTTTGTTCTAAATAATCAATTGCGACATATTTAATATTATGTTCGGAAATCGAAATAAAATAATAAAATCAAAATAATACGCAAAATAACTCAAAACATGTGCATTTTATATTCGTGTGATTTAACGGAATTATAGTTGCTAGTAGCGACATCTCTCGGCGTACTAAGGAACTGCGACATTTCGCGGATTCGCAACAGATGGCGCTCGCTAAAAAGTGTATTAATAAAAGTCGGAAATGGGTCGATCCCGATCGAAAATAGACCCGCCTATGTATCGCGAAGGGAAACAATTCTTGTTGATTTGTGACCGTAAACACAACGGTTGCCAGCGATTTTATAATAACCCACTTTCAACACAACATTTTTCTTTCGTACTATCTCGTTACCAAATTGATACCCACTCGGCTTTTTAACCAAAACATAGCATAACAAATCATTTATTAAGTTTCATTATTACTTAATTGATAGGTATTGTCAAATGTCAATACTCAATACCTTCCTAACCCTAACCTTAAATTACTAAACGTCAGTTTGACAGTTCGAAGGATTTAACCTCACTTTTGAGTTTTGACACTTTAACACGTTATTTATTAGTAAAATTAAAACGTACCGTTTTCGATGTATATGAATCCGACCTTGTGATGGGGATTTCCCTAGTTGGTGACTGTCTGCTGCCTTTATTCAGCGACCCGTAGCCTGGAGTGCTAGCAGTGCTGCCACCTATGCTTCCCGCACCGCCAGCATTGACTGTGCTCTGTAGGTCGGCAAGAAGGGCATCTAGAAATAAACAAAAAGAAAAAGATTAGATTTCTAACTTTTAAATTTGTTATTCTACATTGCATTCACAATGCACACATTGTAACACTATTTTCGGTGTTACAATTAACAAATTGTAACACCGTTTTTAGTAACTTTTTTCTAAGATTGGTACTACACATTGATATCAAATGCCATTGAATACCATAAATGTCAAACGTACAATTGTACTCTTCTCTTCTTACCATGTTCTTTCCACCTTAGCTTTGTATCCCAAGTCATAACCAAGTTTTAGAAGTGTTTGAGCCTTCAAACACGGGATCAATACCATGGTAACGAGAAATGGTAGTTAGGTCTTCTTTTATATTCCGGGTCACATTTAAAAAAATGACGTCATAATTCAAAACTTTAGTCAGTTGGTTTTCTGTAATATTTCTTATTTACGTTCATTCTGATAGCAAACCAAGATTACTAATACTGTTATTTTTATGTCACTATTAATAGTTTTCCCACTTACTCACTAATAATATCTTATCTTTCGAAGAGAACCGGAAGTGACATTTTTAATACAAAAGTGCTATCGCTTAGTACACATTCTAATCAGTATGTATGACTTTAGACAATTAGTTAAACCATCAAACTTGTATATATTTTTTTAGGTTATAACATGGCAAATCAAGATACCAGAAGAATTGCTATTATGACCAAATCATGGTCATTTAACACCAAATAGTTACAGCAGTTTCAACTGTCAATGTTTGGTTAATCATTTTGTTTATCCAGAATGTGTTAAAAGTGTCAATACCTTATCGAATAAATAACATCGCTGAAAAATAAATGTTGGCGCAAGTAATGTATTTTTCGCACTCAATAAACAGAATATCTTACCGTCGATAAACCTTTTCCATCAATAAACAGAGATGTGTAATATAAAATAAACAATTCTGCCCTTCCTGGTGTTTGCTTCAGCCATTGAAGCAAACATTACAAAATTACAGGCACGCAAAGAATAGTTTGTCATCCCATGGTTTGCATTTATTATCTTTGTTCTCTTGTTAACTTCATCAAAATTTACAATTAATAAATAAAGTTTTTGTTTACATCTTTTATTTTTCTGTTGGACTAATGTGCGAAGATAAAGTGTCACGAAAAATACGGATTATGACCACTTTTGTATGTGCAGTGTCAGTCACTTCCACAAAATAAACAACGAGATTAGTCATCCTGATGATTAAGACCTATAGGAATGACGTGGCGAATACTAAAATATCATTATCAATATTTGCACTTATTCAATTTTGTAATACACACCGGACCGGAAGTATATCTGCATGCAAATTCATCGTTGCCCAATGCGGAATAATAAATATAGTACTCAGTAGGTGCATACAATATACATACATACTGGCAAATTGGTTTGTTGCTTAGCCATTAATCGTTAACTGTTTTTGGTTTAATGAAAACATTTTTCCTTTTATTTTAAAACGATTAGTGTAATGGATTAGATTCAGAGTTTTTAAAACAAAACAGCTTCTACACTTTAAATGTTATTGTTATTTTCTGATGATGGTTTCTAACATTTTTCTTTAATTGTGAACGATTTCAAATGTTTTGTACTATAAATGTCTAATAAATATATAGCTTTTTGGTGAAGAGATCACTGTTATAATAGTTATTATATTATTATTATATTGTAAAAATGTGATATTAAACGGTTAATTACATATATGAATTATACAGTATTGTAAAAATTGTTGTTTGACCTGTGTATACATTGTGTAGCTAACACCAATAAAGATGATTTATGATTAGTGGTAAAAAAGAAGGGTAACATATTTAAATAGCGTACAGGGAGATTATGGTAGACCAAAAGTAAGATGACAAAAAAACAAAATATCGTCAAAGGTTGACGGTTTCTGAAATATGACCTTGAAAAGGTGAAATAAGTTTAATTTATTTGAAATCATATTAAAGAAAAACGCTTTTATTTTCTTTTACAACAATGACATACTACAGTTAGATACAGTAGAGCGTCGATAATTGGGGACTAATTGGGACCGAAGGTGATTCGGATTATCAAATTGTTCGGATTATCAAATTTGACAACTAAATAGTAGAAAATACGAGTATTGGATAGAAGTTCAATCTTAATAAAACCAACACCATTCGATTCTGCCCTTCATAAACTATAAGAACGCCAAAAAACCAAATCGAATTTATGATTTATTTGTTATTTATTTATTTAATAGAGGAAAATACGAGTACAAAAGTCGGATTACCGAGGTTCGGATTACCGAGGTTCGGATTACCGAGGTTCGGATTATCGACGCTCTACTGTACATACAAAATAAATAATCTAATTTTTTAGTCTAGATATCAGAGCATTTCAAGTATTTCCAAGTGGTTAATTTGTCAAAAAATATTGTACAAAATCCAACCAGTAACCTGTTTGTGGCATGTTTTTTCTGTACAATCTTAATCTGAAGGAAGAAATTTAGCCTAGTTTCTCAGTGTAAAAACCTGCAAAGAAACTAAAATGTATCTTTTTTCCTCAAAAGCTAGACACATTTTAATATTTATGCCTTCGAATTCAGCTGTTGAATTTCTACTGAAAACAGGATACCAGAAACAGTTTTCACTTATTTGATTTTGTTCCTTATTGGCCAGGATAGTCATTTAGCTTAGATTAGTGTATTTTTGACAAATAAAGAACTATAAAGTAAAAATGGCCTGTTATCGACTCAAAAGTTAATTGATTATTTTTGTTTTAATTAACTTATAAGCTGTGGTAAAAAGTAACAAAATTTACAGAAGAAATTGAGTATAGATATAAAAAATTAAGAGAGGCCTAGATAAAGAAATTTTAAATTCATCATATCCGCAATTATTTGAAAATTTTAATAATTATTAGTTTAGCTGCATGAGAAAATTCTATTTCATCAAGATCGCTCGTACTGCATTAAAACTAGTTAGCCAGGATTTGACACATATTTTGATTCTATTGACAGGATTGTCAAAACATCAAAGTTTGACACAGTATGATGACACTACTGTATAGTATGATAAAGTCATGTGTCTGGCATCAGATTTTTTTACTCTACAGAGTGATCGGTTTCTTGCGAAAGAAACAATGATCGTTTCGTTTCTATTAAATAAAAATTAACTAAGTTTATGCTTAGAAAGAACTTGTGAACACAAAAAAAAAACATTCCCAAACATATCTCACCTAATTCACACTTCTCTTTGCAAGTCGCGTACGAATTTCTCTGTTGCACATCAGCCATGCTCTCAAAACTTCAAACAATAACTTCTGCTATAACTCCACAAAAATTCACACAACCACAATTCAGCACGAACGAAATTTAACTGGCGTAAAATTTATCAATTATTATTAAGCGAGATTAGCACTACTAACGAAACGCCAAAACCGCATCACCACCGTCACGGGAACGAATGAATGAATAAACGGAAATTTCACGTTTAGTGCTTGAATCTCTTTCCCGGTATCTGATAACTTCGTAGCTCTGGGAAGACTTCTTATCTTTTCCTCGGCAAACTGACGACATGTGATGACAAAGACGTATCGATTCGTTGTGTCAGAGTGTGTGTGTACTAAGTAGAGGTAAAGGTGCTGATGACAAATATATCCTTTGAAAGAATGTCGAGTCCATGAACTAGGCCTACATACGTAACAGTACAATGGTTTCTGCACAATGTTTGCTTGCGTGTGTGCGTTTGTGTGTGTGTGTGTGTAAGTATAAATAAATTTGTTTGCCAATATGGATTAAATAGTGAAGAGATGTGTCATGATATGCGGGGTCGTTGGCGTCACTGGAATTCTAAACTAGAAAGTGAATTGTTTTTGTACTGGAGTGTTAGGTGACAGGTAGGTTGAGAATTCTTCATCGGAAGGGTCTTCAAATCAAAATCTTTGTTATGAAACAACAACAGGATTTGTTATAATGTAATTGTTTATCATAACAGACTATCGATTAACTTTATTATTCGCCAGGCTATTTCATTACCTATTACACACAGAGAAATGTTTAAGACATTCGTTGTCTTGCCGAAATTTACTCCGAACAAATCAATAAAGTTTTCAATTTAGATGAGCTTTTTGAATCAAAACTCACAAATTTCTCCTTTGAAGCGACAACATTTTGTTTCCAAGTAAAACTACATTGGATAATTTTAAAAGTTCTTATGAGTTCTTTTAAGAATATAGTGTGTTGCATTGAACAATTCAATATATTCCAATGAAAACAACTATTGCATTGAAACAAGATCATATATGTAAAATATGGTATTCAAAACAAGTAAAACTAGTTGGTTGATGCAAGAGACGTTTTGTATCTGCAGTTTTACATGTGATAATGGACAGCGTGGATGATTTTTCAATTTCATCAGATCATCTTAAAACGATATTTGACAGTAAGTATATGCGTATATCTACTTTTTATGCGAATGTTAATACACTATGTGCATTCTATGTTTGCAGACCATAAAATAACTGTGCAAAACTTACAGAAGAAGAGATAAAAGAACTTATTCCGGCTATTAGAGATCGGATTGTTTTCCGGGAAGCGGTGAAGCTAAGAGGAGATTTAGAAACATCTAAGGTGAGAAACCGTATTATAATGGCCAGTTGCAGAAAGGCCCATCAAGTCTTGTTGACTGCTTAGGGGTCGTCCATTAATCACGTGAGGTCCAAATAGGGGAGGGGGGGCTTTGGATTACATCACTATTGATCACAATGGGGGAGGGGGGGTTGTTGTGACATATCACGTGTATATAAATATTATTATATTTTTCAATAAAAAGTATTCGGAAAATATTTTAGTTTTTTCAACAAAAAAATACACGTGATGTTAGATAGGGGGAGGGGGGGTACCTTAGAACCTCTCCAAATATCACCAGGGGGGAGGGGGGGTGTAAAAAGGGGGCTTAAAAACCTCACGTGATTAATGGACGACCCCTTAGCTCTTAACTGTACTAATTACTGTATCAGGATGACATTTTTTTGTATTTTTGATTGTATTTTAAATGTATTTTTTTTTCTTTTATAACAAGTTATTGGGTTTATATCAGTATGACACCTACTTGTTTGAAATGTATTTTTATTTTTATAATAAATTAATGTATTGGTATATATGAACTTTTTTTACCCATTGTCTTTGCTACATGACTAAAAAAAATATGTCTTACAAAATAATTGCTTAAAGAACTTTGATGTAATACCACATATTATGTTTTGATTAGATTTGTCAGCCAGAAGAATTATTCTTGCTAGTAAATATGATTAAGAAAGTAATGTGCTATTATAATCGTGTAGTTCTTTCTGCATTTGTTTTGATAGACTTATTTTTTATGTAACCTTTGCAGCAGCGGTAGATAGTTTTAACAAAACAACAAAAACATTCACTTCAAATCAATATATTATGTTGAATGTAAATTACTATTACTTGCTTTGAATTTTTAACGCACTTCGTTTAAAATGACAGTTACTTGCTTTGATAACAAAATACTCTATTCAGAACACTAAAGGTGTTGAACCAAAATTACAACTGTTTCTCTGAAACATTGGTTCTTCCAAGCAAAATAGCCTATTACTTATTCCGATAGCTCTATTACTCTCTTTAAGACATCATATGGTTGCATTAAAACAATATTAGTTTGGTCCAAATGTTGAAATATTTGAAATAATACTACAAAGTTTCATTCAAACAACATTATAGTCCTTTCGAGTTGATGACTATTTGGTGCAAGTCAATAGTTTACTCGTTGCAACTAATTTTATCTCGAACGAAGCACTTAACACATTTGTACTGAGAAAATATTGTCTCGGTTGAAGTGGATAGTTATTTCGTGGATATGGAAATCAACCGTTGTTTTGATGCAAAGCAATTTTATTTGAATTGAGCATTCCTTTCTCTGTGTGTAGTATCATCATATGTTATAAACGCGGGCAAAAGCGGTCTATTATGTTTTTGTTATTTAAGTTGTAAAATACAACCTACCCAAAAGTAATAAAAGTGATAAACATGTTACCATGATACAAATTGGTTTAAAATAATAAAAAAAGACATCTTAAATATTACAGAATCAGCCCGGAGTTGAACCGGGGTCTTCTGCTTTGCCGGGGCAGACATTAATATACAGTATGTCCGACTTTATTTCCCGCAAAACAATTTCCCAGATATTAAATGTCATACAGAGTAAAAAGTTTCTTATAGACTTATCTGTTTTCACTATAATTAAAATATTAAGAAAACTGTAAATTAAACAGCTATAACGTCTTTGGGAATTGAAAACCCCAATAAGTTTAATGATTTTTTCTAGTAGAAAAAAAATCACTAGTAGGTTTCATATCAATTTATTTTTGTTTCATCGTCTGTTTATTCAATTTATGTTTATTATTTTGATTGTTTTACTTAAATTTATATACTTTTATTGTTGTTATGAAAATTGATTATGTTTTTTCTTCGTCTCCGCTTTTATTTCATATGTATTTACTTTTCATATTTATTTATTTTATTAATATGTCAAACGGCTGTAACTTTTTAAGGATTTGACAAAATAATTAGGTCCATATGAGAAGTTTTACTCAGAATGACTCTCTAAACATAATTTTTGCTGGGAAAAAAAGTGGTCCACCTGTATATAATTCGTCATTTCAAATTTCTCCAAGGAAAGGGAGCAGGGATCACTGATCATACTATCTATCAGAATTACAGAAAATTTCACATGTTTATTTTTTTTTTTCTAAAATCGAATCATTTTCGACATTATTGCAAAAACTAATTCTTTTCAGTTCAACCCCTATATTTTGATGTATTCCCTATAAACATCAATATAAACACACATTTATTACATATTCGACTATTTGCCTAGTTATATACACAATATAGTGATAGGTATGTTCCAATATAGTGTTTTTGTGGCATTGAAAGTGACACCTAAATAACTCTACTTTATTTCAAAGAAATCAATTTTAAATCAGAGAATGAGATAGAACAGAAAACAATGGAAAAAAGTTGTTGCAAATCATAATAAAGGCCCCAATACAAATCTTTCAACAAGAGTATAATTTATTTGCTTCAATTGTCAAATCTATAGTTCTTAAATCGCACACAAATTTTTATCTTAGTTTCGTTATTTTATTGAAACATATATTGAAACAAAATTAAATATTCCCGGAATTCTTTGTATTTGTGTATTCGTTATTCCAATTATCTTCTTTTGCTGTATCTGTACTGCATTAGACACGTTTACTTAAATTTTATACAGGGGACTGAGCATATACAGGGTGTAAGAATAAAGAAATATACTTGGTTGAAATTTGTACCATTTCGTGGTTTGAATCAGTTACAACCACATGAATTAAGTAAAGCCAAACGGTAGTCCAATATTTTATAAACATTTTCGTCTTTTATTCACTTCATTACATGCTTCAATAACTGAGATACAAGAAGAACAGTAAGTAATACACTTGAAGTAAAATAAATCACATGTTTTAATATTTTCTTGTACCCTATATATTAATTTACCCTATATAATATGTTAATAACCTAGAAGACCCATATGTAATGTTCCTAACTTTAAAACAATTAACACATAGTAAATGTACAGGGCATTTTATTGTTTGATAAACATAAACTGAAAAATTATATTAATAATAAGATTTTGTGATTTGATTGCGGTTTTTAATCGTATGTGTAATATGAAATATTTACATCCTCGTTCATTGGTTTCATTCATTCATTTTTCTATAAATAACCATTATTTACTAAATTTAAACCTTCTCAATCATTACAATATTTAATATTTCTATATTTACCATTTGCTACAGTTTTAATATACAAGGGTATTCTTGTGCATCAACAAAATATCAGTTAAAATAATTTAGTAGCAGGAACAACAAAGTTTTTCTCTAATTTTAGGTCTTCATAACTAATAAAATCCTGCT
The DNA here is from genome assembly GCA_964023965.1 of Melinopterus prodromus. NCBI lineage: Eukaryota > Metazoa > Arthropoda > Insecta > Coleoptera > Scarabaeidae > Melinopterus > Melinopterus prodromus. The sequence continues at coordinate 66,277,009 of OZ030392.1, forward strand.
AAATTCAATCTGTAGTTGTGTACCTCTAAAAATAATTTAATAGTAATTCAATATACATATCTCTTTTTTAATACTGTACCCGCATGTTTACTAATGCATATCAATTTGCTTAGCCTCAAAAGAAACATAAATCCATTCGAATGAATCGAAACAGATCACTGAAAATTAATTTAACCTTGATAAGTGGAAGCAATATAGGCTTCAACAAGTCTATACATAAGCACGTACCAAGACCGCGTTTACATTACGATGTAACTGTTTGTAAATTACGTAGCAAATTTTAAAACACATAAACATTCCCAACAAACGAATTCCAACAACATACCAATTAAAAAACGGACGACCTACAAGAAATGTTTAACAACGCGCAAATATTTACAACACTGCCCATCAAATGTTAATGTCTATTATATATATATAGAATATTCGATTAATCGATGTTTTACTATTTAGTTTTATAAGAAACTTATTTTGTACGTGTTTTACGTACTAAGTTTGTACAATAAGATACATTTTACGATTACAGTTCGGTGTTTTATAATGACAGTTCTGTGTTTTATGATGGCAGTTCTATTTTTTATGATGACAGTTCGGTGTTTTATGATCCTAATTTTAGATTATGTCACCATAGTATGTTTTTATAAAACAGCAATAATAATTAAAACATTTATTTTACTAATATACTGTTGGCTGAAAATATACCACAGATTTTTTTGCCTGAACTTCAATAATTTTTTTGTGTGCCCCGCACTATGTCAGATCAAAATTTGTGAGAAAAGTACAATTGAAAATTGCACAACCCTGATGGTAAACGTGGATTTTTTGAGTGAAAAGTGTATGAACGTGTCTTTGTCAATTTTGGTAAATGTTTATCAACTGAATACAATGCCCTAAACGAATATTTAGGATATCAAGTATCAAGGATTTCAAGGATTTCAGGATACCTTTCGCAAATTTCTGGAATATTGGGCCCAGATGTTATAAAATCAGGAACAAAGTGCTAAAATTATTTTGTTCTTTTTCATTTTGACATGAAAACTGAATACTTTACAAGAAACTTTTGAATCTCTTTAGCGCAAATAAATCTACCTTAAACGCCTATGCACATTTCATTATAAGAATCTCTGTTATCTATCCCAGAGTTATCAATATTTTACCATTTTTAACCCTCCGAATGACAATAAAGAATTATAATTATTATTAACAACTGTTAACTGACGCATAAACTGTTTTTAAGGTAAAAAAATCTGATGTAGCCGGGCACATGACTTTATCATACAATTAATAGTTTAGCTACAGGAGATTATATTTGATCGAGATCGGTCGTGTTTGCATTAAAATAAAACTAGTTAGCCAGGATTTGACAGATATTTTAATACTATTGACAGTACCGGAGAAACTACTAAAGGTATCGGGATGAAACTTCATATAGAAGTTTCATGACGATTTTGCAAATGAGCCGCCATTTCTGTAATTTCGTCAAAACAGTTAAATAATAAAGTAGTGGGCGAAATTCTGAATAATTTATGTCTATGACATTTTTTGGTTAAATTAGTAGTTTAGCTGGATGAGCAAATTCTATTTCATCGAGCTCGTTCGTACTGCATTAAAACTAGTTAGCCAGGATTTGACAGGTATTTTGATTCCATTGACAGTATTGTCAAAACATCAGAGTTTGACACAGTTTGGCACTGCTGTATAGTATATATGATAAAGTCATGTGTCTGGCCATATCAGATTTTTACGAAATAACTTCGGTGTTATATTATTTAGAAATAATTTCAGTATTTTGTAGTTTCATAGCTTTCAATATCACATGCAAAATGTGGGTACAACAATTATTTTTTCTACTTAGTCTTGTAATAGTTTGATTCTAATTACTGATTCTAACATTACAGATTTCTATCATTTTTATCTGACATTGAAATTTAAATTTTTAGCATAAAGTTATATTCAACACAATTATTCCCTAAAACATTTTTAAGTCTATTATACATAACCATCTGAGAACACAGTATGTAGTGTATGTACATAATGCCTTTTTCTCAATTTTTTTACTGTAAATCCACAAAATTTAAACATCATGGACTTAAAACAAATATCTTAAACAAATGTCTAGTTTTTAATATGATATAATTAAAAATTGCTTGTTTTTTGTGCAGTGTTGATTACAACACTGCACAAAAAACAAATAAAATAAAACCATAAAAGCTGTAAACCACTTAGAAAATAAACAAATTATGAAACATTTATTGAATTTGCTATAACGAAAACATCAAGAACTGTCAAATCAAATAATGATTTGCAATATCTTAATCAAATATTATATTTTCTACTTTTAGCTTACAATTAACACATTGTAACAATGTTTTCGGTGTTACAATTAGTAAATTGTAACACCACTTTTAGTAACTTTTCGGTTTCTAAATTATGTGGCATCGATGTCAAACGTAAAAATACATACATAACCACATTTTTTCGCGCATTATTCTCGTCAATTAAATATCAAATCCCCTTTTCAGATATTGTACGAGAACGATATTTACCTGAATAACGCAAACAACAAAGTAGAATTAAATTATTCATAATTATAGTTTATTCTAACCTCACTAACTTGACATAACTACAGTGCTACCATATCTTATCCACAAAAATACTCTAGATTATAATTTATGGAGTTAAACGTAGCCAGAAATTCAATTTTTTTCGTTTTTTTCTTTTCATGACTTACTGAGATACTGCTCCCATTCTTTCAGGTTCCTGAAATGCATCCGTTTCTTCATGTAGGGTCTCTCGAGGGTTGTTGGTGGGGACGTGTCAAAAGTGACGGTCTTCGGGCTCGGGGTGCGCATGCGCATCTTGTTAGACATCTTCGAAATGAAACAAAACACTCACGGATCAACGATTTTCAGGTATTACTTGACGCGGCCGCTCATGCGATCAACACCGACCGAAACCTAGTTTTGCTCTGCTCCTGACTGAAGTACAGACGCACTCAAAACCAGGACACGCCCGAAAAAATTAATACCGCCGAACGAGAGCAATTTTATTCGGTTGTCGAATCACTTCGGATAATTTTTCTACGCGATTGATTTTATCCAAAGCAAGAGATCGCGTGTTATGAGTATGACTAACGCGCTTCAGTATATAATTCAGAGTTCGGTTATGTTTTGGCAAAGTGTTTCAGGAGGTTTCACGGACCTAGGACTCCGTCTCTACGAAATCTAATTTTAGCCAGAGGCGCAAACACTTGCGGAATCGCAAAACTCCACCTTACGTAAAAAAGAAATTCGTGCAGATAGCGGTTCTTTAGGTACAAACGTTGAGAGCGTTTTAAAAAGTTTTAGGTTGAGGAGAGTGTTTTAGAGTTTATTTTGGGACTTTGGTTCAATGATTTCACTACACTGTTGTAGGTTGTAAGCCAAAATGTTTTGACAGGTTAATAATTTGTCATTTCGATGTTATTACGAAATAATGCGATGTGGAGGGAGATTTGTGCCAGTTCTTGCGCTTGTAGAACATGGCAAATTGATACAAAGTGGTAATGACCAGAAATTAAATAAAAGCGTTGATTTTTGTAAAAGCGTAGTCAGTATTAGCTTGAATTGGCTTAAATAACAATTATTGTCTGTACTTAATAACTCAATAACGGCGATAGGACAATCTTAGAGCAACCTCAACAGCAACTGATATTCAATAAACGTCAAACATCATGGTTACCAATCAAGTATTCTAATCAAATAATTTGACATTTTATACTTTTACATGCATTTTAGGTAAAACGTGGAAGTAACATTCTGATAATAGTCTGATAATTTAAGTTTTTCACGTAACAATTTCACTTTCTAAAACAGCCCCAAAACAGCAACTGGAATTCAGCAAACGTCAAACATCATGGTTACGTCAAAAACGTTTTTTAAACATATTTCAAACATTTTTTAACGTTTTGACTCTAAGATGTTTTATGTGAACAGTCAGAGTTGTTATGTTTAAAACAGTTTGTTTTAAAACAATGTCTTGTAGATATTAAAAAAATAAATATTCTGTTTTGAAATGGTTTCGTTTTAAACGGTTTTAAGCATGATACAAACGTTTTTAAAAGTGTTTAAAATTTTTTTTAAATCAGCAAAAGATTAATCTGACTAATAATAACAGTGGGTAACTGGGCAGTGTAATAATATAAGGTTGGTTAATCCGGTAAAAAGCCCAAATGGACAGAAAAAAAGTTGTTGGAGTTTTCTTTCTTATGGCATTTATTTTATTTGTTGAGTACTTTCGCCTAATATTATAGGCATCTTCAGAACCTAAAAGTCATAAAGGTACAAAGAGCGACGCTAGACAATCAATCTACTAAAAATAATGGGCCTACCAAAAACACGAATCAGCCATTTAGGTCCAAAGAAGGGTTTGATAGAACATGTAATGGAGGCAGCAGCATTAAGAACACAGACATTATTGTTAAACAATTTTTTTCTTTCTTTTTGTTTTTTACCTGTAACCTATTTGTCTTTAAAATTTTTTTTTTTGTGTTTCACTTTCTTTCTTCTAAGTTGGTACACTTTCATTGTATTGATTTTTTTTACGTTACCATCGCAAATCATGTTACACGCGGTTCGCTAAGTGTCGTTTTTTTTTTTTTCACCGTTTTTATCTATGTAATCCAATTTTATTGTCTACTTACTACACTGACAAGATGTTACAAATTGGACTGTTTATCACATTATAACATCCGTTCGTTTTTGTCTGTGTTCTTAATGCTGCTGCCTCCATTACATGTTCTATCAAACCCTTCTTTGGACCTAAATGGCTGATTCGTGTTTTTGGTAGGCCCATTATTTTTAGTAGATTGATTGTCTAGCGTCGCTCTTTGTACCTTTATGACTTTTAGGTTCTGAAGGTGCCTATAATATTAGGCGAAAGTACTCAACAAATAGAATAAATGCCATAAGAAAGAAAACTCCAACAACTTTTTTTCTGTCCATTTGGGCTTTTAACCGGATTAACCAACCTTATATTAATCTGACTGCACAGAACTCATGCCAAATCTACAAGGCATTTGTTAGTGAGAGTGACATTATATCTAATATCTAAATAGTCAAGATTGTTAATGATCATTTTATTTTAACTTACTCAATTTATTGAGTGAATGCACAAGATTTGGAAATAAACAATTACAAGGAACGGTTATGAGTAGTGAAAATCGTTTCAAGGTCACCGTCAATTGTGCAGTTGTTAGTATCATGTATTTTTGTTTGACACCGACCCTTAAACCGTATTAAACTATTTGAATCTTAAGAATTATTATCGGAACTGTTGCTCCACGTATTTTAGGTATTTTGGTGGTCAAGGTTGTTATATATTTAAAACTGTTTTTTTTTTAAACAATTCTTTAAAAATATTTAAAAACAAATTTTCTGTTTTGAACAGTTTTGTTTCAAACGTCTAAAATGTTTCTTAAAACGAGTTTTAAGCATATTTTAAACTATCCCAATTTAAACAACAGTTTTTTTCGGAATTATAGTTCCAAGTATTTTAAAACATTGGTTCATTAAAAACCAGTAGTTTTTTAAGACATACCTGTTTGATTAGAGAACAAAAAAATACAAAAAAAAAGTTTTTTATATCAACCCTGGAATTATTTTTTTCTTTTGGTTCTAACTTTGTAATAAAACTATACAGGGTGTTGAAATATAAAGGTAAGATATTTATAGACTATGCATGGGGACTTATTTGGTTTTTAAAACTAAATAAGTTTATTGAAATATTTGTTTATTTAATATCTCTGAAGAGATTCAAAGAAGAAAAAACCAACGCCTATTTACCGTTTAAATATGTTCACTTTGTTTCGTAATACCCTGTATATATAAAAAGGCCGTTGAAGTTTGCATTGCATTTTCTTTTAATGGATTTTAGTTTGCTAACTATTTTTTTTTACATCATACTACATGTCAATATTTTCAGAACTTATTTCTCTCCCGGTTTGGAATTTCATAATTATTAACCATGGTTTTTCTTATGAAATTATATAATTAATTGTTACATTTAGCCTATATAGTAAATAAATTATTCAATACCTATTTACATAGTTATTAGAATCATATTAACCTTTTACAACAACTTTTACTTGTATTTTAAATAATGTACATTTTGAACAGCCTCCAATTGAAAAGGCAAAACCAGTTCAAAACGTTCTGTGATTTTAACATTTGTAGGTATATTTTCAGGAGAAACAAGTAAACAAAAGTAAACATTGTCTTTTTACATACAACAACTTTCCATAAATTTCACAACAGGTTAGAAAGTAATTTATTTTAACTTAATTTCAAACTCTGAAAAAATATCTACCACTATCATCAACTACTCAAGGTTTATTTAAGAAAAACAATTTTCTGTTCTGTTAGTTTCCATTATTTGTTATTTATATGCAGGTACTTATTCCACATTATATTACACATTAACCTCAACCTAATAAATCCACCTATTTATTTATAGTTCACAAAATTACCTACATTCAGATTTACCCAGCGGAACTAAAGGTAACAACGTAGGCTGTAAACCGTTTTTTTGAACGACTGCCAAACATGTAATTTTATTCTAACAGGACAACCCAAAACAACAAATAAAACACACGTTACTCCGCACTCTGCCAAAACACCTATACCAAAACTTTGAACTCTACCGTTTGCAATATATTCAAAAATTTATATATAGGGAGGGCAAAAAACACCATAAAAAATAATAAACTTACAAATTTCACACACAAATCACAATAACCATGCGCCACTTCCGTCCGATGAAAATGACTGCTTGTAGTTCGATCAGAAGATCAAACCTGCGTTAGTTTTCTTCTATAGATCGCGAAGGCCAACGCCTACTTCGACGGTATTAACGAAATAATTATGATTGGCGAAGTAATAAGTTGATAGAGATATGACTGAAAAATAATTGCCGACGATTTAGGACTAATGGGTCGATGTGTGACGTCATTTAGGCTATTATTTTAGAGTTTATCGAAAAATCAGTGAACCTATGCCTAGACAATTGGTATCGACTTATTTGGAAATTTGTGGAATGCCAATGTAGTAACGCCTACTATTTTAAGTATGCCCACATGTATAATAAACAAGATGGTGATATAAATGATTATTTCTTTTTGCGACAGGTGCAAAAATTATATAATTGATTTGATATTGTGCATGTGCTACGTTTGAGGTCTTAGCGACAATATGAATTTTATAAATATTCATTTAAACTGCGTTGTTTTTTAATGTTTTATTGTTAGTTTATTGAATAGCTATTACGTTGTCTGACAAGTGTTTTTTCTGATTTACTCATTCTTTATTGTTTCACGAGTAGTACAGTAATTCGTAAATTTACGCTCATTCTATGTATATGTATCAAACCCGGAAGGCTTAGTGTGCATCAACCTTGACAAAGGAAAATGAATCTGGCTCTATCTGGATTGAAATTTTGGAACGAAACATCAAAAGAACATTTGAGAAATTAGAATATTTAGAGGAAAATGTAGCGAAATAACTTTAGAGAAGTACATTTCTCTTATTACAGAGATATGAATAGTAGTAATTACCAAGAAAAAGTGTTATCTTTACACTTTTTCTTTTTTTGCAAAAATAAATCAAAAATTGTGTCATTTAGGTATAGGAAACCCTGATAACATCAGAGACCAAATTATCAAACATTAGCTGTTTCCATTTAAAATAACAAGGATGATATTAACTTCCGGTAGACCGGAAGTGGACGTCAGTTCGATCCTGCTTACAAACTTTCAACATTATATAAATAGCGGTAGTAGTATTATGTATTAGTATTTTAATTCAGCTTAGCAGAAAATAAAATTCACCGTCCGAAGGATGTGGGTAATGATAAGCAAGGAACTTAAAAATAAAAACTTAAAAATATTAAAAGGTATAGGTTTGGGCGAACGTAAAAAACGGAGATATGTCAATATCTATTCTGTAAAAAAATACAGAAGGTTGCTGATAACAGATGACTTCACAAAATAGATATTGACATAATATCTCGGTTTTGAAATAGTCATTTATGTACCAAGGGCATTAATAGTATACTATAATACAAGTTTTATAAGACAAACATTGGCGCACGAGTAGTTTTAGGCACGACGAGCGTAGCGAGGAGTGCCCAAATGGAACGAGTGCGCCAATACGTCTTATAAAACGAGTGTTATATACTATGTTTTCTAGTTTGCGACATTAAATTTTCATACATTTCGAAAATTGCGGTTGTCATCTTACAATCTAGAGTAGTTTCATATTCAACAGTTGGTAGTTGTAGTAAAATTCGCAAATACGATTGAGGCGAGCCAATAGCGATTCAGATGTCAGCCTTACTTGACACTTGACGTCAATTTCATCAATCTTGGGAAAATAAAAGTTACTGAAAGTTTGTGATCTAGTGTTTTCATAACGACACCGAAAGCGGTTTCGTTATGAGCTTATAACGAACGGAAAGTAGAAAAATGGATGTTTGTGCCCCGAGGGTAAGTCGTCCCTCAAGCTTTTAAGTCACCCGAGGGTATAAACATCAAGTAATACCCGTGGTACATAGAAAATTTTATGTCCTAGAATGGTTCCTCCGTTTGAATAATATTAATAAATATGTTGACGTAATTAAGTGATATAACAATACAAACATTTCGGAGTTGAGTTACAATACAAACAATTAATTGTCAAACAGAATAACCTTATTCGCCAATAATTGACATTGACGATTTAAAATTTACAATTTGAATTTAGGAAATTTTTCTGAATCTGTTGGTATTATTTTTATATGCGGGCGATTGGTGTATTTATTTTCAATAAAATCACTAGAGTAAATAAGCAATAAATTACTGAACATGTTAAGTACATTTTTATCATTATCGAGATATGAATAGTAGTAGTAACCCAAGAAACACTGGATTATTACAGTGAAAAAAACTAAAAAAGTAATAAATGTATACGGAAGTCATTAAATGAATGATTTGAATAATAACTATAGTTTTTTTAACACATTCGCCTTTTGCTTGCAAATAAAAAAAAATCAAGTACAGTATTCAGGGGTATTTTTCTGTAAACATCTCTAATAACTCAATGATGTGTTAGTTTTTTTTTTCTTACAAACGAAAACTTCGAAAAGGGCAAAATTGAAAATCATAAAGCATTGATATGTTTGTGGAATAGAAAGCTAATATTTTAAAGTTTTGAAAACGCTAATTGAGATCCCATTCACAAAATCAACGCTGTCCAGAAGTATTAATTTATTAGTGTTTTTTATTACTACAATTAAAAAAAAAAAAAAAAAAAACGTTGGTTGCTGTAGCCACAAATCCGAGTAAATAGGTAAACTACAATGTCAAGATTTGTAGCAGAATTACAAAAAACTTTGTTATAAATAAACAATTAAAACAGTCATAAAATGAACGTCATTATACAGCGTGTCCCTAGATGGACCTAACTATAAATATAATGGACAAACATTTTCATTTCTTGAGGAAAAGTCATTATTTATAAGAGTGTTGTAGGTCCAAAAATCACCACAGCCATATTACAGTTCAGAGTTAGTCCAAATATCAATTTTACCTAGAAGGTGGAAAAATAAAAAATTGTTAAATTAACTCATGATTAAAAAATAGAGATTACAGATATCACATTTAAGTATTTTATATTCTGTTAAATCAAAGTGTGCCTACCTTAGATAGTTAGATAGCAAAACGTCAGGTCAGGATAAAGTAGTAACAATAAACAAAATCAAAGTAAGAAAGTTTTTATTTTTATACTTCACACAACTATATCAAACATCAAATTGTATTTAGGATTACAGATAATACACAAATTACACCAAAGAACACGTAATGTTAAATTTACTATTTAAAAAATGTTACTTTTCACCACAATCTTCCTGGTACTTCAAAACCGGTTCATCGCACTTAAACCGCGCATGCAACATCTCCAAAACGGTCTTCTGAATAACCTCAACATCCTCATCAGGAGTATAATCATCTGTATTCGACCTGGAGATAGTAATTACAGTCGGCGGATAATCCAACATATCCAAAAACTTTCGAAAACATCCAAACATAATATCCAATTCTTCTTTCGTGGAAGCATGATCTGGTAGCTCAGTTTCATCATAGGTACAACCAGCATCATGCACCAACTCATAATCCACATATTCAGGTTTGTACACTTCCAGAAATTTCTTTTGTAGAGCTTCTACTTGCGTGTATAATTCCGACGGTTGTTCAACTTTGGGCAACTCTCGATGTTCCTGGAGATGTTTAAAATAATCAGCGAGCTCATCCAGTTGTTTTTGCCTTCTCTCAGTGGCGTCTATGAGCTGAGGAACGTTGCTTGTCTTAGGCCAGTCGAATTTATAGATTTTCTTCAAGTTTTCGTACATATCGGCTTCTGCGTACATTATTTTGAAAGGGTTATGCGTACTGAAGAAGTCCAAATCTATGTCCAAGACGTAATGAGTATCATCCTTAATATACCTCCTCACAGTTTTAGAAATTTCCTGAAAATCATCTGCCTGATTTTCGATTTCTTTACCCAACGTAACAACCTCGAGATTCACAACTTTAGCATCAACTAACTTCTCTTTAGGAACAAATAAACAATCAGTTAAAAAATAATTTTCCATGGAGTCAACTTTCAAATATCCACTACCCTTTTCTTCACCAACAGAGAATTCTCTACTTCCTTCGGCTAGCTGTTGTGCCCATGCTGGTTTAACCCATATAAGATTTTTGAAATGTCCCCCGTATACAGCGGGCATTATCCAATTCTCAATGCTCAATTCTTCGAACAATTTCTCTTTTTCGTAGACGATTTTGGCGGGGAAATGTCGAGATATGAGCATGTCCGGATGTGAGTCAAAATGCAAGAAGGTTTGGTCCTTCAGTGGTAAGTGTCTGGAGCCGATCGCCCTGTATATAAACGGAAGCACGTCGTTGTGATACTCGACTATATAAATCGGGATTTTCTCGTATTTTCGCAGTTTCGGTTGGATTTCTTCACCTGCAGGTGAAAAAATAGTTTCAACGTTGGTTCTGTTCCATTTCACACAAACACACATCACAAGTCACTCCAAAAACTACTGCAAAAGTTTAATTGGTCAGTCATGTAATAGCAAATTGTATCACACGTAAAAAATAGCACGAAGAAATACACAAAGAAACACACAAAGACAAAAAGTCCAAAGATGAGGCGAAAGATACATTCGACAACATTCCTGGGTGTGTGAAGCCTCTCTAGCATTACATAAGGTATAATTTGCACAAACAGATCTAGAAATTACTATAGGAACTTAAACTGTTGTTTAAAAATTGTTTTTTTACTGGTAGTAGAGATGACTTAAACTAAGAATACTTTGACCAATTGGGAAGTGTTCTTAAAATGTACTCCAAGACAGGAATTATTCTAAAGGTTTCTTCCAATGACACAAATATCAAATAATTTTGAAATTATTTACGTAGCATGAATTTCATTGCTCAACAAATCATTCAGACTATTATTATTTATCACAGTATCGTGATACCATATCTCAAAAGAAAAAATCTGATGTGGCCAGGTACATGACTTTATCATACGACATATAAAATTAATTATTTGATCGAGATAGGTCGTGTCTGCTTTAAAAACATCAGCGTTTGACACTACCTGACATAAGAATAAAAATATCTGTCAAATCCTGGCTAACTGGTTTTAATGCAGTACGAGTGATCCCAATCAAATACAATTTGCTCATGCAGCTACTAAACTATTAATTTTACCAAAAAATGACATAAATTATACAAAATTTACTCTACATTAATTTAGTATTTAACTATTTTGACGAAATTACAGAAATGGCATTTAGTTCCTTTGGACTCTTTTGAACAAAACCCCTTTCAGCTCTAAGTTTGGTTATGAAACATGAGGTTTCGTGCCGATATCTTTATAGTAGTTTCTTCGGAATCGTCGCCACAAAAATCGGGTACACACACACATACACACGCAGACATTGTTTTGTACCTTGGTCAAAAATGTTCAGGGGACCCAAAAAGACCTATTTCCGCTAACATCTCAGAAGACATTGGGTTTTTCATCCTTGACTTCTTCAAATTCTTTCAAAGAGCACATTCGACAACATTCTGGATGTGTGAACTATCCAGAAATTATTTTAGGAAGTTAAACTGTCGTTTAAAATGTGTTTTTTATTGTTAGTAGGGATGATTTAAACTAAGAAAAGGGTCTGACGTTAGTTGCCGCCTGGGTAATCTAAGTTTTGTTTAGTGACATGTTGATAGTTCTAGTATTTTGACAAATTGGGATGAGTTCATAAAATGACTCCAAGACAGGTTAAGAGTTCCCTCGCCTGTACAACGATTAATAGCGAAAAAGTTGTTGAAAAATTCTGAACCATTTTTATTGAACATAATAATTATAACAATAAAACTACAGATATTGGATTTACCAAGCATTATTCTAAGGATTTTTTACCCACTGTTCTCAGCATATCACCCAGAATAACTTCAGATGTGAAGAAGAACTATTTATGCACATTATTTTTCACAATATCGCTTTTCTTTTATTTCACTACATTCCGGCCTTCATCGATGGTCGTATCTTTATGGTTTGTGTAAAAGATGATTTAAAAAACGTACTTTTGGGCATTTATAGCAGTTTTGGAACTTGAAATGGACACCAGTATATGTAATAATGCAATAACAATGTTCCATCAAGTCCATTAATAATATGGTTGTATTTATGCATATACCTACAGGGTATCCCACTTTTTTCCCGGAAAACTTTTTTTACAAAGTAAATATAATACTGACTTAGTATTACTGAGTAAAATTTTTTATATGAACCTATTTGTTTTTCAACTCCTTAAAAAGTTACAGCTGTTTGAAGTATTACCAAAACAGAGATTTTATTTTAATAAAATACGTCAAACCAAGAAAGAACAACCAATATCCCTAACATCAATAAAATGACTATTTTACAGTATGACACTAATGTCTAAAAAGAGAGCTTAGCTGGTACATCTAATTAATTAGAAAAATACTCGAATAGCGAATTAATTTGATCAAAATACCAAATTCAGCTCCTTTTTTAATTTTTTAATCGCAATTCACTATTTTGCTATACATATTTTTCTACTGATGAAAACATATTTGAGGGAATCAGTTAAAAATTAGGATAACTTTTAAGACTGGAACTTGTAAATGGTAAATGTTATTATTTCATTAATAATATATAAAGAAAATAAAGCAATTTAAAGATTATTTCGCGTCAAAACCGCGAGCGTAGGCAGCACAAATAACACCGCCGAATATTGTGCCATCTAACTCACGTCTAATAAAACTAAACCTTTCAAAAAGTAACGCAAAAAATAGATTTTCTATATATATAACTGGGGGTATTATTTCTATAATCTCATGACGTCAGAAAACGTCGAAAGTTACGTTTCACTGTGGAAGTAGGATATATCTCAGCATTAGAAAATAGAAGACGCTTCAAGAATAGAATACGGAAATTATTAGTGTTGACGTGTAGGTGGCGGCGAGCGCATCTAAAATTACTCAACAATACACGTGTTGTTACTTCATTAAAAACACAATACATACTACATATCCATCTGTTAATTAGTTCTACATAAATTACACATTAAATTAATTAACTCAGGCATTTTAGAGTAAAATATAACTTTTATATATAATCGTATAATCACATATTCATACATAATGTGTTCCGCATCTTTGTTGCATGTTTACATGCATGTAATTGTAATACATAGTAACAATAAGACGCACTATATGGGTACAGAGAAACTGATGAGCTAAGCCAATAGAATTTTAATTGGTTTCAGTGGCAAATACGGAATATTACATCACTCTTAATTCTAGTGGCGTAAACTTGAACAAATTGCACACAAGTGCAAAAACCCACATGCTGCAGGAAATTACCAGTTGTAAGGCATAATGGCAAATTTATGGCTGTCGGTCTGTTGTTCTTTCATTTGGTCTAAAATTAAAGCGAAGCTGAAAGCTAAGTAAATCTTAGTTCAAACAAACTGCGACAAATTTTGTTTTCATTTGACTGAACATAGGATGTGCCTACTGCGTGAAGGGCTCATTTTACTATATACAGGGTGTATAGGTACTGAGTAATGAGTCTTGCCATTTAGAGCACACAAAATAACAAAACCCGACACGGTCAACCAGGAACGACGCAAACACCGGAGGCAAACGATTTTCTTAATACCAAATAAATACATACTGTAAATAAATAAATTTGTACTACGAATGAATTAAATATAATAAATAATTAATAATACAGGCTGATATATAACTAGTGTTAAAATTGTTCATACAGAATATTATTTGAATTAAAAAAAAACAATTTACGGTCTTAACCAGTATCAAAGCTTTTTAGATACGCTGCTTGAACTATCTATCTTTTTTTATACAGGCTCCCACTTTTTTCCGCTAAAATATTTTTCAGAAACTTAATGTTATACTGAGTGATAAGTTTCATATGGACTATTAGTTTTTTCTATTCATAAAAAAAGTTACAGCCGTTTGAAATACTAATAAAACCTTATTTTAAACAGGGTTTAAACAGGGATGATTTATTCCCCTATAAAAATGTTTTGAATAAGGAATGCGACATGTTTTAAACATGTTTAAAACAAAATAGTTTCAAACAAAATATTTGTATTAAAACATGTCTAAAACAATGTTTTAATACAAAGTGTTAAACCATTTAAAACAAACTCTTTTAAACATGCTTATGTTTGTCTTTAATATCGTGAAAAATTTATTCGGCTAAGCTTAATCTTTCAGATATTATATTAATGCAAATATAGGTGGACAACATTTCATGATAATGTTTTAATCACTGATTAAAAGGTTATTACTTAATTTCAATAATAATATCATCAAAATTTCAGTAAACTATTTGATATGAAGTTCAGGATATTTTTCTGAATCTATTAGTATTATTTTCATAGGCTAGTGAATTATTGGTCTATCCAAATGTATACAGTGTGTCCCCCGATCGACGTAACTATTCCTATTACGGACGTAATTTTTAATTTCTCGAGAAAAAAGTCATTCTTTATAAAGAGTTGTCCTAAAAATTCGAAAGCGATTGTTAATACTTTGATTTAACATACAGGTTGGTTAGAAAACACCAAAATGTTTAATTGGCCGAAAAGTAAACTATCGGTTTTCAGAATTAGAACAAAAATGTTATAGGTAAGAGTTGTTTTATATTTAAATTTATGCCCAGATATAAAATTTCAATGTATTCTAAGTTTTATATTTTATTTATTTTTAACAATGTCATTTAACAAAACATTACTCCAAATGTTTCCCTCCTACAGGTACACATTTTTCCAATCGCGACATACCAAAATGTAATTGTTTCTTCATTTATTTCGTCTACTGCTTCCCTAATTTTTTATTTTAGAATGTCTACATTAACATGAAAATTATTCGCATACACTTTCTGTTTAAAAAAAAAACACAGAAAAAACAAGCGGCGTTAAATCAGGCGAACGTGGTGGCCATCTTATAGGGCCGAATCGTCAACTTATTTGGAAACTGGCTGTTCAACCAATCCCTGACTTGATATGCGCTATGAGCAGCCTCTTCGGTCAATTTAAAATTTTCGAGTTGTCTAACCAACCTGTATGTTAAATCAAAATATTAACAATGGCTTTCGACATTTTAGGACATCCAAAAAACTCTTTGAAAAGAATGACATTTTCTCGAGAAATTTACGTCCATTATAGGTATAGTTAGGTCCATCGGGGGACACACTGTATATGTACTACAAAACAATTATATTTCAGTACATACATTTACTATGATTTAATAAAAATTAAATTTAAAATATTGTTTCTCCTGTAAAATTTACGTTTGGGACGTAAAATACCTTTTTCTTCTTCACATGACCTATATATGCAGCTTCAAATAAATCATTAAATAAGAAATGAACCTAACCAGAAAGATGATCATAAACAAACCGTCATGTTAAGTCAACAAAACATAAATATTTCTAAAAACGAGACCTATATATTGCCAGCTTATGTGTTATACGAATTTCTCAAGACTCCACGATTATTGCACAATTAGCCCCATTTAAGGGGCCAATTACGAACAGCAACACCCAAAAAAGGCATATCCAATGTCGTTAATCAATTCGAACCGAAAAAAAGCCATAATCATGCCAAGGTCATTTTTCACCAGCAATACATCACATAATTCGCTAATCTAGAGCTTATCGACATTGTCACATCAGAAGATAACAACAAATAGAAACAAACACCGAAAAAACCCGGTACGATTATCGAATATTTATGGTACTTTCGAACAGTTATAAATCAGTCAAAAAAACTTACATCCTGGTAAAGTCCCACATCGCAGTGTGCACTGATAAGGGTGCAAAGTTCCCGGAATAACTTTGCCGTACATAGAACGATCCATCGCAAAAATCCGCGCGAAAATTGAAAAACGAAACACTGAAAACCACTAAACAAATCGCACACCGCACTAGTCACGTGTCACAGAAAAGTATCCAGAAGCTTATAACCTAACAGAAATGTTTTTATTTTAAGTGAGAAGAGGCGAGAGTCGCCAAGCGTCCGTCCGATGCAACAGATTTAGAAGATCCCACAATAGTAATGCAATAAAAACAAAGAAATAACCGATGAATGGAGACGCCTTGCACACATTCGTAGAACCACACCGAAACAACACGGAAAATTCGCCTTATCAAAGGCAATAATTATCAATTCGACCCAGGTAAGTTCTATTTACATTTTAATACATACGTAATCAAATTTAAGTTGAAATGTTCGCGTCAAGTTTTACGCGGTTTTCATTATTTATAGAAACGCGCGCGGAACGTTGTTTTTTCGCGGAGTTGTGGGTTGTTGTAATTTTAAAATGTACTGGCGATATTGTTGTGGTTCGATTTTGCTTTTTGCCGTGGTATGAGAGTCGGTTGGCTTGTCGAAAATGCCTGAAACGATAGCTGGTGTGCTCTCTGTGTATGTCAAGGATGTTTTGATGCCGTATAAGGACTTAGCGCCATGCTGTTGCAATCAGTGGCACATGGTGTTGGAGTAACGAGTGTTTTGATCTTCGAATTTTGTAAACAGGAGGTAAGGGATGTGTGTTTAAACTTCTGGAATTGGGGGTGTACACTAGGGTGGTCCAAATTTATACCTTGGAGAATCCTTTTTTTTTGCTGGAGGGCAACATTCCCCACATCGGTTCCTTTTCCAGAAGTTCCCCCCAAATTTGAGAAAAATCGATTTGACTGCTTCAAAGTCCTTAACGCGGTTTCCACCCGGAAATCAATTTATCATTGACTCAGACCGCGGAAGTCCTACAATCTAGATAATGGACATAATTTTCTATATTTTTTGCATATCTTAAACAAATGTATACATTGTTACGGACATATTTTTTATATTTATTTGTAGAAACTATTATTAAATTATTAAATTATTGGCACTTTTGTCATTTATTAACGAATTTACAATTCTTTAAACATTTTCCATTTTCTAAAAACAGATCTTTTTTTAGTTTTTCCTTTTGTAGAAATTATTATTGTTACATTGTTGGTATGTTTTTTGTACTTTGTTACTTAATGTGCAATCGTTTGAACAAATAAATTTGTTTAAACAATAATATACAATGTTAGTACGTATTTCTTGACAAAAATTATTATAGGATTTCTCGTATTTTTTTGTAATTTTTGAGGGTTTACGATATCGGTTAAACAAATAATGTGCTTGCAACACTAATTATTATTATAGATTATAATTGAAAATGAGTTAACAAATTCGGCAAGAAAAAAAAAGACCAAAAAAACAAAAATTATTTTTGCCAAAAAAGATTCGGCAATACCATTGTATATTTTTGTTTAAACAAATGGTATTTATTTAAACAGTTGCATGTTCCAACAAATGGTATTTATTTAAACAGTTGCAAACTAGTTAATTGACAGACAATGCCAAAAATCCAATAATTTCTCAAAAAAAAAAGATAGTTAATAAATGTCATAAAACTGCCATAATAATTTATGCAAAAATATAGAAAATTATGTCTACTACAATGTAAATATTTTTTTAAACAAATGGTTTTGTTTAAACAATTGCAAATTAGTTAATAAATGACAAAAGAGCCAATAATTTAATAACTTCTGCAAAAAATAGAAAAATTTTCGTACTATCCTATATTTTTGTTTAAACAAATGCTTACTGTTTAAATAATTTCAAATTAGTTAATAAATGACAAAAAATAATGTCAATAATGCAATAATAATCACTTCTGCCAAAAACAATAACAAAAACCTAACATTGTAAATTTGGGGAAACTTGTGTCTCACATTTAGGGTACCATGGCGAGGGTAGGGGGTGGTGAACAAAAAAATAGTGGTTGTGGATTTGTTCCTTAGGGAGTTCTTAACAATTTCTGATAACCTCCCGCAACTTTTTTTCTAAATACGAAACTTGAAAAAAATGGAAACAAATGTTTTTACACTGGACATTTGAGGTGCTCGGTGGCACGTGTTAACGTTAACCGATTTTTCTCATATTTGGGGCATATTTCTGGAAAGGGACCAGATTGAGTGGAATCGTTGCCCTCTAACAAAAACTCCGTTTTTTGGACCACCCTAGTGTCCACCCTATTCCCAGGTATTCTAGTCCCAGGCCAATAATTATTTTGACATTAAGTAAATTGTTATTTTAGACAACATTTTAGACTTTTAGGATAGACACACCTTTACAAATTAGTTACATTATTTATAGCTTTGTTCAATGTTGAAGTATCAGAAGTGGCAAAGCATAAAAATTTAATTTAAGCTCAGATGTCAAATTGTACGGTATCATATTATCATAATGATATTGAAAAATGAATACCTCATTTCAATTATCCCATTTATTGATGAATTTTAAATATAAAATAACCGCATAAAATGATACAATGGTAATAAAATAGAGACTTAACATCCATGCTCTCCTAAACCGAATGGTATTTACAGCCACTCTAAAATAAATTGTAATTAAAGCGTCTTGTACATTAATCACTTAAATAATTACTGTAATCGTGCTTGTTGACACTTGGCGCAATCTCGTGGTGCAAACTGTCACCACGAATTGGTTCTGTATTTACAGTTTAGATAGGTTCTATGTGTTGTGATCTTTGTTTGTTTTTGTTTCATTACGTGAACGCGAAAGATATGGAAATAAACAATTAGTATGAACGGTTACAAGTAGTGAAAATCGTTTCAAGGTCACCGTCAATTGTGCAGTTGGTAGTATCTTGTAGTATATTACCAACTTCTGAAAAACACGTTTTTTAGTTAGGCACCAACCCTTACAACCAATTAATTAAAAATAAAAAATTCTATGGACCAAATTGACCAACATTTTTTGAAAAGTAATTCTTTATTAAACAGTTTTGAATGTCATAATAATTTTTTTATCGCTGGTTATATTTTATCAATAGCAACAAATTCTCACTACCGAATTTGATGTGGGTACTATTGCTAGTAGTACGTGAGATACAATAGCCTGTAGTTTCAATAACAAAAATGTTAGAATCAGCAAATTCTTTCAGATTCATTTACTAATTTTTCTAAACCCGAAACAAATATGAAAAATCTACTACGATAGAAAATCCTACACAATTAATCTTTAATTTTCGAAAATGTTTCACGGATGTTTGTAATAAAAATCCTGTAATATTTTAGAAAACAAACGATTATTTCAGAAGCTACTAACTAGTATACAAGGCATTCCAAAAAGCTAGGCCTCTGTTATTGTTGATTTTTAAGTATTATGTATATTTTTGGTATATTGATATGTGAGAAACTATTTCTTTCAGTATCTTGGGCATCATTCTTAACCAACTTCTTTTGGACCCAAAGTTATTGACGTCTTTTTTCGAATTTGTACAGTAGTTGAGAAAAATAGAGAATAAATTGTGTTTATTTGATGTTTACCTAGTTTATTAGAAAACATTATGCCATTCAGATACAAAATATGCCACTTAAGGGGAGGTTCTCATGTAGAGACCTAAAAAGTAACTCAACTTTGAGACAGTTTTGTGTGAAAAGTGATGCCATAATCCGATGTGATGATTCCAATAAGCGCTGTTTTTCCCATGTGGTATACGACCGGCCCGTTTTTGGCAAAAGTGATAACTATAACCGATTGATAACATTCACCGTGATTACAATAAGCGGCGTGCACTGTGTTTCAACTAAATTTAAATCCTTTGATTGTGCTGGCCACATCGTTAATTTCATTTTATTGCTATAAAACAATCACGTTTTATAACAAACCTCGCATTATGTTTGGGACCAGTCATCTAAAATGTTACAATGCCTATTCCTATGATACCTCACAAGAGGTACTTTTCATATGCTATTTCCAAACTTTGTACGAGCTATCAAAAACCTCAAGAGAGTTACAAAATACCGAAAACACTGTGAGTTTTTTTTTGAAGTTTATAATTTCAAATTAAATATGCACTTTAATTATTACACTTGGTCACTCTACGTGGTAACATTTTATTGAAACGGAAAACCTTATTACGTCTCTGTATATCGAAAGTTCAAATTTAATTTTAAAACACCTCTGGCAATATTATGATCAAAGTGCCAGCTGCAGTAGTACCAAGTGTGGCCGTACGACTTATATAAACAGGAAACCCTGCATTTATTTACGTATTAGCTAAGAAATTAATCAGTCTCAGATGTTCAACCATATGCGTTAATAATGCTGTAGCATTTAACAATATCCAGATTAACCATCTTATTTCTTTGACAGCTAGGAAAACAGCTTAATACCGGTCAAGGTCATCACTATTTTAAATACAGGTGATATCATCAAACAAATATTTAATACGAAATTGACATTCAGATTTTCGGAGAAATCACGTTTAGGAATATCAAATCTTCCTAATAGTTAAAAAACCCACAAAAGCGGTTTTTCGCGAAAGCAAAAAAAAACATTTTTTAGTCAGTTATTAATCTCTTCAAACGCAATAATTTCTTAACCTAAGAATATTAATAAACAATAACAACGTACAGATGTCTTTCTTATCAATATCCAGACATAATAATCATTTATAAACCGATAATACGCGAAAACATCGCTGACTTTTAGGTTATGTAAACAATCAGGTGTCTAGATACGTTTGAAAAATCGGTACATCGTTACGAAATGCGGAAATAACTTACCTAAATCTTCCATAGTAGCTGCCTGTTATCTTCTAATCGTGTAGCACAAAAACTATACACACACGGCGCGTTTGATCACAGAAAAAGCATAGTATTTAGTAGGTGTCAATGTTTTGTTATCGCTAAAAGCGATGCTCTCTCGACTGAACTAAAGAGACTACAATAGAAAGGAGGGAGCCGAGCGTGCCAAATGTGGAGCGTAAATTGGTTTCAAGTATGGCGCTAACTTGGTTTTATTTGTTCATTGGTAAATTGTAAACGGATTTGTGTTGCTGTTGTGTAGGCTAGAAATGTCCAAGAACATAATTTAGTTATATTAGCAATGTAGAGGGAGTGCTGAACAAAATTCGGATAAAAAATTTAAATACCTACATGGCTCACTCCTTTATATTTTTTTCTCTGTGCTCCTAACGCAATGCAGGCAACCCTCTTGGAGCAAAATTCAAAGAACAAATCGAAGGCATTTGTTTATGTTTTGAATTGAAATGTGAAATTAGAACTTCGACCTCGTTTAATATAAAGTTATCGTCTTTATAGCAGATAATTTTGCTTGTATCGCAATTATTCAGTCTAACAATAAGCAATAAAAAACGCATGCTTGGAAAGTGGGAATACCCTTTCATTCGTCAGAAAGAATGATAAATACTCTTGCGTTTTGCGATTTATTCTTAGTAGTTTTTAACAAGTAAGAAGATGAACAATCAGGCTTATATTTGTTTTATACTCGCATTATTCTGCAATAGTGTAGTAACACGTAATGTTTTTATAATTTTATTTAATTCAAACAATATTTTTATACTTTTTTGTTTTAGATTATCCAAATGTGTGCCCAAAAATAATTTCCAAGACCAACTGGGGTGGAAGAGCTGCAAGTGAATTAGAATACTCAATTGTTCCGTTAAAATACGTTGTGATCCACCATACAGTAACTCCAACGTGTGTCAGCGAGATAGAATGCTCGGATTTGCTAACAAATATCCAAAATTATCATATGGATGAGTTGGACTTTCAGGACATAGGATATAAGTAACAAAATTTACATTTTTGTCATTGTAATTTTATTAAATACCATTATTTTTGTAGTTTTATGGTAGGTGGTGATGGAAATGTTTACGAAGGTGCAGGTTGGCATAAAGTAGGAGCACATACTCTGGGATATAACACAAAATCAATAGGAATTGGTTTTATTGGAAATTTTACTTGTAAGTTGATATTTTTTTTTTCAGTTGTAGATTTTTGTGGCGTTTTATTTTAGCTGAACTTCCTTCTGAGAAACAATTGAATGCTGGAAAGAAATTCTTGGAATGCGCTGTGGAACTTGGAGAGTTAGATTCTAGATATAAATTACTTGGAGCAAGAACTGTTAGCAGTACGCAAAGCCCTGGTTTACGACTTTTCAGAGAAATACAAACGTGGAAGGGATTCACTACTAGAACTTAATATCTGTTTATATGTTAAATTTGCTTTTATAATTTGATAAAAAAATAAATCCTCTATAAAAACAAATTCAAATTGTTCAAATTTTCCGTACCTGCTGCACCCTGGTGAGAGAAATCTCAACTTCTGGCCTACTAGTTTAAAAACACTGAACTACAATTCTTGCGCTTGCGCATATCGTCGCCGTATTTCAAATGACGCTTCTCACCAAATTCTAACCTAACTTTCTTAACGTTACAACAACAAACTAATTTGTAATCACATAATCTATTTAAATATGCCTAGTTGGAGTCAAATACAGTCCCAATTGCGGCACCCCGCGAACCCCGTGGTGTTTTTCGACGTATCCGTTGGTACAACGGTAATTTTGAGGTTAAGTTCCATCCAGGTATTCATTTCTCTATCTAATTTATTTTCCAGGAAATCGGTCGGATGATTTTTGAATTATACGCCGATGTCGTTCCGAAATCAAGCGAAAACTTCAGACAATTTTGCACGGGGGAGTTCAGAAAAGATGGTGTTCCGTTAGGTTTCAAAGGCGCTAGTTTTCATCGTGTTATTAAAGATTTCATGATTCAGGGAGGAGATTTTGTTAATGTAAGTGTTCTGGTTCGAATTTTGTTCGTTTTATTTGTTATTTTAATGTTTTAGGGTGACGGAACTGGTGTTATGAGCATATATGGCGGGGGTACGTTTCCGGATGAGAACTTTAGTTTAAAACACGACGGACCCGGGTTGTTATCGATGGCGAATAGCGGAAAGGATACCAACGGTTGTCAGTTCTTTATTACGTGTTCGAAGTGTAACTTTTTAGATGGTAAGCATGTTGTTTTTGGTAGGGTTATGGACGGTTTGTTGGTTATGAGAAAAATTGAAAACGTACCTACCGGGCCTAATAATAAGCCGAAGATTCCTGTGACCATCTTACAGTGTGGTCAAATGTAATGTTAATTTTATCCATAAATAAATAAGTTAATTTTTTAATTTGATTCTGGTGTTTGTTTTTATTTGTGACTTGAAAAGTAATACACGGTTGACAAAACGTGAATAATTGTGTTAAGTATGTCCAAGTGAGCATCAAGAGTGGTTTTGTCTTGCATTTTGTGCATATTACACACCCTAAAAAACACTAGAAGAGTCAACAATACTTTAAATTACATTCTTTTCAATAAAGCTATTTTATAGGTGTTTTTTGTAGTGAACAATTTTCTATATTCATTTTTTTAACAAAGTTCTTATAACCGTACTCCGTAGTAATTATTGTAATTATCTTATAATATTAATTGTAACATACTGTACTTTAAAATTATATATAATAAA
Source organism: Melinopterus prodromus (assembly GCA_964023965.1). Taxonomy (NCBI): domain Eukaryota; kingdom Metazoa; phylum Arthropoda; class Insecta; order Coleoptera; family Scarabaeidae; genus Melinopterus; species Melinopterus prodromus. Next base: position 66,301,038 of record OZ030392.1, read on the forward strand.
TTGTTTATAGCATTACAATATACGTTGATAGCTGATTATTCTGTTGTTTAAATTAAATGATCAGCATAACAATGCTTGTGTCAGCTTTTTTAAATTTTCCACAAAAGTGATAAAGGGCATTTTACAAATAAAAACTCATAGCATACATTTTCCTTCCCTTGTAATACTTTTTGCTATAATTTACAAAATATAAAATAATTAAAAACCGTTTTCTAGGGTCTGTGAAAACAATACATACATGATATTTCTATCAGAAGTAATTAACTGTGACATTTTCCAAACCTTATTTATTTTTGTTTTTCTGGCTACCGGTTTTGTGAAATATTCTCTTCAACTACAAGAAAATAACAAAAACACTGAATGAGATACACATCTTTCTAACTAAACAAAAATAATGTGAAACTTTGGAAAATTTCGAACTTACTTTCAAACCAAAGTTTCAGATGGAGAAATTTATTGCATTACGTATCAAAAATATATGAAACATTATATATGTTTTATAGCAAGGTTCACATAATAAATACTATAAATACACATATAAAAGGTAATAGATACAAAACAATTCACAGTCTGAATTTGTCCCCACGTTATTTTCTGTTATTGATATCGATAGCGGATATAAGTAAGAGAATTTACAGAAACGTTTAGGTTGTTGTTTGAAAGAAAACTTCAATGGATAGATGAAAAACCGTTCACACACAATGTCTCTTCTGAAAATTACTCTTGGTGGCCACAAGAATACCGCATCTTCACAATAGAATATCGTGTACAACCAATTTAGATTAATGCAATGTGAGTATATTAAGAAATCAAATTGTTTCTTTTCGTCTAATTTTTAAATAGGGAATTGTATCGTGAATTCCTGAACATTGAAAAACTGTGTTGGACAATTTGTCACTCAAACAACTGACGTGAATTTGGTTTCAGCATTACTCAGAGTCTGATTTTTTATCTGTTGGAATACGTGAAATCCAATGTCTATAAATACTATTTGTACATAAGTTTTGATCATGATAAAATTTAGTGATCGTGACATTCAATTCTGAAGTTTGGATTTTTTTGTGTCCACCTCTGGCAATTTTGAAAAGAAAAACGTCCATTCGGTGTAAGTGTTACCTTCACAGTGCTTTTTTTTTCTTTTATGTTTGTATGCTCTTCAACTTCCACCTGAAAGAATTATCGTAAAAACAAAACTGGTGAAGGATTATAAACTAACATTCATGGAGTATTTATAACCAAAGGAAGTAATCATAATAAACAATATCTTAAAAATAATTGAATATAATAATCGATAAAAACTTTGTACAGTTTAGATCATGAAGATTAACAAGTTACGTAAGAAATTTAGCAAAATTATTGCCAGATAACCGTCTGTCTGTTCTTACGATAAATGGTAACTAAAAATATGTATTACAATAGCAAGAATAAAAAAACAAACCTCTTTTTTGCAGAAATATATAACAAAAAGTTTCCCATATGATGCTGACAAATAATATCTCCCATATGTGTCTTCTCGAATGCCGTGTAAAAGAAGAAGCATGTGCAGAAGTATAATAAAATATTCACATTTATTTGGCTAAAAAGTGTTTCTCCTTACTCATATGTCGTGTAAGGTGACCACGACTTGCACTAGCATAGTCACATGTATCACATTTATACGGTTTCTCTCCAGAATGCGTTATCATATGCTCCGTAAGTCTACAACCACTTGCACTAACAAACCCGCAAATGGTGCATACAAAAGATTTATCTCTCCTATGCTTTTTCATATGACGTGTAAGACCAGAACCATGTGCAGTAGCATAGTCACATTTTTCACATTTAAACGGCTTCTCTCCGGTATGAATTCTCAAATGCGACGCAAGTGTAAAACGATTCGCGCTAGCATAGTCACACGAACCACATTTAAACGGTTTTTCTCCAGAATGTTTGCTCATATGCCGTATCAGATGTCCGCGACTTACACTAGCATAGTCACAGGTTTCACATTTAAACGGTTTCTCTCCAGAATGCGTTCTCATATGCTCCGCAAGTCTACAACCATTTGCAGTAGCATACTTGCATATGGTGCATACAAAAGGCTTAACTCCTGTATGCTGTTTCATATGACGCGAAAGACCAGAACTATGTGCAGTAGCATAATCACATTCATTACATTTAAACCGTTTTTCTCCGGTATGAGTTCTCATATGCGACGCAAGTGTAAAACCATTCGCACTAGTATAGTCACACGAACCGCAGTTGAATGGTTTTACTCCTGTGTGCTTGCTCATATGCCGTGTAAGATGACAACGGTATGCACTGGCATAGTCACAAATCAGACATTTAAATGAATTCCCCATTGCATGAATGTTTATATCGGCAAGCTGATGATCATCAGTTTTACTTCCTGTATTCTTAGACTGCCTAGATCGTCTATGCGTTCTCATTTGCGCTCTCTTCCTTGCGTGTCTTCTCTTATGTGCTTTTAGGAATCTAAGTTCCGGAGTTTTAAAATCGCAAATGTTGCACTTGTATAGGTTATGTACGTCCACGAGTCCTTCGTCTTTTGTTGATACCGTGATTATTATTTGTTCGGGAGATGCTATATTTGGAGCGTCAATGGGTTGTATGAGTAGTGTACAGGTGGAGTCGAAACCACTAGTTTCAGTTAAATCTAATTCATCAATTTTTGTGTCAAATCTGAAAGATATAAACTGATACAGATGAGGGCTATCATCAGTGATATATGCTAAACACGAACAATGTTAAAATGTTAAAAATTGGAATATTTATGGTATTTTATAATCATTTTAAACCACAAGATCTTTGCCATACCGGATGTAAATCACTTTTTATTACCTTTTTAATGAATTGAAACAATTTAGCGACCGACCAATGTCCTATTTTGGAGGTTATGCCATATTTATGATTGTGTTACATTAATTTGCCACCAGATGGCAGTAGTTTCATTCTGATATCAATTTACTTTGATAAAATAATCCACAAGCCAAAGCATTATGAAAAATGCCTAGACAATGTATAAATTTTAACTCATTATACACTATGCCTATGAGTGATAGTCATTACATAGAATGTAGAATTATAAAGATTGCCACTAACAGTTGCAGTGAGTTGTTAATCTATTTTATGTCCAATATGATCATAAAGTGACATAGACATCTTCGATACCGGGGCAAAAACAGCATAAAACTTGGCATGGTTATATACCGAAATTTTAAGTCATCAATGTCGATTATTGGCGATAAAGGTTATAAGTTTGACAATTAATTGTCTGTATTGTCACTCAACTCTGAATTGTTCGTATTGTTATTCAACTCCGTAGATACGAATGTCACTTGGTCAAAATATTTATTAATATTATTCAAACAGGGGAACAAAACCATTGTAGGATATACAATTTTGTATGCACCTCGAGCATAACTTGATGTTATACCCTCGTTTATAACTATTGTGTCCAAAGTATCAAAGCGTAAAACCTTTTCTTTTCCATATCTATATGAAAATCATTATTATATATGTTTTATTATTACTTACGTCTGTTCGGTGGTTAAATGTTCGTCAAGTATTTCCGTGTTCTCAGACTTGTCTTCCCAAGACTCACATTTGAGATAGACTAAACAAGAAATCAAAATATAAGTAACTATTTAATGCTCAAAGCACTACTACAGTAAAGACCCCCTGGTAAAGACTTACTTGTTTCAATACCCAACGTATCAGGGGAATTATTATTGTGCTGGCAAAACTTAGAGTGGTTTGCTAAGCACTCCTCATTGTTGGAACCGCATAAAGTGCAAACAATATTTTTAACCGGAGGCAAATTGTCTAGTGATGAGGTTACTTCATGTTTTGTTGATGAATGTTTATCAAATGCAGCCATGTTTTTTCCTCACCTCAAATCTAGAATTAGAGGTTATTGCTCGGTGGGTCATGTTCTTAATATTCAGAAAATGCTACAATTTTCAAAATTGCATCACCTTACCTTGTGCTTAAATCGCGTGTATTATCTCGTAAAAACTGCGCAAAAGTTGTAGTTGTAGTAGTTTGTATCAACCATCTACGCACAGTTTCTGAACAGATTTTTGCTCTGAATTTTTAGGTTAACGCGCTTGATAGTTCGGTACGCGGCCACAAGGCGGCGAACAAAATAATATTTATAAAACGCGGTTATTACATATTTTAATATGTTTGTTACACTATTCGGTTCAGAAGTGCATGGTGGTTATTTTTATTTTATATCCTTTGTAGCCACTTCCTTAAAAATTATCAATAAACAGATATAAATAAAATTATTGCAGTACAATATACATAGGTATTTGGTAGGAAATTTTTAATCACATACGGAAGAGGGGATTTTGGTATATGTACAAGGTTTATTTTTTTTATTTATGAGTCCAACTTAAATTTTTGGTTGACCACAGTAAATCCACATAAATCAAAACACCTCATACTAATGTAAAAACTTCTTTACTGTTTATAACATATAATACTAATACAGACATAGATAATATGTAAAAACAGTCTTTGTTTTCATGATTAAATAGGTATTTGAAATACTAGCCAAGCACGGGCAGCAAAATGCATAAACGTTTACATTAGCTGTGTCCGTTACGTACTTTTACTTAATAAAATACTTATTTGTTGTTATGCCTAATAAATTTAAACAAGTAACTTTTAAACTAACTCTAGCTTTTGAAATAACAGAATATAAAATTCTTTTTAAAACTCGAATCGAATCTGTAATTTAGCACGTTATTCTGCTCAAACCAAGCAGCTTAACGGGATCCGGCCAAACTGAACTGAGTGTTAGTACCTATCAGTCTGTGATTTGCGCCACCAATTTGAGCCCCGCAATCAGCGCAGTTCGACAAAACCATAGCCATGCCACATTCCCCAATGGCGTACGGATGTCCGTTAGGGCACTTGTACCAGGCTCCAGATCTCACTCCAATCACTTTCACAATCTCCTTAAGTTCGCATTCCGAGACGTCCAAACCTCCGATTGTCTTTGACAACTCTTCCAGTTCCCTCTTGACATTTTCATCGTTACTGATGACGTATTTTTTGGTTGAGTAGATAGTATTTTTTAATGAGAGGTAGCTATAAAAATTAAAATAATTTAACTAATGTTTAATATTAGTAGTTTCAAAATAAGAAGAGGGACTGACATCATTTATTTAAAATTGGGATGCATTCATAAAGTGTACTCCAAGACAGAGTTCCAATAGAGCATAGTTCACTGGGTCCATTGATTATCTACTATTGGCACCGTGCATGCCCCGTGGAAGGGAGACGAAAATCGGTTTAGGCGCCCGTGGTGGAGAAACGGAGAAATATCGGCCTACAAATGTGCAGTACGGCGCTACAAATAGGCAGTACGGCGCATTATGTTGTTGCCTAGCTGTCATAACTCATAAGTATATAATTCTGTGGTTCACAGCAACAGATCGTTCATCGATAACTTCGTAATGGAGAGACACTATAAGTTTTGTATTGACAAATGTACGAATAATAGGAGAAATATCAAGAAATGCAAATTTTATAGATTTCCAAGATTGTTACACTCATGTTGAGCTAAAACTGAAATTTATTTTCAAATTACATTCACAATTCAGCAATATAATCTTATTATTAAGGTTGAGTAAAAGGATTTGTCTAGTTTGATTGCTTGTTTTATAAGAAAGTTACAATATAATCTAAAAGTCCGTGTTGTGCACGTGTTCTACATAATTACAATACAACCTAAAAGTCTCAAAACATAAACTAACCTCATTTTATGTTGTGCACGTGTTTTGCAGGCTAATTGACTGTGCGAATATGAGCTAGATCTCGGACCCTACAGCCTTGCTAGTTTATTAATAAAAAACAATAACTTAACCTGAACTAATATACATGAAACATAACCTTACCTAATAGTTGTTTATAACTATATTTTATAATATATTGTAAATTAAATTAAGTTCAATGAAATTAAGTTAATGAAGTTCACTATTAACAGTTATTTTCCAAAAACAATATAATAATACAAGTTTGATTGGACCACTAAAACACTACAGATAACTGTAACATATAGTTGCGAACTGCTCCATTTACGCCTCGTGGACAGTACTCGCCTACACTGGGAGAGGCGCTTGCATCACGCACCCTCCCAATAGGTTATGTTCGATATACAAATAGTTGCCAGCCATACATACCTCGTAGAGTTTCGTGACGAACCTAACCTAGATTCAAGGTGGTCTAGGCGCAACATTCGTCGCAGTCTTTTGATTTCCACTTCGAAATCTTCTATTTCCTGTTCGGTCATTCGCTCGGGATCGATGGCCAACCTGGAGATCAGAAAGTTTATGTAGTCTTTGCATTTGTTTGTCAGGTCGAATCTCGATTGTTTGATGATGTCATCGTACAGGTCGCAGATGTTCTCCAGCACTTGTATCTTTGCGTGGACTATTTGAACGATTGCTTTGCTGAGCATCTGCCGCTTCTTTTGATGTTGTGATTGCTTTACTGGTTGGAGACGCTCGCTAAGGATTTTTCCCAAGAACTTTAATGCTGGGCATTCTGGAATAAAAAAAAGGTATTAATATGGAAAGTAAGAGCCGTAAGTTTACAGATTTATATTATTATTATGTGTATTATGTTATCCTGTTATGGACTTGTATTCTTTTTGAGAAAATAAATAAATAAACAATAATAAAAATTTAGATCACTTTGTCAGACCATAGTAATATTGTAGCAATAGCCATAGCAGAAATAGTAACCTTTATGCAATGCAGTCCTTTTCGTCAATAGCTCCAATTTCACCTGACCTCTCTTGCCAGTCGCTGTATTCTCCTTCAAAGATCCATAGAACTTCTGCTTCACGTCCGTCACGTTCTTTACTGTTAGTTTCACGTAATCACTGTACCTGCAACAGAAATTTGTTATATTTAGAAAAGATAATTACAGTATACTCTCGCTAATCCAAGTACGGTCTAATACGTACTACCCTGTAGTCCGAACGGCCTATGACTCTGCATTACCTCGTAATCCAAACGCCCCACCTGTTTTTTAACCCTGGTCCCAACAGAAATATCATACCATGCCCTTGCTGTCAATGGGCAACACCCATTAAAGTACTAACATTTCTGTACACATACCACACTGTCAGTAATACTCTGATAAGATAAATAATTCAGTAAATGGTTCCACAAAAATATTTTGAAAACACCACCTCATTCTGTTTTACATGTTCGCTATCGTAGTTGTAATATCCGTATAAATTTCTTCCTCAATCTCTACAGAGCGTAAAAATAAGGATTATGTTTAAAGAAGAATCCCACCATAAAAGCGTTAACCTTCGGTAGATTACCACTAACCGCTTTAACAAAGTTGTTATCTATTGTTTGTAAATTAACATAGTAAATTCAAACGGGAGAACCATAAGCATACTAACGAATGACGTCACTGGAGACTGAGCCAATTACAGAGCGTTTTCAATCACGTGATACGACATGAATAAAATTCAATTTTAATTTTGGTTTTAATAGAAATAAAGCATATTTTCTTGAAAGGCAATAACAAATAGTTTCCTTAAACTGTAATCTATCAGGAAGACTATAATACAAGCCATATTTTTAATACAGTCAAATACCGTATTGTGTACAATTAGAATACAAACCTTCATCAAAAATGGCAATAATATACTTAGTGTTCCATTTAAAGTACATAAGTTTATGTTGGTACGTTGTTGTGAGACACTTATAAGTATGTAAATATTTACTGGCTGTAGGGTGAATGATTTTCTACAACTTTTATTGTTGGAAGAGGCGTACATGTAGTTTGATTTCTTTAGCACATTAGTGTACTTTGTTTCTAGTACGAGACACCGTGTACAAAAGTTTTACACATGACTTGATAACAACTAATACAATCGTAACGTACCTCTTTGTATTGACAATCGCCGTCTTGCATCGGGGACAGGCCTTCACGCCGATTTCACCATCGTTACCCCGCAGCCAAGTTTCAAGGCCTCCGCTCTCGAATACATGTTTGCAATCTTCGAGAAGAACAAATCGAGCAAATTCTTCATCTTCATCTCCAAAGAAGATCTCAGTCAGTTCTTTGTTATCGCAGATGCGACAGAGCGGCGGACACGGATCACCGCAGTAGCCAACGCAACGGTGGCCGCAACGCAGCCGTTTCTCGCATGGCACCTTACAAGGGGGCACACTGCACGGCTGGTGGCACAACTTCTGGCACGTTTGGTGTCGACAGCTTCGCTGGCAGCGTTCCTTACAATTAGTGCAAGGTTCTCCACATCTCTTGTTGCACTTGCTATGGCCGCACCTGAAACAAAAGAAATACAGTAAATTATTGAAGTTTTAGGTGGTCAAAATTGAAAACTAACCTGTAAATGCATTTTTCGGTGCAGGGCGGGCACACCTCTCGACAAGGAGTCTTGCAGACGTGACCGCAGACTAATGTTACGCCGCAGTTTGACATGCACATTTTATGTATGCGGCCCTGGTAGCAATCACCGCAATTTCCGGAGCAACGGTGTCCACATTTGAGTTCTTTGGTGCATGGTTCTTTGCAGTAAGTCAGCAGCTTATTGTTTTTCTCAATTTCGCCTAGAAATTCGAAATTATTTGAACTATTTGAAGAGTTTAATTTTGAGAGAATTAATTTAATAAACTCACAACTACAAAAAGTTACAGATTTGTATTTTCAAGGGTTATCTGTTGTTTTAGTGATTTATTGCAATCCATTGCGTATTTGTTTCATCTTAAGTGACCAGCAGGGTTGTTATAAAAAACGTTTTTTTCCGTGCAATTGAATGGTTTAATCAGCTTTTCACTTTTCTTAAAAATTTAAACAATTTATGAACAATTCATCGTTACAAAAATCACTAATGAGCTTTTAAAATTTTGAGCATATTAAATAGGGACTACTTTTTTTGTGTACTTTTTGAGCACCAGAAGAACTCTGTACGATGAGTTTTCACAATTAACTCAATTTCAATTTAAGTTGCCTGCACTAAAAACTTAAATCACAAGTATGACAAATTATATATTCTTTAGATACTCACTGGCAACGTTCAAATAACAAGGTATTTTTGCCGAGTGCTGGCAACTCAACGCAACGATGCTGTCAACTTGCGCTTTGCATTGCTTTGTGCACTCGTCCCTGCATTTGTTTTGGCATTGGTGGCCGCAAGTCAACATCATCGGACATGGACCGCTGCAGTCTTTCTTCGTTGGAGTATCTTTGCACATAACTCTCATCGTATGCCCACATTCTTCGATCTTCTTTTGCACCTGCAGAAATAATTTTTCATGATAAGTAAACCTAAAATAACAACACAAACAGATAGTCTATACTAAACTAAGTATCTTTTCTTAGTAAACTTTTGACCTAAACAAGCATAAACAGCATGTTAAAGTTACATAATATTAATAAACATTCTTTTCCGTCGATCGTTTATTTATGAGTCAGTTTAGTCAATAGGAAATCGTTTATTAAAGTACTCCATTAATGCACGATTTCTATTAATGCATGATTTGTTATAGCCAATCACAAGACGCAATGACGTCGTTTGATTGGCCAATCGAACATATGTGAAATGAAACCTTCCAATCAAAACATACCGCTCTCTAGAATTGTCAGTGTCAAGTTACATAAATTGTCATATACCCTAGAAAGACATCGGCGAAGAAAAATCTATGTAGAAGACGCTAGAAGAATACGATCGACGGAAAAATTTTGTAACCAACTCGAATATTAAACAGCGATTAATGATCTCGACAATTAACGCGCTCGCTTCGCTCGCGCGTTAAACAGTCTCGATCATTAATCGCTCTTTTTAATATACTTGTTGGTTAAATAACTATTACACTATGCTAGTAAAATACGTTATAAATTTAAATTAATGATTCGTGATTGTCTTTTAATACAATGTTTACTTTAAAATAAAGAAACATTTATAAATATATAAGTTACAGGTATTTGTTCATCTTTAAAATGATGAAACAACAGGATGACAATTTGAATATGACTCATTTTAAGTGATAAGTGACAATACTTGTTACCAATAGTAGCTACATTAATAATCCAGGATTACAATTTAAAGAATTAATTCATCCAAATTATCAAGTTGGGCAAAAGGGTTCTGTAAGAGGTATTTCCACGGAAACAAAGAGTGTTTAGTGTTAAGGAATGTTAAGGTAACGGAAGACCTTAAATCTATAACATATATCAGGCTAAAATTGCCTGAAATTTTACCTGAACAAGGCAATTTCCGCACTCTTCCATACATTTCAGCTTGCACTTGTGGCCGCAGTCGATCATCTTTTTGCACGGCTTAACGCAAGCCATCTCCTCGACATTTACAGAGCATTGCAGTTCGTACATATGGCCGCAGGATTTTAGCTTCTTCACTACAATATCGCACTGGTCACAATCTTCATAGCAGAGCTTCCAACATCGATGATGCTCATTTTCTACGTTCTGGCATTCTGGCCGAACTCTCTCGCATTGCTTTCTACATTTGTACTGAAACGACAACAACACAAATTATTTTTGCCTTTCAAATTCATCATGTATCATGATGGGGATTATATAGTCATAGCTACGTATGCAATGAACCTATTATATGTGAGTCGTAGACAAATACGATTTATTATAAGAAATGTTAAACATTTATGCTTTTCTACTTCAAGTCCATAGTCTTCTTCAGTTTGTCCTTTCTACCTCATCTGTATTCTAATTTTTCTTCCAACTTGGATTTTTAGTTTTTTTTTTTCTAGAAAGATTTACTTTTGTCTTAATTCATCATTTCCTACAATGCCTAGCGATTTCTAAGACGGAAATAGGGGGTATTGATGTTCGAAATTCCGAGACCCCCTCAGAATTCGGGGTTAAAGTCAACACCTACGTGGTTGACAGTTGATTGACAGGTCGCATCGCCACCATTTACAAATACATTTAAAATATTTGATATAACATCAAATTTATGAGTTGTAGATAAAACATCAAATTATGTGCTCGAAACATAATATACTATGAATCACTTCAATTAATTTAGATCATCACAACATCTTCCAATTCGCCTGAGCGAGCAAATGTAGATGGCGCCACAAAAAGAAATAGTTATGGCCGCTCTAAACGGGATAGAATCCTGGTGTGCTGTGTACATACCATGTTTTTGTTCAATAATAAGTTTACAAATCGTGACCTTACCATATCCCGTTTAGAGTAACTCACTGTTTTACCACGAGGGAGCCACTCGTTCGTTCGTTTTACCGAATTACTCACATTGATGTGGTCAGGATCTTCTCTAATGTGACAGTTGAACAAGCAGGCATGTCCGCACTTCTCGACACGTGTTTCGCACGGGAATGGACAACGGAAATCTTCGGGCTGTACGTGACACGGTTTGTTTTCGACGGTGTGTCCACACGGCAAGTCTGATTTCACCCGGACCAGACAGTGAAATGAAGTTTGGTGGCACGGAAAGAATTCGGAATGACCGCAAGGCAAGGTCCTGAACATCGGAACCTGGCAGGGGCCACACTCTTCGTTGCACTTCTTCGGGCATGCGTGATCATCGTCACAGAGTACTCTGAATATAAAAATTAAAATATTTATATACAGGTTTTTAGAGAACAAATATCAAATATTTAGGAATAAATCAAAGCGGTTAGAGATTATTATGAACATAAACATACTAATAATCAATACTCGTTAAATTTCCTATCTAATTTTAGGTTACGTCAACTTACTTTTTGCAGTTCTCCTTGCAGGTGTAGTCGTTATGTTCACGGTTCAATATGTGGCACTGCGTTGTACAACGGTGGTCACAAGTAAGTAGCTGATTGCATGGTTGATCGCATCCACCTTCGGCCACTTTGTAAAAGTCATCGACATTTTCCAATAGAGTTAGGGTGGATGGGTGAATTTGACAACGGACAGGTAAAGCTGGTCCTAGCGAATCTTGACCAGTTAGCGTCTTCTTTATGTGCTTCCAAATCTAAAAATAACTATTTAGTAATAATTTGAGTATACCTAATTTGCGAATTTCTACAAGCCTAAAAAATTTTACAACATAACGTGCTAACTGCTTCATCAGTGACACAACTCAAAAATACAAAGTATACCGGAAACCGTAAAGAAAATACGTGTTATAACTGACGATGTTCATCGTATTCAATACTTTACAATATGTTGTATTTATAAATGAATTAAAGTTTACCTACATTGTGTAATGCCAATTTGGTATTGGCAAATTAGAAAGGAAAAGTTAAAACACAGGAAAACAATAGTTGCAGTTTTTTTTTACTGAAAAGAGCAGTAAAAAAACTATTACAAAAAATGGAAACTTATGGTATCGGAGGAAAAGAATTGAAATAGTTTGAAAACTGTTTAACAAACAGGAGACACAAGGTTCTGTTTTAGGACCTGTTTTATTTAATTTATACAATGTGGCTTCATTAGTTACTGTTGATATGCACCTATTTGCAGAGAATACACTAATATCAATTGCTTAACTGATGTAATTGTGAGATTGGATATCAAGTTGTTATAAAGACAATAAGTTATATCCAATGTATTGAAAATTGTAATACAGTAGAGCATCAATAATCCGAACCCCAATAATCCAAACGTTCGCTAATCCAAACGCCCAAAAAAGAAATAAAAAAAATCACTGAGTAGAAACCTATTTTTGTCGATTTCTGTTTACAGAAATATATTGTTTTTGTTTTATATCTTGTATACAATACTCATTTTCTATTCTTTAGCTGCAATATTTGATAATCCGAACTATTTCATAATACGAACCACCTTTGCTCTCAATTGGTTAGGATTATCGACGCTCTACTGTACACAGATAGGATGTAAAATTGGGAAACACAAATTTTTTAAATCCCATACTAGAAATAGTCATCGATAACACAGTTGTCGAGATAGTGGACAAATTTAAATATCTAGGTATCATATTAGACAACACCTTGAAATTTACTAGTAATACAGATTCCGTTTCTTTGAAGTTTTAAAAGAAAATTCTTATATTTGTCTTACAAGTAATTCGTTTTTTAAATGTAGTTGATAAATTTAGTAAACCATAGTAATAATACACATAAAATTATATTTATGATAATTATTAGCTTCTTTTACTTAAATAAACAATCTTATTATTATAACTAGAGAATAAAAGTTAAAAAAAATATTATAAACCATAAAGTCAGACTTGACAAATATTGTGGAAACCACATATTCAGTAGTACTGGTCTATAAACGATAAATTTCACCGTTACTGAAAGATTATTGAAAAAGTTCTGTAGTCAATAGTCAATTCTGTAACAAATGTCTATAATATACTGAATAGAACAATCAGAAAATTGTAGTTTGTCTGTAGTTTATATTATCTAATATTCTTAGAATATATTGTTGTAATGTCATTATAACCTATCTACAAAAAACAGAAATTTTCTTTAAAATTTGGTTTTATTATATCATTTGCATTTTAATTTCAAATCTCTTCTTTAACATAAAGTTACCTGTACATTACGTGTACACAAAATTTTTTAATTTTTAGACTTACCTCAGCATTTGAGGACAACATGGTCATGTTTCCCATAATATAAAAACCCTCCCTGGCTCTGGATAAGGCAACGCAAACCCTATTCTCGATCTTCAGAAACCCAATACTGTTGTTGTCATTATTTCTCACCAACGACAGCAATATAATCTTACACTCTTCCCCCTGGTAATTATCCAACACGCAGATCCTGACGTCCGCAAGCAGTGGATAATTACGTCTCTCGTTAAACATTTTAAACAACTGCGCAGAATAGGCGCAGAGAATCGTAATATCGCTCGGTTCGTAGCCGTTCTGCAGTAGATATTGCGCAAGCGCGAGCAAGTACTTCACCTCGTGCAAGTTGAACTTGCTCTCCTCTTTCTCGGTGTTCTCCGAATGCTGATGGTCAATAAAGTAGAGGTTACGGTCGACGCCTCGAACGTTCGGAAATGCGTGTGTTGACTCGTGGTCGACCAGATTTGGGTAAATCGACGGAACGATAAGCTTTGATATTTCGGGACGCATTCGATGCTGAATCTCGAGCACGTTGCAGTGTACCTTGTTGCGGATCATACGCTCAAAGAGGCTGATGCCGAGGTTGTATTTGGTTTCCATTACGTAGTCAGCAGTAGAAGGTCTGAAGGAAAAAAAATGTAGAATAAATAATCGGTATTATCTTTGTCTCATTTTTTCACAATTACCACAAAAGAAATGATGCTACATGATTGAATTCTCTCAATGCAAAAATGAATGCTTGAACAATAACGTTGAAGGCAATTGCGCTCATGTGGCAAGAAAGAAAAACAAAACAAAGAACTGTTTGATACCCTCCAAAAATACTTATATCTTTATACTCTCTAAGCTTCTCTCTTACCTCAACTGTTGATGATCTCCAATGAGAATCAAGTGTTCGCAATTCTTTGTGAGTGCTGTAACTATGTGCGCCTCCATGATCTCGGCCGCCTCCTCAACTATGACAATACGCGAGCGCAATGCTCGTAGCGTTGCTTGCAACCGTGCGGCGCTCGTTGTTGTCATACCGACTACTGCCATTGAGCGCAACATCTCAATATCGGCTATTTCCTTGACTTCTTCGTATGCCCTGTACAAATCCCTGTACTTATCCTCCGTCAATTCGATCTTCTGCAAAATGTATCCGCGGAATTGATCTAACCAGTGAAAGTACAGATTCCACCTGTCATCGGGATGGATATAATTTGGATTCGCTATGTCCACGTTGATATTTCTGTGGATTCCAGCCAAACTGGTGCCTTCTGCCATTCGCATCTAAGGAGAAACAAGCTGTAATATCAGATCGATGTATGGCAATTAGTCCCAAAATTAGTGAGTCATTGTGTGTCCCGACTCGTGACAGTGTTGAGCAACAGCGGACTGTTGAATCTTGCATAGCCGGGTGTCTCTACTGTGCTCCTTAACTCGACATTCGATACTTCGTCATGTCTCTCCTACATAGCATGTTCCACACTCACATGTTATCTTGTATATGCCTTCGTTCTTCAGGAGTGGTGTGATATCCTTTGGGTTAGACAAAAGATCCTTTACCTTTGCTGGTGCTCTGTATCTTACCATGATACCAGATTTCTTCAGTATTCTACCACTACTAGCACAGTAGAGACACCCGGCTACGCAAAATTCAACAGTCCGCTGTTGCTCAACAGTGCCACGAGTCGGGACACACAATGAATTTCGATGACGTGAAGATGTTGGCAATGGTGGGTAATTATCATTGAAGGCTTATTAGAGAAGCCATAAAAATGTACAAACATCCTGTATTAGGGTCTGGAAATCGATCCTAATGTGGTCAGATGGAAAAGCACATGGGAGCAGTAGCTTCAGATGTGCGCAGTGAGGTGTAAATTTTGGTATAAAAGGGAAATTTTCTTGGAAATTTTATGAATTTAAATAAACTGCAGGCGATCTAAATGTTGCAATAGAGTAATATATTTTTCTATAATTTAATTTCACAACTTATCGTTAAAACTTTTCTATTTGAAAAAAAAAAATCATTTCAATCTTTCATTCATTTTTTAAATAATTTAATTTTGAAACTTTGAATTCTGAGACAAAAAAACGTTTTTTTGATAAACTCTCTTGTATAGGACATAACTTTCTCAGAACGGGTTTTCTCTTTAAGAATTATTTATCACTAAAATGTTAAAGGTGAATAACTTCCCTATTAAGTTAAACAGAAAGTAAATGTTTTGTATTAAAAACGACCGGCTTTACTTCAATACGATTACTAAAAACTAAAGTGATAACTATTCAGCGAGAATCATTATAAAATAATCATTCTACCTGAAGATAATCAAATTCTTCTGAGAGTATCCAATATTGCATCCTAAGGTCTTCGAACCTTGCCTTATCAAATTTGTAGTTGGGGTTGTTAGCAGCGGAATTTTTCATGAGTAGTGCCTGTGCCTCCTGCTTTAAGCTGTCCATCTGTCGTTGCAAACTCTCAAAAGACGATATGTAAAAATCACCATGGACGTAACCGAAGCCAATGTCATCCTCGTCGGTTTTATGTTCTTCACCAGTTCCCAATGCCCGCGCTGCAGCCTTAAAATCATTCTCGTTTTCAACATCCAAATTCTGTGCATTGTCCGCTTCTTGAAGTGGAGCTTTCTTTGTTTCCTACGAAATAAAAATAAATTAAAAGAAAATGTTTAAACATTATTTTTTTTTTTAATTAATTGTTAAATGATTTTTTCGTGTAAGTTTCCTTACTTTATGCAAACTTAGTCTTGGAGTAAAATTTATGATTGCATCCCAAATTGCCTCAATAACACAAAATAAAGCCACTGAATAAAATTTGGTCAATTGTGGACCCTCTTCTTGCTTTGAAACAACTCTAATTGTTATATTTTGAAATATTAGTCAAACATGTTAGTGTTTACATTTCTTCTTGTTTAAAAACAGAGAATTTGGTATGGCTTTTTACACATTGTCACCAGTATTATTTGGTTCTGCATCAACTTAACTTATGGTTAACTTCTCTTGGGCAGAAGTCCTATATATTTTTTAACTGACCTGGATATCGAAGTCATCGATGGGTCTCCGTTGTCCCATCAGATTGACACCTCCAAACAACCACCTCTTCAACTTGAACCCGTTAACATTTGCCAACCAGGTACCAGCAGCTTCGGGTAACTCAACCAACATCTGCGACAGATTGACGACGCCATTGAACGTTTTTGTCGCTTCCAACATATCGTACAGCGTTTGCATAGTGTGTGCCTGTCTTTTGACTCTGTTGTACTCGTCAAATATCAGTCTAGAATAGTGATGGTTCCGCGCAGCTTTCAGATTGTACGAGTCAAGATTCTTATTTTTGGACTGCCCTCCAATCCTTACGATGTTTTTCGTGAACTTTAGGATTCCCTCCAGGAATTGATCTAGTGCGTGATTTGTATAACAAATGACAAGCATTGGTGATTGTTCTCCGTGCCAGCGTTCTATGTTAGCTAGTAACGTCTCTGCTACCTTTAAGCCAAGGTACGTTTTTCCAGTACCGGGAGGGCCTTGAATTATCGCAAATTGTTGGGAGAGGGCGTTCTTGTATGCAGCGTACTGGGCTTCGTTGAGTTCTAGCGTTTCTGCTGAGGGCCACCGATCTGGGTTGAGAATACCGTCTTCAACAGGAATTCTGAATTTTCTTGAATTTCGCAAACGTAGACTGACGGAATTCCTTTTATATCTGTATAACACAAATATTACCTAATTAATTTTGATAGGACTTCCCATTCAAGTGTTTGTATCTCAAAGAATAATCAAGAAAATATAGATCATAATTCGTTCAATAGTTCTTGAGTTTTATCGACAGGAGATCTCATTTCGTTCTCGTTGCTGTCGTGCTCTCTGTGAATGTTTTTTCAATATCGTATTATGCGTCTTTATTCATATTTTGAACAAAATTTTACTCACCTCTATCAATACTTTTCCAGTGCGTAATTGAGGAAAATTATTTATGAGTGAGTTTAGTGAATAGGAAGAAATCGTTTATTAAACTACTCTATTATATTTGATTAATGCACGATTTCTATTAATGCATGATTTGTTATAGCCAAACACAAGACGCAATGACGTTGTTTGATTGGCCAATCGAACATATGTGAAATGAAACCTTCCAATCAAAACATACCACCCTCTAGAACTGTCAGTGTCAAATTACATAAATTGTCATATAACCTAAAAAGACATCGGCGAAGAAAAATCTATGTAGACGACGCTAGAAGAATACGATCGACGGAAAAATTTTGTAACCAACTCGAATATTAAACTAAAGTATATCTTTTTAATATACTTGTTGGTTAAATAACTATTTATATACATATTAGTTTTAAACAATGTATATGTTACGGTAAATGTACACTCTTGGGAAATGTACACTTTTACCGTAAAATGTGTGCATTTCCCAAAAAGTTAGGTATATGTGAACTGAATATAATGTATATGTACATTTCCCGGCAAATGTGTACTCTTGCCTTCACGTTTTGGTAAATGTATCCTCTTACCTTCATGTTTTAAGAAACGTTGGAATACAAATAAATTAAAAATGTTGTTGCAGTAAAAAAATATTTATTTAAATAAACGTAATACAAAAGGCTTTAATAACGAAAATTATTTTAATTAAAAAATGTAAATGACAAACAAAACATACTTTTCTTTGCATATTATATAATATGTCGTAGGTTATGATCCCAAAATTCATAAATACAATTTTCGTCCTAATTTTTCAGGACCAATACGATGGGAATCAAACCTAAAAAATAATAACATACTTTTCTTTATTATAACAGTTAAATTTTATGAAACTATAAAGGAACATATAGGAATTTCAAAATGAAAAAGTTTTATTTATTTGAGCAAGAATTGCTATTGTGGCACTTGGAATTACATAATATTCCAGCATTTTTACAACTGCATTTTTTTGAGGAACATGTTCCTTTACAGTTGCATCTTTTAAAACCTTGTCCACCAGTAAGGGACTGCATTCCTATAATTGCTTACCGATTTCTCAACATCTTGACAAACATCTTCAGATGATACAAACTTTTGTTCGCAAATGGCGAATTCATGCCTAGAATAAGATTGTTTTAAAACTCCCTGTTTAGTTCCTAATTTATATAAATTTTTATCGTCATCTCCAGACAAAACAACGCAAATCAAATTTTTTGGATCCGTTTTACCACGATCAACGTCTGGAATAGAAACTCTAACATTGTCACAGCAGCAGGAAATTTTTCTTTCGAAAGATTACACATTTTGATAGCTTGATTTTCTCTCTTGATTTTCTGCAATTTTCTTCTCGTTTAAAACAGAATTTAACTCAAAACTTCCATCTTTATCTTCAATTTGGTTGGATAATAAACCATCATCGAAAATTATGTCTAACGTTTCAATGGAAAATTCATCGTTTTCTGTGACTTTGCTATGTGGTGAATTGGCTGTGTGTAGTGTGTACTCCTTCTAGTAATTGCTCTAACGCTTCTTCTGTTTCCAGCTGTTCAACATATTCCATAGGTAAATTTGATATTTTCAAACCCAATTTCATTCTTGTTCCGAATAGAGCTTCATAGGGAGTTTACTTTATACCCTCATTTTTCATCATATTTATTCAACATATTTTAAACCTTCTGACCACTTGGTTGTTTGGTTAGTGATAAGCCAGGTTTTAAGCATATTTTGAACATCTTGATTCGCTCGGTCTATCAAGCCCTGGGTTTGGGAATGGCGACGCTTCCCGTGTATTATTTTCATACCATCCCCCACATATTTTATTACTAGCATTACTAGCACTTGCGATTTCGTATTTTGTATGCTCACATTTACCAAAACGACATGGCCATTGCGAATTCAATGTACATTTCCCTTATTTGAAATTGTAAATGTTAGTTGAATGCACATTACCCAAACGAGGAGGCAAATGTGCACATTTACCGGAAAAAGTGTACATTTGCCGCAATATCTACTTTTACCGTAACACATACATATACTCAGTGACTTATTATATAACAACAACTAGTCACGGATTAAACTAAATGTCTTTTATAACTTTCTCGAGTTACGATACAATGTTTCGGGATTCACATAAATGTACAGCAAATTTTTACCCGACAACGGCAAATACAGAACAAGGCACGGCTTGGTTATTCTTATTATTCAAAATACAATAAAAAAAAAACTTACCTATAATTATCCCTGGTGGGCGAACCTTCATCGTCAGTATCGTCACTCTGAACAGTTTCAAGAACAGTTTCAAGTAAATAACGTGGTAATAGTGGATTGGGATCCATCGTTACAATGAAATTCGCCATCGGAAACGACTCTTCATCGATCTGCTGCAACGCTTTTAGCACGTAATAATACGGCTCGAAGAAAACCTTACATTCGACCATGAGATAGTCCGCGTTGTAATCCACCGTGTTTCCCATCGACTCCAGAGCGACGATGAGTTTGCCTTCCCTCAGTAATTCGATCTTACGGTCTACAATTCGACCGAAGGCGATCTCCGCGAACTCGTCTTTCGTGAAGCACACCAGAGTGCCGTACATGAACATACGAGAGTTCTCCAGCTTTAAATTGAGCTTCTTGCCTCCTGCCGTCGGCATTTGGATCAAGTAGCCGTTGACAGCGTTCGAACATAGCTCTGGTTTCAGAAATCTAACCTAAAAACAAAAATTTAATGAGGGTTGGAACGTTTTAAACTATCTAGAAAAAAACTCATATTTTCTTCTTGTCAAACCACGAATATCATCATAATGTTTGAAAGTGGAGTCTTGCAAATAGCTAGAATCCTCTAACATTTTCATGATCTTTTGCAAAACAATGAATTTGTAAAAAAAGAAAAAAAAAAGATAGTTTGAGATAGTTATTAGAAAAATGCAAGGTGGCCCATTAAAAACATAAAAAAGAATATTTTTATTATGGAAAACTATGCCTTTTATACCTGGACCACAAAGTTTTGGCCCATTTTTGAATAAATGTTTTAAGGAATTTTGCAAATTTTGTCCAAAATTGTCCAAAATTTACAAAGAAAATAAAATTAAACCACTTAGATCAGAGATGTAAAAGCGTAATTTACCGCATAAATTACCAAATTAATTACCGTAATTAATGGTAATGTACCGATTTTTAATTACCGTAATTTACGGCTTAAATTACCGATGGTAATTAATCGTAGATTTAAATTATCGTTGGTAATTAACCAGTAATTTGCCGACAATTTTAACTACAGTTGTTAATTTACCGGAATTTATAAATAAATTGCCAAAACCTTCTGTCAGTACTTGCGTGAATGTACCCCACCACTCCTAAGGAGTCGAAAAGTGCACTGTTGTTTGTGCTTTGCCTAGCAGGTACTTAGGGCTATAAGAGCATAATTCATCGGGTAAATTGCTAAATTACCGTAATTAATGGTAATTTCCGAATTTTTGATTACTTATTTCAGAGAAGCCAATAATGCACATTTTAAATCAGAAGCCAATTACCTACTATGAAATTCATGATCTAAACAAATGTTCTGGTGATCCGTATAAAATGTGATCATTGTTTGTCAAACTTGGCATTGTCGTTTTGTGAGTCCCGGTAATAAATTACAGTATTTTATACTATACGTATGCTATTAGAGTATTATATTTTTGTTGTAGTCCCTGAATTCATTTTCATAATGAATTGGTGGTTATCTACAATATAATGACTTAAAAGGCTGTATCCAAATTTTTTTTTTTTATAACTTACTGTCATCTGTAAATTATTATTTTGAATTACCCGGTAATTTAAGAAAATATAATTTACCAATTGCAATTTTTAATTACGTGGTAATTTAAATTTAAAAGTAATAATTTTTATTTCGGTGGGAATTTACTGAAAAAAATTAATTACGAAAATTGAACAGTCTTAGTCAAATTGCTAGTTATCTACAAAATAATTTTTTATTTACCAAATATTTTTATTGACATAAGTAGCATTCATAACCTACAGTGATAGGTATTAATGCCGGTTTAAATTAACATTTTGAATTTTTAATTACCCGGTAATTTAAACCAGCGTAATTTACCATTTTAAATTACCTACTCGGTAATTTAAGCCAACGTAATTTACCTTTTTTAATATTTATTTACGTGGTAATTTAATATTTGACATTAATAATTTTAATTTCATCGGTAATTTATGAAAAAAATTAGTTACCGTAATTTACCATCCCTGATTTACACCAAAATTTAGACTGACTTTGATTGCTGGTGATGATGCGAAACATTTGGATTTCTGTCGTAAGATTGGTAACAACTTTTTAAATAACCGAAATTTTCATTATTTTGTTGTATTTTGGGATGAAAGTACCTTTTCAACAAATGGCATTGTTTCTTTACATCATTGTTGTTCCAGGAGTGATGTAAATAAATAACTAACTATTTTAAGATTTAATTGGTACTTATTAGGTATAATAATACTTAATAATAACTTTAAATTTTCAAAATTCAAATTGGACAAAATTGTACTGGACATTCATAAAGTTTCCGCTATAAATTCAAAATTTTTTTTCTCAATTATCTGTTTTTTTACTATAGTCTCCAAATATAAAAACGTCTAATCGTTACCTTATGGTATAACTTAATGGTCTGCACTTTCTTTCCATCACCATTTTGTCTATTCATGTAGCGGGAAACTCCATCACGAAGGGGTTTTACGAAATCCTCCCTAACCAACCTGAACTGCACATCGAGATAGTGTTCGACACTACTATACGCCCCGTCAACGATGTTCTCCCGTAAAAATGGTTTATTATACGTCGTAATTTCATACGGCAATGGGAACAGACTGATCTCTCGAAAATTATCAGGGGGCTCCATATCTTCCACCTGGGGCTTCTCCCCTTGGGCTTTCTTCTTTTGCCTTTCCTCCTGGCACTGCTTTAATTTCAACTCTACATCTTCGAAAATCATCTCAGTAGACGCAGAGATGTCTTCAAGATCGTAGATCGTATATGTTACAGCTTTTAATAGTTTTGGTAGCACCGTAAGCGCTGTCGATGGAATTGCTTTTAATAGCATCTCACAATAGCTGTGTAAGTTACAGAAAAAGCCGTTTGGGTTATGCCAAAAAAGTCTTGAACGCAATTTATCTCTATGTTCGTGAATCGTAACATCCATAATAAATCGCGTTAGGCGTAGTCTAAAAGTGTCTTTGCAGGTTAGGTGCAAGATTTGAATTTTCTTTTGTTCAAATGAGGATTGTGCTAGTTTATCCATCGCTTGCATGATTAAAACAACAAAATCGTTCGATACATCCTCCTCTAATAATAAAGTAAATGGCTCTAGGAAACCTGAAAGTTTTAACACAAATTCCTCAGGTTCATTTTCTTCGACAAGATCTTGCAGTTTTCTGAACCCAATTGCGTGTGTAGGTCTCCGAATTCTCTCGCTGTGTTGATCGGTATCCCTACCGCGGTTGGTACTTCCTCGACCCCTCCCTTGGTTATTGGTGTTTTTAAAAGCCCCTCTCGTATGTTGCGCAGGTTCAAAAAATGAACTCATGTCTACTGAGGGTTCTACGATAGGATCTGGTTGGTAAGTTGGCCTCATGTTGCTTGATCCTAAAGAATCATACAGTAAACAACAGAGTTGATTTTAAATAAGCATAGAATAACAGTTCCTATAACATGGGTTAATTCTGCTAATACAGAGTGGGCCAATTTCGATGTTTTTATAGGAGATCTCGGTTACTATAAGTCGTCTTTTTTTGAGAGAAAGTCAACGGTGAAAGCCACAATCAGCTATCATCTTTTGTTTTCGAGTTATAACAGAAAACTCGATTTTTTGCTATTTTGATACTTACCGATATATCTTTGTTGTTTGTTAAATCAGATGAATGATATTTGCATGTTCTTAAGGCACATTTTTGATTAGAATTCACTGGAATTCCCAGGTTTGAAATATGTTTAATAGTTTCGAAGATATAACATAAAGCTGTGTTTTTGTAAACGGAAACCATAGCTGGCTATGACTGAAATAAATTGAGCCTTTCTTCGTCTTTTCAACGATATATAACATGCCGGTCCAAAATAATAACATGAAATTATTATATATCAAAGAATAGTATATAATAGTATACAAATAGTTTCAAAGATCTTATCATGTTGCAATACTTTGCAGGCTCAATATATGGCACAAATTTGGTTGTGAGATTGTTTTTAAGCAATGTTTTAACAAATAATTGAAAGAAAGTATTTTTATTGTAATATAAAGTCAAACTTTCCGACCTTGAAACAAACATTATCGGTACTTCAACGTCACTTGCGAACAAACTCTTGGTTTTTAGTGAATTAGGCACGTATATTCACAATAATTAAATTATTTTCCTTTACTTAATACTTGTTTTATAACAATTAAAGGGTTTTTCAATTTTCTTTTTCTCAAAAATTTCCGTAAGGTCGTGGAATTTGAACATCACTGAATTCAGAATAAAAGCGAAGAAAAAAAAAAGATTTATTTGCCTATATTAATGCTGACCGGTGTAAACAGCAGACGTCAGGAGCTCTAAACACCGCCTATGACTGGTGACTACCGACTGACGTTAGTGGGGGACAGGCTGACCACTCCCAGCAAAAAAAAAACGTCGAAACAAAATATTTCGTGTCGGAGTTGCGAGAAATTTATATAATTTCATCTTAAATTCTCTCAACCTCTTTCATATGATCCATATGCTCATCAAGACTAAAGTTAATGCTTAGTGTTTTTGTATTATGTTTATTCATTCGCATCCTTATCTAACTATTTAGTGCAGTATAAATCGAATATAATGTTATCTATATTTGTATGAATGAGTTACTGTCATTATCAGCCCATGATTAATTTTGTTCAAAGATATAGAATATAACCATTTCTATCACTGGACGTTTTAACATCTGTGTTAGTCAACTCAACAAAATATTGTCTAATAATCAAAGTAGATACCATAAGTCAGCAGATTGCATTATTTGCAAAATATTACCTGGGCTGCTTTGCTGAGCTCCCACATCAACATTTTGGCCAATACCCAAATTATGAATTGCAGTCAATAGTTCAGGCGGCAATAAATTTTTGCGTCCACTTCCTGATGTCCTCGCAGGAGCCCCGAAGGTGTTTCCTATGAAAATACAATAATTTAATCACGATAACCAAAACATGAACATGAAGATTACAAAAAAAATAACGAATAAAATATTACTTAGGTATATACCTTGAGTTTTCGGTTTTTGATCCATTCTCGGTGCTCAACTCCTTCGATCGAAGTATGAAAATAAAAGGAGGTGGTTCCAGACTTGAAGAGAATACACTAAATATCTCTATGTAGGCGCATGATGTTTACTCAACTAAGCTGGCACATTACTTCATCACAATAAGTTATTTAATTACACTGTTATCTGCATTTATAGTTTCCAACAGTACAAATGCATAAACTAATGGATTGATAACGAGTGTACCTTAGCCAACACCTACTGCACTGGCAACGCGTCGAATGCCAGAATGAAGGAGTGGCAATTTAGGGGAATTACCCATGCATTTTGTAGCTTATCGGGCACATATGTACATAATCGAAAAAATCCCGGAAACCTGATAATAATCGTATGTATGTACACTACTAGACATATAATCTAATCACATTTTGATCTAATGGGTGATTCACTCCCACATCATTTCGCTTGCCCGGAAAGGCTATGCGATAAATATACATTTGTTTACATTTGCTAATAGTTGGGGGCATACAGCCAGTTTCAGCGCCCGCTGGGACGCGCTCAGCGTAGTCAACACACAATACATTGTACAAACATCGACAAACATGATGTTTACTGCATTATCAATTGCCATACAAAGGTGTCATGATTTTATAGCTATCACTCAACGGTAGCAATACATCCTGACCGGAAATGCTTGCATTAGTTTCTGGCACAACCGGTATACGAAATTGTTCAAAAACGACCACAGAATACGATCGCATAAATTGCAAATATAAAGTTTGGTCAGGTCAAATCATGGTCAAATCCTATTTATTATAGAATATTTAGCATAAACCATATGAGCATCATTTATGTATATTATCAAATTACTTTTGACGCACCGAGACCATAAAACCTTTGGTTGGTTTCTGGTTGTCCGTGTCGGATTTGGTTATTTCTGTTTGACCAAATTGCTTATAGTCTCTCCCGCTAAACCAGAAAATATTGCCTCAACATTTCTACAACATATTTCTGTGATTTTGTAATACTGGTTTTATGTATTATTAATATAACCGTTATATCTAGGCAACCTCTTATGTTTTACCGCGGATACATAAGCTGGGCTTCGAAATGAGTAGGCAACCAAATATACTTCATAATTTTGTGATCAGTATTTCACCGAAATGATTAGGTATTTCCATTCAAACTATGCGTTAAACTGAGCTTGAAATTTACACCGATAATAAAAAAAATAACAATAAATAATAACAAAATAAATATTGTCAATAAAATGTTGTCTTGAGATTGTAAAAACATGGTACATTTATGTAGATAAAATGTTTCAATGTAATATTATCTCCATATTATATACATATGATGCATTTATGTAGATAAAATGTTGTCAATGAAATGTAGTCTCGAGTTTGTAAAATTATGATGTGCTTATAGCTGCGTTCGGATATTGTACACCGTTTACACTTTTACACTCAATAACATGCAAGTGTCATTTGGTCGGTGTACCCGGTGTAGAATATCGAAACGCAGCTTATGTAGATAAAATATTGTCAATACAATTTTGTCTCGAGATTGTAGTTATGTAGATAAACAGTTTCAATGTTATGTTATCTCCATATTGTAAACATATGATGTATTTATGTAGATAAAATGTTGGCAATGAAATGTTACCACAAGCTTGTAGAAATATGCTGCATTTATATAGCTAAAATGTCACTGAAATATTGTATAGATAATGTTAGACAAACATTGTAATAACATAACATAAATACATTTACACAAGTTACGTTTTTACAATATTACAGAATAATGCAGAAAGTTGTCGCAACATTGCTTGTTTAGACGGTATTCCCTGTACAGTACTAAAATTGCATTTCTATTTGTCACATTTTTTATTATTAAAAATTACATTTTGTCACAACATGTAGTGTACTTTGGGGTATATAAGATGGGCTACAGATGTCTTTAGGGGTCTCCTATTTACTGCGTTTCCTTTTGGCAAACTTGTGTAGAGAAAGCCAAAGCAACTCCAACAGAACACACATTTGACACAATTTGGAAACTTGAAACCATTCTGGATGTAATTATTGATTTATTGAGTCTGGACGTTCCTCTGTGTGCAAAAATAGTTACCACCAATTTTACCAAAAGAAAACGCTATTAGTTAATCTGCGTACCGCCAGTGCATGTTTTCTTATGCTTGTTAAGACCAGCACAATATGCAGTAGCATAGCCACACAGTTTACAAGCAAATGCTTTCTCTCCAGTATGCTTCCTGATATGCTGAACAAGCGCAGCACGGTACGCACTAGCATAGTCACAAATTTCGCATTTAAACGGCGTCTCTCCAGTATGCTTCCTCATATGCTGCACGATACCAGAGCTTTGTGTACAACTATACTCACAATGGCTGCATCTATACGGTTTTACACCCGTGTGCTTCCTCGTATGCTGCAAAAGAGCATACCGTTTTGTACAAGCATAATCACATTCTGTGCACTTCAATAGCTTATCTCCTGTATGTTTTCTCATATGTAGATTTACATCAAAATGACGTGCACTAGCATAATCACACAATTCACATTTAAACGGTTTCTCGCCGGAATGGGTTTGCATATGCCGGAGATGATCACGCCGGTCTACGCTAGCAAGACCGCATACGGTGCATTTGAATCGCTCGTCTCCTGTATGCTTCAGCTTGTGCCGTGAAAGACCTGAAGCATCTTTACTAGCATAGTCACACGTTTTACATTTAAATAGTTTCTCTTTTGAATGTGTTTGCATGTGTCGCGCGAAATGAACACGATTACCGTTAGTATAATTACACAGATTACAGTTGAATGGTTCACGTTTTGTATGCTTCAGCATATGCCGTTTAGGACCTGAAGCATCTGTACTAGTATAATCACACGTTTTACTTTGAACTAGTTTTTCTGCGGTGTGATGTATGCTGGTCTCCGGTGCCTCTCGATGTTCTTCTATCTTCACGCATTCGATAGGTTGTAGTGGATAAGCGGTAGTTGCAATAGTAGTATCGGTAAATTCCACTTCTTCCTCTTTTATGTCGCATCTGAAGGATACAAAAAGGACCAATAAAAATTGTACTAATACAGCCGTGGAGAATAAATTTAAGAATACTTTAGGCTTTCGTATTCATGGTAGTTTTTTTATTATTTTAGAAGCACCACTATTTAAATAACTGTTTAACCTTTCTTCGTTTAATAACCTTTCTCTAAGACTATAGTGAAGGGATATTTAACTACAATTATCTTAACTCTACCTGTAATTTACCTTTGAATAGGGTTGCCAACATGGCCATTTTGACCCGGAGACATCGGGTTTGGCAACCATTCTACCGGCTATGGGTTTTCAGTAAAATTCTCCGAGTTAACTAAAGGTAATCATCGATCTTTTGAGAAACC
Source organism: Melinopterus prodromus (assembly GCA_964023965.1). Taxonomy (NCBI): domain Eukaryota; kingdom Metazoa; phylum Arthropoda; class Insecta; order Coleoptera; family Scarabaeidae; genus Melinopterus; species Melinopterus prodromus. Next base: position 66,329,248 of record OZ030392.1, read on the forward strand.
GAAGCGACCCCTAAATATTTTTTAAAAATTATAGTAATACAGTCATTGTTATTCTAATCATACAGTTTGCTGCAATTTCCCTTGAAAAAATGAATTTTTCTCAAAATAAGAAGCACTCTATTGCTCAATCTTCACAACAATTGAATATTCATATTTTTGAGAGCATGCCTAAAACTTTGAAAGTAGCAATTGTAGCAATTTTAGATTTTGCCACGTTAAAAAAAAATGCTCTCAGTACATGGTTTAGGTGATAATGTTGGAATTTTGTCTCATGTTGGGTGAGCCGTAAAAAAATCGACAATATGAGGCAGTAACGAAAAGAGGGAAAACTAGTAGACATTATTTGAAATAAATTTATTTACTAATATAATATAATATAATTATTATTCTCCGGGTCAGCATAGGCGCAATGTTGGCAACCCTACCTTTGAAGCTGTATACTTCTCAAGTTATTAATTTAACTAGCACATCGAATCAGTATAAATCAAGATTAGTTAACTTAGGGTATTACAGACTGCCTTTTAATTATTTTGACTCATCCTCAATTGGACTTTACAAAGGAGTATAAGTAACCAAACAATAAACAAGATAAAACACATCAAAAATATGGTCAAACTTTAAACTTACAATGATGTTCTTTTCATAGAAATCATCTGTGGTATACATTATACTGTTTGAATGAATTTTTTATCCTTTTGTCTTCTGTTTTGATTCACCCTTGTTCAATTTGGTATAATAGTTTTTCAGATTTTGCTTGTAATTTTGGTTCCAGTCATTGGGGTTGATTTGTTTGATTTTATTACCCTGGTTACCTATCTCTGGCTGATCGAGTTGTTTCAGCATTTTGTTGTATTAATGTAATTATATCTTCAATGATTTCTTTGAAAAAACACTCGTTGATTTACTTTACAGATTATGACCGTATGTTTAAAGTTTGACAATGTCTTTGATGTGCTTTATCCTATTGTTTGTTATTGTGTTTGACACTCCTGTGTAGATTTAAGCTGAGGTTGACCCGTAGAGTCAAAAGCGTTTCTTATGAAAAGGGGTTTTTATATTCTTTTCATTCTATCACATTATTCACATTATTAATACTATTACATAATTTAAATGTGTGGACTGTCTGATTTTTTTTACTATGCAAACAATGAAGAACAATACAAAAATCGGTTCATTGTTATTGTCGTTATCGTTAAAAGTTTAACTCTCAAACCGCCCCTTTGTAACTGTGATGAATTATGATTAAAAATATAAACTTATTCTATTCTATTCTATTCTAACCTCTATATGTGAGACAAATTCTAAACCTTTATTGGTGAATGTCTTCGCTCTTGAGGTATAATCTAATCGAAGTTTGACTTAATATCACTGTTTCACAGTACTAGAATATCAGAAATACAGGCCAAAATACCAAATATTTATAATATAGTTAAGAACTTACATTGGTTCCGTAATCAAATGCTCATCATGCACTTCCATGGTCAGAATCTTCTGTTCACAAGGTTTGAATTCAACAATAGCTAAACAAGAAGCGATGGCTAAAATTTGAAACTCTAGCACTAAATCAAAGTATATACTTACTTGGAACTACACCACCTCAAGCCCCATATACTGCAAATAAATTTTAAAATCTAATATCGATTTTATTCTTCTCTGAATTAGTAATTTTCACTTTTGAGTTTTGAGACTTCGACTACTTCGAGCAAGCTAACTTCATGTTAAAATATCGCAACACGAAAAGAGAGAGACAGATAGATTAACATTAACTGAGCAACCTACCGTCAGGGTGCGCTCGAGGCAAAAATGCGGGAAATTTGAACGTGTGCTATACATACGTACCATACCTAATAATTTTAAATTTTATTCTATTTTGGTTTTTTAGTACTAAACAAGCAATTTAAAACCATAAAACACTTACTACACAAGTTTTGAAATAAAACAAGAAACAATTTAGTGTATTATTTATTATTATCATGAAATAAATACAAAATACATAATATAGTAAAATAAATAAAATATTCTGTATACTCTACAGATAAAATAATAATATAAAATCTTACAATAATAAATAATCAATACATAAGGTACATTTCTCACATCCATGATCCCAGCAGCAGACATCTAAAACAAAAGAAAACAGAAGCAGTATTTGTTCAAAACTACATTTGTCTCAGTTTAAAAACCTTAATATTATTAAGGGTCAAAATGAAATTAATTTAATTTGTTTTTTTAAATCTTCTTAACTTTTTCATTATGTCCTGAACTATAACTTCTCCTTGGTAATTTATCTCTTATGTATTTTTATATATATATAAGCAAATAATTTTTGTAAACAATGTTATTATGTCCATATTCATCTAAATATGGATAACGCAAATAGTGTACTTTATTTACTAGCTCCGCTATGGATAAAGCAAATAGTGTACTTTATTTACAAGCTCCGCTACTTTGTCACTAGAGAACACGTCAAAATGTTCTTCACAAATATGAAAATGTTTACAATCCTTATCTGGGTTAATATTATAATGATCTTTCCAAATATTTAATCGTTGGTTATCTTTTAAGGGAATTTAAAGAAATGTTTATTTTTATAGTTTTGATCTGAGGCGGAGAGCGTTTTGTTTTGGTAAAAGTCGGGCGCACCAGTTTGATCGCACTGGTGCAATTATTCACAATCGTAGGGCAAGCGAGTGCGAACAGCATTGGAGCGATATAGCACTGGACGGCACGAGCTACGAGAGCTCGTGGAGTAAAATATGCACTGAGTGCAGGTTCTGTTACACCGGTATTCCAACAGAACACGAAACACTCTGTGACCGCAGCTAACAGAACACAAAATTGTGCACTGGTGCGCCCGAGTTATACCAAAACAAAACGCTATAAATATGAGTTGGTGCATTTGCGATATAGACAGGCAAATTTTTTACGTTCCTGAGATACATATGCCATTACAATGAATAAACAATGGAACTCATGAAAATATTTAAAAATATACTCACCCGATAACTAATCATGCTTCCGCTCCCTTTCCTTTTCCCGTCACTTGTCCCTTTGTGTAAACAATGATCCTAAAAGCAAGTGGTAGTTTATACAAGAGTATTAAATATGTAATTTGATTCATACCTTTGAACGGAACTGACATGCACAACTCTGCAAATCACTGCAAATATTGCAAATTACGACGTATTTTCTATGATTATGACGCTTGTTATGTTAGGTTATGGCGATGCGGGACCGTACTTACGAGAGGTTAGCTATGGAAATTTATCTAGTTACATGCTAGTTACAAACTGTTATGCTAACTTCACGTTAGAAAATTTTACGCAAGCTCCCCCTGACGGTAGGTTGGCAAACCAAAGCAAAATGACGTCACGTGTTTCCATATCGTCCATTTAAACCACCCGGGTGAAAGTTTAAATGGACGATATGGAAACACGTGACGTCATTTTGCTTTGGTTTGCCAACCTACCGTCAGGGGGAGCTTGCGTAAAATTTTCTAACGTGAAGTTAGCCTAACAGTTTGTAACTAGCATGTAACTAGATAAAGTTCCATAGCTAACCTCTCGTAAGTACGGTCCCGCATCGCCATAACCTAACATAACAAGCGTCATAATCATAGAAAATACGTCGTAATTTGCAATATTTGCAGTGATTTGCAGAGTTGTGCGTGTCAGTTCCGTTCAAAGGTATGAATCAAATTACATATTTAATACTCTTGTATAAACTACCACTTGCTTTTAGGATCATTGTTTACACAAAGGGACAAGTGACGGGAAAAGGAATGGGAGCGGAAGCATGATTAGTTATCGGGTGAGTATATTTTTAAATATTTTCATGAGTTCCATTGTTTATTCATTGTAATGGCATATGTATCTCAGGAACGTAAAAAATTTGCCTGTCTATATCGCAAATGCACCAACTCATATTTATAGCGTTTTGTTTTGGTATAACTCGGGCGCACCAGTGCACAATTTTGTGTTCTGTTAGCTGCGCTCACAGAGTGTTTCGTGTTCTGTTGGAATACCGGTGTAACAGAACCTGCACTCAGTGCATATTTTACTCCACGAGCTCTCGTAGCTCGTGCCGTCCAGTGCTATATCGCTCCAATGCTGTTCGCACTCGCTTGCCCTACGATTGTGAATAATTGCACCAGTGCGATCAAACTGGTGCGCCCGACTTTTACCAAAACAAAACGCTCTCCGCCTCAGATCAAAACTATAAAAATAAACATTTCTTTAAATTCCCTTAAAAGATAACCAACGATTAAATATTTGGAAAGATCATTATAATATTAACCCAGATAAGGATTGTAAACATTTTCATATTTGTGAAGAACATTTTGACGTGTTCTCTAGTGACAAAGTAGCGGAGCTTGTAAATAAAGTACACTATTTGCTTTATCCATAGCGGAGCTAGTAAATAAAGTACACTATTTGCGTTATCCATATTTAGATGAATATGGACATAAATAACATTATTTACAAAAATTATTTGCTTATATATATAAAAATACATAAGAGATAAATTACCAAGGAGAAGTTATAGTTCAGGACATAATGAAAAAGTTAAGAAGATTTAAAAAAACAAATTAAATTAATTTCATTTTGACCCTTAATAATATTAAGGTTTTTAAACTGAGACAAATGTAGTTTTGAACAAATACTGCTTCTGTTTTCTTTTGTTTTAGATGTCTGCTGCTGGGATCATGGATGTGAGAAATGTACCTTATGTATTGATTATTTATTATTGTAAGATTTTATATTATTATTTTATCTGTAGAGTATACAGAATATTTTATTTATTTTACTATATTATGTATTTTGTATTTATTTCATGATAATAATACACTAATAATACACTAAATTGTTTCTTGTTTTATTTCAAAACTTGTGTAGTAAGTGTTTTATGGTTTTAAATTGCTTGTTTAGTACTAAAAAACAAAAATAGAATAAAATTTAAAATTATTAGGTATGGTACGTATGTATAGCACACGTTCAAATTTCCCGCATTTTTGCCTCGAGCGCACCCTGACGGTAGGTTGCTCAGTTAATGTTAATCTATCTGTCTCTCTCTTTTCGTGTTGCGATATTTTAACATGAAGTTAGCATTTCTAACTATACTCTATTTTCTTTGATTTAAACTTTCACCCGGGTGACTTCGAGGTTGGTATAACAACAAACCATCGACGTCCTAAAATTTGAATATTTTGAATATGTCGATAAACATATTTTAAATTTCGATAATTTACTAATAACATCACAGTTTTTCTGCTATTTAATTTACTTTAATACAAATTACTTTTTAATACAGGTTCTGAACAATTTTCTTATTTGCTCTATGGCTCTACCCCATCCAAATCGTCCTGACGTCTATGACGCACCGTGAACATAACCTCAATTTGTAAACATGTCTCGTTGTTAAAAAGCGCGTGTGAATTAATTAAAACCACGATGGAAAAATTAATATTTGAACATTTGCGTGAAATAGGTTGCTGCAAAATCTGCAGCGTACGTTATTTCAGCAACAAAACCATAGATTTGGCGTATGTAGACGATTACTTACAAAAGGTTAGTGTAGTAGGATGGAGTAACAAAAACGCAAGTCACTGTAAACTGGTTTACTTCAAAAACTCAATACGTAACTATATCAACGACACTAAAAACTATATGCAAATATGGTAACTGAATGATTGTTTATACTGTCTGTGTATGTAAGGTGTGTGTGTATGTAGTATGCCGTGTGTATGTAGGTAAGTATGCAAGTATGTATGTCCGTTCTGTAACTGCATGTAACGCCGACCGCACTATCGTCTCGACAGCTACGCGTTGACTGAATCGAGCCGCGCACTATTCCGTCACACGCGCACTCGTAACTGTAGGGTGCCTAATACCACATTCCTCCCCCACAAGAAAAAGGTTTACTTCGCATAACGGGCTGGGGGCCTCCGATTGCGTGGTGGATTCCTCCTGGGTGTCATCGAAGCCTGGGAAGTATCAGCAGCGTCCTGATCGTTTGTGGGTGGTGAATCTATGTTTTCCGAGATGGAATGTTGACTAGCGGCACAGTCATGGGTCTCATGGTCAATGATAGTATTTGACATGCTAACCTCGCCGTTTGGGGAACTGTGACCTGATTCAGATTTGTCCATGCTGACCTCTTCCATTGAAGTTCTTTCAGAAGACTGATTCAGCGACCGCCTTCGCATCTGGTCGCTGTGTTTCCGACGTGAAGCTCCACCGACGTTGACTATGTAAGATAAGGGTCCCGTTTGTTTCTCTATAAGCCCCGGAACGGAACCTTTCTCCAGTGGATTGTTTACCCAAACAGCCTCTCCCTGTGTAAAATTTTTTTGGATCGATGTGCGATCATGGTTTTGTTTCTGGGTAAATTGTACATATTCCATAGTCTTTCTAATGTCAGGTTTAAGCAGGTCAAAACGGGATCGTAGGTGACGTCCAAACATTAATTGGCTTGGAGTTCTATTTGTGGATCTCCTGACAGTGTTCCTATACGTAAAAAGGAAGTTTTGCAGCCGGAGGTGCTGATCCAATTTCGGGTCACTAGCTCTCATCCTCTCTTTGAATGTTCTAACTGCGCGTTCCGCAAGACCGTTCGATTTGGGATGATACGGAGTAACCTTTATGTGGACGATTCCATTCTCCCTGCAGAAATCTTCGAATTCGGTCGATGTCAGTTGGGGCCCATTATCGGTAACCAAAAATTTGGGCAGACCGAAGCGAGCAAATATAGATCTAAGGGCGACAATTGTCTTTGCGGATGTGATGGTCTTCATCTGTATCACTTCGAGCCATCGAGTGTAGGAATCGACAACTATCATCCACATCTTGCCTTCGTAAGGTCCGGCAAAATCCATATGAACTCGGGACCACGGCTCTGGTGATATTCCCCATGGATGTAGTGGCGCATTTCGTTGACTGCGTCTTGCTTGTTGACAAGAGCGGCACCTTTCTACCTCTTGGATTATATCGTTGTTTATTCTAGGCCAATAAACATGGAGTTTCGCTAAGGACTGCATTGCTGTTTCTCCTGGGTGACCGTCATGCAACATTGCCAGTACTTCATGTCGAAAACCAGCTGGAATGCAGATGCGGCCGTTCCACAGTAATATGTCTTCTTCAAAAGATAGTTCCGATCTCTTTTCATAGTAAGGTACAAGGTCCAGATCAAGGTTCCTTTTATCAGGCCAATACGTCTGCACATATCCGATGACTTTCGAAAGGATGCCATCTCTACGTGTTTCATTTTTTAGTTCTTGTTTTTTAATTGGCAACTTTTGTATTCGTAAATGCAATAAATTCGAATGCCCTGACACTCTAGCAGCACCCATGGGTCTTTGCAAAGGTAATCTTGATAAGGAGTCAGCAGGGCAATTTTCCTTTCCCGGTTGGTACAGTATGTCAAAATTATAGCTATTTAAAGTCATAGCCCAACGCATAAGTCTGTTGCTTGCAATCTTGGGTGTTTGACGATCCTCCCCAAATATCCGCTCTAAGGGCTTATGATCGGTGTTCAGAATAAAGCGTCTACCGTACAAATACTGGTGAAATTTAGTGACAGCGTACACGAGTCCCAAAGCTTCCTTATCTATAGTGGAATAGCGCTTCTCTGTTTCGCTGAAAGAACGGGATGCGAAGGCAATTGGCTTTAAGGTTCCATCTTGAGACCTATGCGACAACACTGCTCCCGCTCCAGCATTACTGGCATCACTGGAAACCACCAATGGCTTGTCTGGGTCGTAATGGACAAGTGTATCGCTTGACGACAAAATCTTTTTTAATCGGTTCAATATTTCAGTATCCTCATCCGACCAATCCCATTTTACGTTCTTCTTCAGATGTCGATGAAGTGGTACGCAGGTCACATGAAGATTTTCAATAAATCTGCCGTAATAGGTAATTGCGCCTAAGAAAGATCGCAATTGAGTGGTGTTTTCAGGCACTGGCATTTGTTTTATTGCTTCTATGCGTTCTTCTGTCGGGTGTAGTCCATGTTCGTCAATTTTATATCCCAGATAGGTAACGCTGCTCTTAAGCCACTCACACTTTGACTTCTGAGCCCTGATACCAGCTGCCTCAAGACGACGCAAAACCTCTCGCAATCTTTGAGCATGTTGGACAAGATTTGGTGCAGTAATCAAAATGTCGTCGAGGTAACACGTTACACCGTCTATTCCAGAAAGTATCTGGTCCATGGTGCGTTGGAACAGTGCTGGCGCGAAGCTGATGCCGAAAGGTAAACGCCTATATGTAAAGTATCCCTTGTGGGTGGCAATAACCAGATATTTTCTCGAATCGGGGTGCACTTCCATTTGTAGATAGGCGTCTTTAAGATCGATCTTTGTAAAGTGTTTTCCGCCGCAAAGCCTCGCTGTGATGTCCTCAAACCGTGGTAATGGGTAATCATCGATTTGGATATGTTTATTTATTGTGATTTTGAAATCGGCACAAATTCTCAACTTGCCATTAGCTTTCATTACAACGACAATGGGAGAAGCCCATAAGATGGGGGTGTTGGTTGTATCAACTGGTTCCAAAACACCTTCCTGAACCAGTCTCTCAAGCTCCGCAGAGACGTGGTCCTGCAAGGCGATAGGCACACTACGAGGACGAAATCTCCGGGGTTCTACGTCATCGTTGATATGTATCTTTGCATAGTGGCCCTTTATAGTACCCAAGGAATCTTCAAAAATGGCATCGTAATCTCGCAGCACGTCCCTGATCAGGTTTGTTTGTACTTCCTCCCCCTCTTTAGTGTTATCAGTCTTTCCCATTTTTACATGACACACTGTCGCACCAGGTGGTAAGGGTAGTTTAAATGCCAAACACCAGTCCAAACCAAACAGTGGTACATCTTCTTCTTCAGTCACGTATATGGGTAACGTCAAGTTTTTCTTGAAAGCTCTTACTTCTACCTGTGATTTCCCTAAAGTTTTGATGGGTTTGTCTCCATACGCAATCAAATCAGGCGTCCTTGCCAGTATTGGGTTTCCAATATTTTTCCAAACTGACTTCCCCACCACAGCATGCACAGAACCGGGATCATAAAGCATCTTCATCTCTCGATTATTTATAACAACCGGCAACATCACTCGACTTGAGGAACCGACCTTTCGAATATTCAATACCGCATCCTCAGCTCGGTTAGAGTCCTCAGCATCGCTACCGCTCTCTTCTTCGTAGGATTCATCACTATCCTGGTCAGTCTGCTCCTGGACACAGCGCGCATGATGTTTTACCGTCTCTCTGGATTTCGCTTTTCTTGAGCTAGAGGTTTGCTTTACCATTGCATTCCCGGATATGATGCACACGCGTGAAAAATGGTTATCCTCACCGCAAGCGCTACAAATCTTCCCAAAAGCTGGACAGTTCTTTTGGCGGTGCTTCAAATTCCCACAATACAGGCAGTCTATGTCCGGTTGCAACTCGCGTATTTTTGTCTTTTGTTTATCAGACCGCTTTACATTTTTAAACGAAACACTATGTCTCTCCGGTTTGTTTACGCGGTTCACATGTTTTTCTACTTGTAAACTAGTTAATTGTTTAGATTGTATTGAAGCCTGTTCTAACATAACCGCGGTAGCTTCCACTTCTTCAAGAGTTGTTTCGATTGATGAATGTTTTTGGATAATTTGTTCTTGCCATTCACGGTTATTTACACCAAAAATCAGCTGATCGCGCATTCTCTCGTTTAAACCGTTTCCGAAATTACAGTCACCCGCGGAAGCGCGTAGTCGGTTCACATATTCGGTCACTGTCTCTGTTTCTTTCCGAAAACACCCGGCAAAGTTTATTCTTTCCGCGAAAGTGTACACTTTTTTCCCATAAAATCGGTTTAATACACTCACGAGATCGGTATAAGTCTTTGTTGTCAATTTCTCGGGTTTAAAATGGTCCACCAAAATTTTAAAAACATGCGGACCTACCCTCGATAAAAGTAAATTACGCCGCGATATAGCCGTCTCAATAGTCATCAGTCCGTGCATCTCCAACTCGAGCTCGAAACGCTGTATGTAATAGTCCCACTTTTCGTTATCGGGTTCGAACTTGTCGAAACGGAAATGTTTCATTACTTCCTCGAGTTGCGCCATCCTGAAGTCTGTAGTGGACAACACAACACAACACTAAGATCCCATCTTCGTCGCCAAAATGTAGTAGGATGGAGTAACAAAAACGCAAGTCACTGTAAACTGGTTTACTTCAAAAACTCAATACGTAACTATATCAACGACACTAAAAACTATATGCAAATATGGTAACTGAATGATTGTTTATACTGTCTGTGTATGTAAGGTGTGTGTGTATGTAGTATGCCGTGTGTATGTAGGTAAGTATGCAAGTATGTATGTCCGTTCTGTAACTGCATGTAACGCCGACCGCACTATCGTCTCGACAGCTACGCGTTGACTGAATCGAGCCGCGCACTATTCCGTCACACGCGCACTCGTAACTGTAGGGTGCCTAATACCACAGTTAGTTTCATGTACAATAAACACCTTTTCATTTATAATTTAATGTTTTATCCGTTACAGAGTAAGATTATTGTCGAAGAAGCATCGGAAGAGGTCTCGCAATGCAGTAAAAAACTTAAAACCAACCCTTGCTTGGTGTGCCTTGGTTTATTACAGGAAAATTCTATAGAGGACATCTTACAACACGAAAAACTTAAAGATGCTTTATCTTACGATAGCAAAGTCTTCACTTGTTCGATAAGTATGCCTGCGTGTATTATTCTACGGGAGCATAGCGTACGGGAACACATGCACGAGAAATTCCCAGAATTCTATATATTAGGTACGTTTTTAAACCTCGTGATTACACTGACAATTATATTGCAATACGGCTTGTTTATTTTTTGTATTTACAGAAAATAATGAGATTCCTTTAAACAGAGCTTGGAAAATGTTCGTAAGGAAACCTTTAGCAAAATTCTTAGAAAAAGAATACGAAAATTCTGAGTCTTGCGGGTTTTCTATAAACATTTGTTTGGAGCATCCGAACGACGAAGAAGTAAGTCGAAACTATTGAAAATTAAATTCCTCGTAACAATTTGGTTTATTTTAATAGGAATTAAGTGTATTAAAGGTCATGCACCCTGCAACTTTTGAAAAACGTGCGATGCAACGTAGAAAGTTTAATGGGGAATTGTTCGGTAGGAAGTGCGTCACTAGCGTTTTGGAACAGACTAGTAAGGAGACATTCAGAGAACACTGTCCGGTTCCTCCAGCAATATCTGCGTCGTTTGTCTCCGTTAAAACTATCGAATGCAAACATAACCCGATTTATTTCGCGGGAAGGTATTTGAAATTTTCACGGGAGTTGAGTCAAAGCCCTTGGGTTATCGATGGAGTTAAAATGGCGCCTTCGTCGGTACAAGAAATTATATTCGAGAGCGTTATAAAAGTTTTCGGGTGAGTACAAAAAAACGACGTGAATAGATAACTACGTTTCAGTATCTGTTTTTAAATATTTCTGTACGTGTTTTGATTCGCTTATTTATTACTCTGATTTAAAAAGATATAAGATATTTGTCTTAAAAATAAAATAATAAAATTTACACAACTTAACTCTAGTTTGAGCCAAAAATAAAAAGAAAAATTGTGTTTCTTGGTTAGATTACTCGACAAAGATCTAAAATTCTCATCGAGTGGGAGGGAGGACTGTGACGTCCGTTGTCTTGGGAAAGGCCGACCATTTTACATCGAGATAGCCGATCCAAAAAAACGATTCTCACCCGAACAATTCCGAGCTCTGGAATCGGCAATCAATCAATCGAAGGATATCCAAGTGACCTCCCTGCAACACGTCGAAAAATCGGAACTGTCCCATATCAAGGAGGGCGAGGAGTCCAAAACAAAAGACTACAACGCCCTCTGCAAGGCAAAAAATCCTGTCACCGAGGAACAAATCGCGAAAATCAATGATGTCGGCTCGAATCCACTCCAGGTATCGCAATCAACGCCCATTCGGGTCTTGCACCGGCGACCTCTAGCTGTCAGACCAAGAACTATCCATAAAATGACAGCAAAAACAGTCGAAGGTTTGTAAAAAGTATTTTTTAATGAATTGTTTCTCGTCACTTTGACAGATATAGGTTATGTTGTTATGTTGTTTCTTGTTGCCGTGAGAGATATTGGTTATGTTTGTTTTTGTTAATAAATTGGGGGCATTCAGCCGTTCCAGCCAAAGTTGCTTGCGCTGCCGGCGCCGAGACTATGCGGCCGCGGCGGCTGAACGGCCAGGTACAAATACATGTATTTACGCTTTGTGCTGAGTGAAAGCGCTGGAAACTCAGCTCTAAGCGTAAATACATGTATTTGTATCTAACCGTTCACCGCCGCGGGCGCTTAGTCTCGGCGCCGGCAGCGCAAGCAGCTTTGGCTGGAACGGCTGAATGCCCCCATTGTTTCTTGTCACTTTGACAGATATAGGTTATGCTTTCATGTTCTTTCTTGGCACCGTGAGAGATATGTGTTGTTTGTGCTTCTCGTCACTTTGACAGACAGGTTATGTTTGTATGATATTTCTTGTAACTTTGACAGATATAAGTTACAGTTAGTTTGTATGTTGATTCTTGTAACTGTCACAGATATTGGTTTATGTTGGTATGTTTCTTGTTAGTTTGACAGATATAGGTTATGTTTGTATGGTCATCTGTTCTTTATTGTAGGTTATCCGAATATAATAAATTTATCGTTGAATACTCAAGCTGGGACGTACGTCAAGGAGTTTGTTCATGGTGATTTTGATCGTACATGGCCAAATTTGCAGGACATCATCAAAGACGAGGTTGATCTTATAGCATTGGATGTAACGTCGATTAACTTAGATTGGCCGCCCGATGTTGTCGATTGATTTTTTCCTAATTGCTGCTTAACGATGGAATGTAAATGTTTTATTTTATTTACTTTTATAGACCGTTTATGTTGTTATTAATAGGAGTTAAAACTACAATGTGTTTTTTTACAAATAAAGCTTTGAACGTGCTATTTTGTAGTTTTAGTTCGTAGACGTGTATTTTATTGATATTGCCTATTAAAAAAATGTTTTTTATTTGGGAGTTCTGCTAAAAAAAGGCCTGAAAATTGACCATATTGAGTACAACTACATCTGACCACTATTTGAAATAGAATTATAATTTCTAGGTTAGAATATCCCCTTCCAGAGTTTCTTTCTATTGAGGTGCAAATCAATATATAAGGTTATGTACCTTCATTCAATAAAAAATACAACAGATATTTGTAACATGTGTCAGTTGGGTGATCTAAATCCATCGATTATAAAAGTTTAAACTTTAGCAAAATTTATTAGGTGTGTAACTAAAAATAAACATTTTAAATCACCTATTTTTTGTTAATGATCTAAATAGATCATTAAGAAACCAAGAAATCTTGAGAGTTTAAAATTGTAGTCATATCTTTTTTTCTTCCTGAAATATACTAGATACAAAACTTTATCTATTATATTTCAGTCTTTTTTTTTCAACAATGGTAAAAAAACAAAGGAGTAAACATCCAACTATATATTTTATAAAACTATTAAAACATCTACAAATACATACTTAAACTACACAAATCATCCTACAGTCAAATCAATAACTTTATCCGGCTTTTTAACCTTCGCCACACCTCTCACCAAATCATGCTTAACCTTATGCTTTTTCAACGAACTCGAATCATGAAATCCTGCGTCGCATACATCGCACACAAACGGGGTTTCGCCAGTATGAGTTCTAATATGCACAGTCAAATTCCCCTTCATCGTAAACGACTTTGAACAAATCTGACAACTGTACGGCCTGTACCCGCTGTGCAAACGCATGTGTATCGTCAAATGATGATGTTGAACAAACGATTTCCCGCAAATATCACAACGATGAGGCCGCTCCCCCGTATGGATATACATATGATACTTTAACGAATGCTTCTGCAGAAATCTCTTATCGCAAACTTCGCATACGTAAGGTCTATCGCCAGTGTGAGTTTGGAGGTGTTGTTTTAATCCTGCGGCGGATATAAAGCCCTTTCCGCACTCGTTGCAGAGATATTCTTTTTTGCTGTGGGCTAACGAGTAGTGTTGTCGAAGAGCTCGGTACGATTTTGCTGGTGCTAAGCAGATATTGCAAGTTGTCGGGTCGTTTTTGTTCTCGATGAGCGTGCAGTCGCCTTTGCTGTGGTGGTACTTCAGGTCTTTCACTTGCTTGAAGGTTTGAGCGCAGAATTCGCAGACAACTGGTCGTTCGCCTGTGTGGATCATCATGTGCGTTTGTAGGGAGTGTTTCTGTCTAAAACCTGGAAAATATTATTCTTTTTAAAACTTATTATTATGCAGTGTGCTTCACGGAAAGTTGGGAACTCCGAATGTTTTCAGAGATATTTAAAAAAAACTATGGTCCAGTCAAGATGCTATTTTGACATCGTACAGGCAATACAATTCAAAATGATAATAATTGAAATCAAATTACTACTCGATCCAATAACAAAAACAGTGGAACAAATGACAACCGATATTGGTATGCTTTCTCAAATAGAATCTGAAAACAAAAAAATTGGGTTGTGTACAGTTTTAACACAAATTTTCTCAAAAACTAGACATAATTCAGAATTTTTACCTTCAGATTCAGGTTTGATGGTGACAGTCACCCTGTACTATTGTTCAATTTTTGATGTTTTTGTTTACATTAACCAAGGTTGCATAGAATATGAGAATAATTTCAAAAACTTTTGTGGAAAAACTTTGTTCTAAGAATATTAAAAAAAAATAACCTTATAATAATGGAAATATTAACTTAAACTGGTAACATCACACTGTATGTATCTCCAGTCACTAATGGCCTGACAGTGTCACCAAAAAATATCGCAATCCTAGTCATGATGGAGTATTATTTAAAAAACAAATTATCAAATTTTTACTAAACTTTTAGCGTACTTAAAACTATTATAAGGATAGTTATTTTATTTTAACACAATGTAACAGAAATAAATACATAGTAAAAATACAAAAACCAAAAAAATGCTTACTATCAGTTGCAAAGTATTGAGCCCTGGTACTTCTATTAGATTTTATTGCAAAAAAATCGGATGCAATGAAGTAAAATTATTGTGGTTACCCCATTGCCCATTGCGAGTTTAATGCAATTGAATTAATCGGGGCTTCAGAAAAAAATAAAGTTGCACAATGCCACAATACATTTAAAATTAAAGGTATGTTAAATGTATGCAACAACTGTATCAAAAGATATATGGCAAGATTGTGTTGCATAATATCATCAACAACTGATTTTTGGCAGTAATAATAAATCACAAAACAGAATATGTATACAATTCCACAAATAAAGAAAAAATAATCACGTATGCTAGTTTAAAAAATAAAACCAAATAAGAAAATGACACAAATATTAAATACTGTCCTGAGAGTTGATCGACTGAAATCGTTGCGCGAAGCATTGCATTGCTCCCCGCCCGTAATCCCCTTTCCCCGAGGGACCCCATCCTGCGCACAGAATCAATTACATTCTTTTCACTCTTAAAAATTGCCAAATAACATAATGTTATATCTAAATTGTAGACTTCCGCGGGCTGAGTCAATGATATATTGATTTCCGGGTGGAAACCGCGTTGATGACGAAACGTCGACTGCTTCAAAGTCCTCAACGCGGTTTCCACCCGGAAATCAATATATCATCAACATAATGTTATTTATTATACATCAATGGATGAGTATCACAATAAATAAGGATTGTTTACAAGCTAACTGCGTTGGCCTGCCATTATTCGTTTCTGAGTTATCCGCGCCCATAAAAAGTTCGCTTACAGACTTTTATTCATACAAAATCAAGAAAATAAAAATGTCAATCTATAGAAGAGACTCTAAGTGTAGGCTAACCAAAAATAATATTTTTTTGTTAAGTGGTTTATGAGGAAAAAAACGGAAAATCAAACATTATTTTAAAATCCAAAAATCGAGTAGTAGAATTTTCTACTTCTCTCGTGCTCGTGGCCAAAACCGATGGGAAAAAAAGTTTTATAGTCCCTCCTGTTATGTAGAAATGATTCAGAACTATAACGCCTTCAAACACAGGGCTTAATACTTTTGCAACCAATAGTAGTAATTATTTTTTTGTAGCTCTGGCTTACTTGTATCAATTTGGCTCAACCTACAAATTCAGCGTAAAAATTCAAGTAAAAATGCAACAATTTTAGTTGTTTTAAATATTATTTACTTTTATGGCACCGCAACAAATGTAGTCATTTCAATCAGGGTTGGGTAAATACGCGTAGAAAACTGTTTTCTACATTACGCGTAGAAAACGACGTCGAAAACTACTACAAGTGTAGAATACGTATGATACGTAGAATACCACCGTCCTGTGTTGTATTTGTGGGGATAGTCATTCCTACTTATTGGTGCTATTAGAGTGTTGCAGGTACATGCGCCTATTAAACAAACAAATACCTAGTACAGTGCACGCCGCTTAATGTGATCACATCGGAACTCGAAGTTTTTGATAACCATAACCGATTGCCAATAATAGCTGAAAGAAAACAAAAATTTAAAAGTTGATATGAAAGTTAATATTACATCCATATTCTTCATAAAATAAAATCAATATCGATGCTTTACTTGAGGTATGTGTGTATACAAACAAAATTAGAAATAATCCTCAATAGCTGTTTGTCTCAGGTGGTTGCGAAGAAGTGCGTTCTAAAGGATTTCGAATTTCTTTATTTATTGGAGCTGGCAATGTTTCTATAGTATGTTCGTTCACTTTCTGTTATTTACATTCGGTTTGGGAAATTGAAAACATTACAGATTAACGAATTTCATCTTCTGTAGGACGCCCCGCGGTAGTTACGGCGCATATGCTGACGTGACAAAACGAATGATCGCTCGATTCACAAAAACAAACACAGCTTATTTGATTTTACCGCCTCGGTTCTTCGCCGCGCGTTTTTTTTATATTGCTTATTCGTTGCTTTTCTATATTGTTATATCACATATTAAACTTAAATAGGATAGATACATATAGGTATTGCATTTTCAAGTTTAGTAAATAAAATAAAAAATATAGTTGTTTCATATTTTATGACGTTGAATAATTTATGACAACACTACTTCTCAACAATCACTACAATTTTGAGTTTTCTACACGTAGATTACCTGAATGTAGAAAACTGTCTAATGTAAATTACATGATTTCTACTTGGTAGAAAACCATGTATTTTACCTCATGTATTATACCTACCCAACCCTGATTTCAATATATTCAAATTAGTCTGCTTCAAAACCACACTGCTTTCAGATATGTACGTACAGTTTCATTGGCAAATTTATTGGCAAACAAAATTTAAACTGACAATATAATTGTAAATAAAAAAGGTTTAGCGACTGATGTCAAACAGCATCTTGATCAATTAGCAAATAAAAAAGTTATGCCCATTTGTATTTGATTTTTGAAATATCTCTGAGACCATTAGGCATTCTGTTTTCTAAATAGTTTATTAGAAAGCACTGTATCGGATGATAAATTGGCCGAGGAATGCATTTCTGATAACGCCATTACTCTAAAATCTATGGTTTTAGGGAACAATTTGTCTTCAGGTAAATTTTTGAAACAGAATTTACATAAAATATTACAATCGCGATAGATTCTTTACAATTAATATACAACAATAATTCAGAATCAGAAAAAGATTCCAAGAGTTACTGAACATTATGAAGTATAACAAATGCTAAGGTGGTTACTTTTTGCTGTGAGTGTATATTATGCTTAAAATTGTATCATATTACCTCTGCCGCATTCCTCACAACGAAACGGTTTATGTTCTGTATGTATCAACATGTGTCTCGCAATATTCTTCCGAGAGATTAAAGTTTTCGCGCATATTTTGCATGTTATCGCATCCTTTGTCCCATTCGCATGCGACCTATAATGAATCTTCAGCCCAGCTATAGTCGAAAACACCTTCGAACATTTAGGGCATTTACGACCACTCTTCAGCTGTTTTACCTCGCTATCTAAAATTTTTCTCTTCTCAATATCTTCGGGATTATTTGTAATCTCTTTCTCATGCGTCTTCGCGTGATTTTTCAAGCCAGCCGATGTTGTGTACTCTTTTAAACATATAAGACACGTATGACTATTCTCTTCTTTTATTTCAAGGTGGGTTTCTTCTTTCTCTAAGCTTTTATTTTCGTCTGTTTCCTTAGGAGTTTTATCAATTACTTGGATATAAATATCTTCCTCAGGTTTTGTAACGTCACTATTATGTTCCGTCACATTTTCTGTTGTAACTTCGGGTATTGATAGTAGAAATTCATGGGACGTTTGACATTTTGTTATGAACTCGTACGCTTGAATTAGCTCGGTAATGCACGACAAGCAAACATGTTCGGGATTGTGCAGTTCCTTCACCAACTAAAAAATAACGAACGGTTAAAACGCTTATGCTGTAATATTTATTACTCTCACATACTTTAATATTAGTGCAAAAACTGTAGATATCCACGATATCTTGACCCTCGTAATTCAATTCGAAGATATTCTGGCAATCGGTTTCAAGCAGACAAATTCTACAAGAACTCGTAGATGATAATTCAGTTTTTACGAGACTGTGAGCTTCTATCGCATTGTTTTCCAACATTTTAGCACAACTTATTGTGTGTTCTTTCTAGTTTGTTCGGTGTTGTATCCGTGTTAAATAAATATCTTCATAATGGTGTAACATTTCATAACCAATCGTTGGAAATTAAAGGTCCAGGTAACATAACCTAAATTTGACGCGACGTCATTTATCTGTGGTGAGAAGAGATGGTGCCACTATCCAAAGTTGGTAACAAAGAAATCTAATGACTTTTATATAAATTAGGAAAGAAAAGCAAACAAACTCTTTCAATTTTATATTCTATACAAAGTAATAAAACATACAAAGGTTTAACAAATACATATTAAAATTATCACTCAATCTATACTTTCATCCTTAATTTGAACAGGTTTTTCTATTTTTTCCAAGGCATGCTTGTGCTTATGCTTCTTCAACAAGCTGGAATCGTGAAATCTTCTACCGCACATATCGCACATGTATGGAGTTTCACCAGTATGGGTTCTAACATGCACTGTGCGATTAAATTTCGACGTAAAACCTTTCAAGCAAATCTGGCAGGTGTAAGGTTTCTCGCCTCTATGCATTCGCATATGTGTTAGCAAATGGTGCGCCTGCACAAAAGATTTCTTGCAAATCTCGCACTTATGGGGCCTCTCCCCGGTATGTAGGAATATGTGCCTTTGTAATCTATAAACAGGAAATTATGAATAAAAAAATAAATTTATTGTTTGTCGTGGTTTCTATATGTAAAACTCCGTTAGAATAGACGGCAAAATAAAGAAATTGTGAGTGTTGGAGTTCCTCAAGGGCCTTTGCTGGGCCCATAGGTATTCATTAATTATTACATACAGGCTATCAAATTTTTGTATAGACATACAAAATCTATGAAACTAATAGCGTTTTCGATTTATACAATTTTATTTTTGTTTTTACAAGACATTTGCAAATTTTTATCTGAGATTCGTCAACCCTAGTAACAGTATAAATTTCCTAGTAACTTAGAAATGGTCCCAAAATACTCCAATTTGTCAAAAACTACTAACCCGCTTTTCTGTAAAAATCTCTTATCGCAAATACTGCAGACATGCGGTCTATTGCTGGTGTGGGTGCGTAGATGTTGCTTCAAGGTCCAAGTGGATATAAAACCCTTTCCACACTGTTTACAAGTGAAATTCTTCTTCTTGTGTACAATGGAGTGGTGTTGCCGCAGCGCTCGATACGATTTCATTGGTATTAAACAGATGGAACAAGACCTTGGATGGTTCTTCGGTAAGGTGATGGTTCTGCAATCGCCTTGCTTGTGGTGGTACTTCAGGTCTTTCACTTGCTTGAAGGTTTGAGCGCAGAATTCGCAGACAACTGGACGTTCGCCTGTGTGGATCAACATGTGCGTGTCTAAAGCTTGTTGCTGTCTAAAACCTATAATAAAATAAACAGAAATGAAATAAAAAATCTAATAGAATTTGATGTTGCAGATATTATCTTTTCACGACTTATTATCTAATTTATACATCTAAATGATTCTGGCCGTGAAAGCCTACGTACTTATCTAATTTATACAGTTTTATGTGGGATCTCTATCATGTCTTGATGTTCTTTGATTTTGATTTTCATTAAATAATGCAATTTTTACGAGAAAAACTGACAGCAAAGTTCTGTTCTATTGAATAATATTCAAGATAACTGTCATATAACGTATATAGTGTGCCTAGATGGATCCTGTAGCGATATGTCAAGATTTCTCGAGAAATTACAATATTAAAGAATTTTTTATAGGAAGCAGTTTTTATAAAATGCATTATTTTTTAATTTTAAGCAACCAAAAATAGTCAAAATTACCGGAACACCAAACCAATTCAACCCCAAAAAATTTCAAAAAAATTTTCAAATAGTAGTTGTTTGCGTTCAAACAATCTCTTGTTTAAATATAGTTTGAATATACAGTGTGTTCATTTTATTATGGAAATTTGCCAACCTTTCCATTTTCTAATAGAACACCTGTATATTTTTATTTTATTCAGTTCTAAGATTAATTCTAAGAAGTAGAAATATTTGTAGAATTTTTTTTTAAATGCTTTATTTTTCAGTTATGAGCAATTAATCAAAACTCCTTACGTTTAGTACACATCTATTTTAATGTGGTAGTTTGAACATTTAATTTAATTCTATTTAATTGTATTATTTTCTCATGGATTTTTTATTTTTTACCCGTTTGGTTCAAGTAAAAGTTTATGTTTTTTGATTAATTGCTAATAACTAAAAAATAAACGTTTTATAAAAAATAATTCTCACATAAAATTCTTAGATTTGGAGTTAGCATTAAAAAATTAAAAAGAAAAAGACAAATTGCAAATTTCAAAAACCAAAAAACTTTTTGCTGTTGAAGAATTATTAAGTATCAAATTAATAATTGTTTAAAAAGAAAAATAGCATTTGTTTCCTTTTACCACAATAAATTTACCTACCACTTATATTAACTAGCATTAATCTAAAAACTTTTAAACATTTCATAGATTTACAAGTAAATACAAGTGAAAACTGTTTCTGGTATGCTTTTTTCCATTCGATTTGAATCTAAAAGCAGAAATTCCCAATTGTATCTCGATTTTTGTCTGTTATTTAGCACTTATTTTTCAAAATCTAGGCAAAATTTCTCCTTTTGGATTCAGATTCCATGGAAAAAACATTCCAGAAACAGTTATCACTGGTTAGATTTTGTTCATTATTGGTCAGCTTAGTCACATAGTTAAGATTATAATTATTAAAAAAAAATCTGATGTGGCCAGGCACATGACTTTATCATACAATATATAAAATTAATAGTTTAGCAGCATGAGAATCTATTCTATTGAGATAAATCGTAGGTATTGTCAAAGCATCAGCATTTGACACTACCTACACTACGTCATCAGAATAATAGTTATTTATGTCACAAATGCCGAAAGTACGGAATAGCGCGACGAGCGGTGATGCGGCGCGTCACCGAAGGCGGAGTGTCGCCGTCGCATATGAGCGAGTCGGCTATCTAGTTTTTGGCAGGAGCGACATCAACGTCTATAGTGTTGCTTTTTAAGAAATACGTATTTAAAAAAAATAAATGATGTCTGTATAGTAAATGCTAGGTTGGTACCACTTAGACGAAACGTCAAGTTTAAAGGTGCGTTCCGATTGGTAGGTAATGGTAGCTAATGGCGGTGGTAGAATACGAAATTATAGTATTTCTTACATATCGTGATAATGACACATATTAGTTTGCATGTAAATAAACATGAGTCACTATCAATTTTCTATTGGAAATACTATAACGGCGTCGACTACCACTGCCATCGTCACTAATGAAAACGCACCTTAAAAAGGTAATTCAAATTGTGACTGATTTATATTTGTTCATGACACATCCCTACCAACATACTAAAATAAAACTACACTCATCGCTATACTTTATTTATAATTTTCTCAATGTATCGTTTTTAGAATTAGATATAAAGACGGGTTGATATTTCTTATTAACAAACGTCAAATTGGTGATCTTACTTTATTTGAAATTTGTATTTTATAATTTGCCGTACTACAGCGGCAACGTTCCATAGTGGTTTTCCAACCTCTGATGAGATCAGCTGTTTTCGAATGTGACAACACAAAAAAAAATTTGTCAAAATCCTGGCTACTATGTAATTTCATATCAATGCAGATGCGACCGATCTCGATCAAATAGAATTTGCTCTTGAAGCTAAACTATTAATTTTACCAAAAAATTTCATAGGCATAAATTATTCAAAATTTCCTGTGCTTTAATTTATTAATTACCTAATTTGTCGAAATTACAGAAATGGCGGCTCATTTCCAAAATCCTTCAAATAGGCTTAGAATAAACTGAAAGGCTAAACTATTAATTTTACCAAAAAATGTGATAGGCATAAATTATTCAAAAATTACTCTACTTTAATTTATTTATTAACTATTTTGTCGAAATTACAGAAATGGCGGCTCATTTGCAAAATCCTTCAAAAAGGCTTAGAATAAACTACCAGTTCCTTTGGACCCTTTTGAACCAAAAGCTTTTCAGCTCTAAGTTAGGTCATGAAACTTCTAAATATGAACTTTCGTCCCGATACCTTTAGTAGTTTCTCCGGAATCGTCGTCACAAAAATCGTTTACACACGCACACACACACACACACACACACACACACACATACAGACATTTTTTTGTACCTTGGTCAAAAATGTTCAGGGGACCCAAAAAGACCTATTTCCGCTAAAATCTCAATTTTTTTTTTCGGCATGATTACAATACTTTATCTTACTGCGTATGATAAAGTAAAAAGAAAGTAGAATAATAACATATAGATTTTAGAACATTCTGACAGCCTATCAGTTGATTTTACTTTTTCTGGCAGATCTACCAACCTATCATAATAAAAACCAACCTCTATCACACTCCTTGCACCGGTATGGCTTCTCCAATGAATGCGTCAACATGTGCTGCCCCCTATTCTTCTTCGAGCTAAAATTTCGATTGCACACTTTGCAAGTAAACGCAATTGCCAAATTTGCATGCGACCTATAATGAATTTTCAAGCCACCGGCAGTCGGAAACACCTTCTCGCACTTCGGACATTTACGACAATTTTTCAGCTCTTTTATCTCAGTGTCCAGAATTTTTCTCTCCTCACTCTCTTTCTCATTTTTCCTTGCCTCCGCCTTCTCATGCGCATTTAGATGATTCTTAAAACCTGCAGGCGTTGTAAATTCTTTGGGACAGACGGGACATTTATAACTGTTTTCTTCGTCACCTTTTTTGCTGATGTTTTTATTGTTGTTTTTTGATGTGGTCTCTTCTGTATTCTCATGTATTATACGAGAATGATTCTTAAGACCGGCGGATGTCGAGAAATCCCTCAAGCAAACGGTGCATTGATGACTGTTAAGTGGTTTTATTTCTACTTCTTTCAAATTAATAACGTTATTAATTCTTTTTTCTAAGTCTTCTTCGCCGTGTTTCAAAGAAATCTCTTGGGTGTTCTTATGTGTACGTGAGTGCTTTCTTAGACCGTTTGGTGTTGCGTATTTCCTCGAACATATAAGACATTTATAACTATTTACTTTTATCTCTTTTGCTTCTATCTTTGGATCATCCTCATCTTTTTTCTCAACGTTTTCTTTGTCATTTTTATCATTTTCTGTAGCTTTTTCCTCAGAAACTTCTATAAATATTTCCTCAGATTTTGACGAGTTATTATCATACTCTTTCTCAGTGGTTTTTTCTATCGTAAGTAAGTATTTATGTGATGTTTGACATTTTCTGATAAATTCGTAAGCTTGGATTAACTCGGTAACGCAAGATATACAAACGTAATCTGGATCTTTAAATTTCCTATGCAACTGCAAAATGACAAACATTGTAGACAAGTTTGGTACCAATTTTGGACTATGTATGATCTCATTAATGCTCTTAAGTAACTTTAAATTAAAAATGTTTCTGATATACCTTATATTATTTTAAAAGATTAAACTTTTCCTTATGCTCTTTAGAGAGTATATTGTTTTTTAATTAGCTCAGTAAAGTGGGTTTGCAGAACACAAATTTGGTTACAAAAATAGTCAAAGAAACTGTTTTCAAGTTATTTGCTTGTTCATATTTGAGAGCATATAGAAAAATAACGTATTCCTATGTTTCTATTCCTTACAATTTCTCAAATATTAGAGTCAAGAAAATTATTTATATCTTAGAATTTTGGCTACACACAGAAAACCCTATGAAAATCACTTATCATTTCTACGGAAAAGTCAGTATTGATCACCGTTACCAAAATAATAATAAATTCCTCTTATGTACCTCTATCCTAGTACAATAATTGAAGATCTCGACGATATCCTGACCCTCGTAATCTAACTCAAATATGTTTTGGCAATCGGTTTCCGTCAAACATATTCTACAAGAACTCGAACTAAATTCTTCAATTTTCTTGCAATTACTTCCTTTTATTTTATTTGCCAACATTTTAGTATATCTTCTTTGGTAGTACTATTTTTGTTTCAAACACTTATCTTCATTAGTGTGTGACAATTCACATTTAAAAATCTCCTAAAAAGAATAACATAACCTATTCGTACTAACCATAGATAAACTATACGAATGGATGCCCCATCGCCGCCATGTTGGCGAAATCGATCATTTCAACCAATGGGAAAGCCGCTTTTGTGTTTGTTCGTACTTCAGAGCGCTCATCCATCGTTCACTACGTCTATGCAGCCGTCAAATTTAAACTGTCAACTGTCAAAAACATCAAACCGAACAAAACAATCCTCAAGAAGTGCCCAGAATCGTCAAAATACTTTATGCTAGCTGTTATGTTATACGATGTCCGTTGTACAGAACTACATGCAGGAAGATTCTATCTTGATAGATAAGATAGTGTATGAACTGAAATCGCAAGGTATTTTTGACCACTTCAGGAAAGAGTGCATCGCAGATGTTGATACGAAGCCAGCCTACCAGAATTTGAGGCAAAGAGTGGAAGGTAGCGTTGGAGGTTTTCTTAGCAAGCAGAAATGGAGCCCCGACATGAACAAGAACCAAGTACGGGAGATGTTACGGAAAAATATTTACGAGTGAGTAATTTTGACTTAAACTGTTCGATGAGGTTTTAGTAACTTTGATTACACTATATTTACGGAAAGTATGGAAACATGAGAAATTCTCTGAGACGGTTTGTTATTTAAAAAAGCGGGTAAAACTCCAAGGAGTCAATGGGTGCGTGGGGAAGCGTCAAACTTAAAGATAAAGATATTTATACTCTGTACAGAAGAAGGTCAAAAAGCATTGATAGCAAAATTAATTATTGTTAATTATTAATTATTCTATGGAGCTGAATAATTATTCTTTTGGAGCTGAATAAACTTATTATTAATTATTATTTAACCAAATCAAACTTATTTGCTAAATATCCACCCTCTAGTTACTGATTTATTCCGTAGGTCTGGTTTTTTGGAGACCGGCGTCGAACGCATCGTGGACCAAGTAGTAAATCCAAAAATCAACTCAATCTTCTTACCGAAAGTCACCGAAGTCGTGTACAAATTCTTCGGCATCGAAACCGAAAAGAAAAACCAAACGGCCGCGGACTTACTCCCGACAGATCTGGAAGCCGTGTCCCCGGAATCGGAAAAACCCGACGACTCCAACCTAGACGACAGCAAGATCGACGAAGACGAATCCCCACCGTTCGAACCACTCGAAGAACAAAGCACTTACGTACCTCCCGAAGATAATTCGATAGATTCGCATATGTCGGGATTTTCCGAGTTAGATTCGAATTTAAGTTCGAAACCGCTGATCGTAGATACTTCGAATCAGGATTCGATGGCCTCGAAACAGAGTTCCGATGGTCGATTGTCGATTGTTATGTCGGAAACTGATACGGGAGAGGATGACGCTAAATCGAAGAAAAATTTTGAGAATTTGAATGAGAAGATTCGGAAAGATGATCGATCGAAAAGTAAGAGTTATGAGAAGAGTCGGTCTCGTAGTGAAAAGGATCGGAAAGATTTAAAGGATTCAAAAGATTTGAAAGATTTAAAAGATTCAAAAGATTCGAAAGATTTAAAAGATTCAAAATATTCCTCTAGTAAAGATCGGGATAAGTCCAGCTCGAAAAACGGGAAAAGCGAACATCGGGATAAAGAACGGAGTAAAAGTCATAGCTCGAGTAGTCACAGGCATAGCTCCAGCCATCGTTCTAAAGAATCCAGCTCTAAGGATCGTAGTAAAGATAAAGAACGGTCTTCAAAAGACAACAAACACAAAGACGAGAAGCGAAAAAGCCACCATTCCGAATCAAAATCTTCCGATAAGCACAAACGGGATAGTCACTCGTCGAAATCCAGCAGTTCTCGAAGCAGGGACTCGAAAAAGGACCCCAAGAAAGACAAAGATGCCTCGGAAAACGACAACTGCAAAAAGCGTACCGATAGGCGTTCTACAGATCGTGATTCAAACGACGGACAATCAGGCTTAAAGAGTTCCTCGGGGTCCTTTGATTCCCTAACCTCATCGCAAGTTTCCCAACAGGGAAAGAGCACAGAATCAAATTCCAACTCCACGTCAAACGGCGATTCCGGAAACTCCGACGCACACGAAGATTCCAGCATAACCGTACTAGAAGAGATAACAGATGAAATCTCGATCTCCGCGCAATCCCTAAAAAACAACAAACAAAAGATTCGTAATCATATTTTATCCGAATCCGAGAATAAAGAAAA
The DNA here is from genome assembly GCA_964023965.1 of Melinopterus prodromus. NCBI lineage: Eukaryota > Metazoa > Arthropoda > Insecta > Coleoptera > Scarabaeidae > Melinopterus > Melinopterus prodromus. The sequence goes on from OZ030392.1 coordinate 66,356,134, forward strand.
TAAAAGTGAGGTTAAGAAAGCTGACGTTCCCGAATCGCCACCGTTGCGGTCTGTAGCTGTTAGTGCTGCTAGTTGGGAGGCCTTGGAGGCTAAATTGAACGAGAGTGTTGCTAATGAGCAGTACTACCAACAATCGTATTATGATTCCCCGGATACTCCGGAGAAAGAAGATGAGAAGGTTGTGGTGCCACCTGTTGGCGACGATTGTCACTATTTCGAGCGGGAGTCGTGCTCGAAGACTGAAAGGTTGGTCTGACGTTTGCCCGTTTGTTTGTTGTTTTTGTGATTCTTATAATCAGGAAAAAATAACCTTAAAACTGATAATAGTTAATATATTTATATTTGTACAAAATGGATATGGTATTTTTATATTGATCTTTGTGTAAAATATCGATATTAAGCTCTATGATATTATTTATTAAGAAAAAATTTAATTAATATGCAATAATATATGAATTGAATTGTTATATAGAACAGTATTTAAAATATTTTATTCCTTATTGTTTTATAAATTATTAATTATATTTACATATAGATAAAGCAGATATCGATATTTCTTTGAAATATGTGAATGGTTATTTCATATAGATAAATCATATTTTTGAAAAATATGTTAACGTCAATATTTCTTAAGTATATAAATATTTTTCGGAAATATCAATATTTATCGTAACTATTTATTAGAAAAATGTTCTTCCTTTAATTTAGACCTAGTTGGATGTAAAATAACAAATTTAAAATGAAAATATAGACTATTACTGTATGAAATAACTTATTCTTTTAATGTTTTCGAAACATACTAATTCTTCCTACTAGCTAAGAAATGTCGATGATAATCATACATATTTTAAATTCATGAATTTAGGTTTTTTTTTGCTATTAAAGAAATATTGATATTTTCTCGAGTTATCGATATTTTATAGAAAAGTCGATATTCCATACTGTAATAAATTTATCATACTTTACAATGAAGCAACAAATATGACAAAAAAGTATCTTAGCTTTGAACAAGGAGTCATAGAACATAATCTCATAGTAAAGCCTAACTTTTTCATGAAATCCTTAAGGTTACCTTAAAGAAACTGAGAAAGTTTATTTACTCATTATTAGATATTTTTGATATGTTTGAGCGACAGTTTGAGAGAAAATAAACTGAAATATTGTCTAATTTTTAAGCGTTAATTTTGACGTGTAGTGAATTGATTTAGTATAATATGCAGCACAGTATATTATTCAAACAACAAATTGTTCAAACCGTTCTTCGTTAAATTCAAGGTACGTCAAGTTTGTCTCAGACCTCGTCGGCAAACTAGAAAAGAACATCGAAAAAGTTGAACATTCAGCTATCATAACTGAGCATACTATTGATTTGTCATCGTCCAAAGAAGAAATAATCACGAGTGGTCTCAAACGTAAACTGATCGACACCAACTCCGCTGTGAAACAGTGCAACAAGCGATTTAATATTGAAGGTATTACCGATTGCAAACCACTATCCTCCATTCACTTTTAATATGCAGTAATGACAGGGAATCTAATATTTTATACTGCTAAACTAAAAGTCAATGTTAGACTAGTAGCGCCACCTACTGGCAGTCTTAAAGTGAATGGAGTGTAGTCATCATAGTGTTATCATCTAACAAAAGAATAACGTTTCATTTATTTCCAGTACATGAGAACTTCCCTTTACCACTTAGTCCAGCTGAGAGCGATAATTCGGTCGACAAAAAGTCTGACATTTCCGAGACTTCTGACAGGAGGAACGACGTCGGAGACATGGATAAGGCTAAACGGAACTTGAGAGGTACCGTAGAGTTTAGAATCTGAATCTTGAGAATTTTTTTCCACTGCGTTAACTATGTTTTTGTCAAATTGTCAAGATTGCCTTCTACTAACCCAAAAAACGCGTACCGCGCTTAGTTCTGGTGTTATAACATGATTGTTGACCGTTGTGTAAAGATTTGATCGACAAGTTTACGATCTAATGCACGATTCTCAAAAATTTGTCACTTTTCGCAACTCTTAAGCGCAGATTATAGTGCCGTAAACTTAACCGTCACCGTAACCGCAACAGCAATCGCTTATGCATGGGGTTGCCTAGGTAACTGTAAGCACTATAACCGCTAATCAAAAAACGTGCATGTTCAACTTTCTTACTGTACGGTTACGGTTAAGTTTACGGCACTATAATCTGCGCTTTACCATCTCATATAAAGTTTACAATCATCAATTACGTTGGCAGGACTGGAAATGAAATAACATGACAGCGTGTGACAGCTGTCTCAAACTAAACGTCAAAATATCGCGCACCTAATCTATGAGGAAAACAACATCAAGTTCAATTAATAGAGTTGATAAGTATTTTAACTTGCTCAACTTCCTTTTAGGAAAGCAGTAGAGAAGACCGGCAAGTTGCTTGGTAAAATATCACTGTGGAGATGCATAACATAACCTATTATTTTGAATATAAAATGTGAAATACATACATTTGAAGTAAATAGTGTATTACGGCTTTTTTAACTAACATGTTTTTAGAATGAATATGCGTTACTGGTACTTGTTAGTTTGTGTTTTTGAGACTACAGTAGAGAGACCCACTAATCCGACTATGGTCTAATACGTAGTACCCCGTAATCCGAACAGTGAAACTGACTTAATTGGTTATATTGTTTTTTTTATGACCAATTTCCAAAAAAGCATTGCGAAAACATTGAACAACATGTAAATGGAAAGCAGCTATTGTATAAGTATAAGATATTGTACAACTTCTTTGGATAGTCTAAACATTTCAGCAAGATTTAATAACTTCAATTTGTCACAATTTGATGTTTTTAGCACCAGCGAAGAAACAGAGGTACTCCAGCGAGGACCTCTACAAGCCTCGTCCCTTCTTCAGCGGCTCCCGAAGAAGATCGGGAAGAAATATTGGCGGCGTCGACTGACGATGGCTGAAAATGATGTTTTCCATTCTGTAATATATCCACAGTGTTTTTAATCATGGATTGTGCGTATTTTCAAAGACAATAAAGCAATATTTATAAATAATTCTCACTTTTTATTTTGACTAACAATAATATCGTTTCTACTTACAATGTATACATTTATGTCTTAATTTATTGGGTGGTAAAAAAAGACACCATTCACCACATAGATGATAGTTAAAGAAACATAACCTCAAATGTCAAGTTTGACAGGAGTCTTTTTTTAGAAGAGAAAGATAATAAATAATTGGAAAATTTAGTGTTTAATGGTGGTGGTTGTTTTCTGTTCATGTAAAAGTATTAATTATGGTATATTTTTGATAGATACCAAAACGTTTATCGTTTCTTTTTTATAAGGAACACGCAAACTATACTGAGAAAAACAATCCATAGGAGCGAAATTCCTATGCCGTTGAGTACTTGTAGGTGTTGTGCGTTCCATCCTTTCTTCATTACGTTTCTCAAAGATTCGATCGTGATTGTAAATGGTAAGCATTTCGAAATGAACCGTAAAACAGGTGGTTGTGCTTCTAAGGGCCATACTAAACCTATTAAGGGAAAAACGAATATAATTTAGTCTCAAACTCCTGAAACATTTTTGATCTACATACCACATAACAAAATCATTGGATAAAAGCTTCCTGTAGCAACTATATTCGCCATATTGTGGTTGTCACTGACAACGGATATCCAAAAACCTACATAAGCAAACAATTTAAAAATACAGTAGTAATTAATGAAATGAGCAACTTACCAAACACCATCCCGCAGAGTCCTTGCAGGACAACCATAAACGTGATCAGAGCGAGGCTCCCCACGTATGCCGTTTTATACACCACGAATGTCAAGACCATTACTTCAATGACTTGAAGACAAATAACGAAAACTTGAGTGGCAAAATGTGTTAAAACTATTTCTAAAGAAGAAACTCCAGCTACAATCGACCTATCCCAGACACCTTCCAAACGGTCCTGGATGATGATGTTTGACGTCATAGTTGTCCCCATAAAGAACATAATTCTAAAACATTAGAGTTTCGTTGTGGAACACTACTTAATTGTTACAGAATTGTTTGACTTACGTTAGTAAAACTCCAGGCGTCATGTAAACAGTGTAAGTTTCTTGGTCGTTGCCGTACTCGTAATTGAAATTAATTGGGATGTCGGCAAGTTTCTCCAAGAGTTTACAGTCGCCAACCAAAGACTTTTGGAAGTCGAGAAATTTGCTGAGTAGTTTGAATTTTATTGTGCTTCCTATTTGACGATCTACAATTAAATTGAATAATTTGTAACGTAACAAAGAAGTGTTGCAGCTAGGTTGAAGATAAAAAGGGTCGAATGAAGCAAAAGAAGAACTTGCTTTCTTTGATTTTAACTATATGGTCGGGTGGGGTCGACATGGCCATGGGGGCTTAACGCCTCAGTACATGTGCGTGTACTCCTGTTTATTCCGTTAAGACAGTAAGTTACTAATTACGATTGTATAGATCTAAATTGTTCTGTTGTGCCTCTCTGCTAAATTAAATGGGTTATACCTTTTTAAGTTCAAATTGGCACTAAACAAAATCAAATTGGCACTAATCAAAATAAAATTGGCACTAATCAAAATAAAATTGGCACTAATCAAAATCAAATTGGCACTAATTAAAATCAAGTTGACAAATTGATGTAATATTTATTTATTATTTTATTACTTATTACACTATTCTTTATGTAAGTGGAACGATGCACAATGTACTATTTTTCAATTATAACATTTGTTACAGACTTTCAAACCCTATTTTTTTCCTTAAAACCTAGATTTCCTGAATACAAATACTCACTAGACATGTCCAACCACACTTTTATTTCGCTCAAGTCTAAAGTCTCGTTGTCCACGCTGTTTCCTTTTTCCAGTCTAGCTTGGAAGGCATTCGAAAAATTGTTAGAAATGTACATTACGCCAACAACTTTACCGTGAGTTGTATCATCCAATGCCGTTTCCACATCATCGTAGTAGATCTGAAAATAATCTTATACATATATTTTCACATATTTAAAATGCAATGAAACTGCAATTTTGTCTTATATATGTAATAACAACTTAAGTTAATGGAATAAAAATTATTATTTACGTGACTATCTCACGGATAAACCAGGCAATTAATTCTGCATATTATTTTTCTTGATGATATATAATTAAATGTGCTATTCCATGACGAATCAACAACTTCATTAATCGTAATTATTCTTGTTTCGGTGTAGATACGAAGAAAATAAATACCTTGTCTATCATTGGATCCTCGATGTCCTCTAAAAATCTGCAGCTTAATTGTTGAAAATCACAATCGACAAAATCGTGCGGTATTGCTGTGTTCTGACGAACATATTTGTTGCAAAGATCTTGCATGTGTTCATCGTTGACCACAGCTAGACCGATATCTCTTACATCTCCACCAATAGCTGTCAGAAAACATAACATTTCCAAAATTGGGAATATCAAATTGAAGGTAATTCCACTATAACAAAAAAAAAAAAAAAAATCCATCACACGTGGAATTTTTAAACACTTACGCTGTATTCTTAAAATATTGCAAGTAATTCTTTTCCATTAAAGCTTTCAAGTGATTCTTATTTACTGAGAATCCGTTCTTTTTCTTTTCTAGTTTTTCACCACCATTCTTCGTTAGAAGCTAAAAAAAAATTTAAAAATGTTAAATTCTTAGCCATTACCGGTTGTGTATGCAACCGAATTAATAGCCATGATTTTTCGGTTGCATAAATTGTAATTCCCCAAACTGTCAGTACCAACTTTAGATAGAAAAGTGTTGCCAACTGTGTTAATTAGGTTGCATAGGCTACCGGTAGGGACATTTATGAACACGCGGTATGTTAAATGATATTTACGTCTGTTGATCCGTGTCCTAATTCTGACATGGCGATGCTAGCTTCTGAGTGCGCTGTGCATAATCTGTTGTTTGATTCGTTGTCGCTGACAAGTTCCAGGTCAGTTAGTATACCGTCTTCTTGCTGTTGACTGAGTTTGAGGAACACTTCTTCCAAGCTATCGGTGTGAAATAACGCCAATAATCTTTCGGGTGATTCCTCAGCTAACAGATGACCTCCTCTCATTAAACCAATCTAAAAGAATTTAAAGTAGAAAAGAAATAAGTTTTGGAAAGTGAACCAAATCTTAAGTTGAAACACTACTTCTGGCAAACCTAGATATGCCCGTATTTTTTAGTAAAACTTTTGCCTTTTTGTTTTGATAAATCAAAGCATCATTTGTTTTGCTTTCATTTATCTCCGCAATCTGAAGTTGGAGGTAGTTTGTTGTGGATATCTTCTACACCTACACACTTATTTTAAATGTTAATTTACGACATATCGTTGACTATGACTTTCAAATGTTTCCTTTTACGATTTAATACATTCACACTACCACAACGAGTAATACACCTTTATCTATAAGTTGATGTATAAACATGAGAGAATTTATACAAAATTAAGATTACCATGGATGCTTGTGTACAAAACAAAATTTTGGTGCATTGACAATAACAATAGTAAAATGGAGTATTCTTTAGAAAACGATAAAACCCTGAGTGTTTTTTTGATTTCTTTTCATTTTCTTGCAATGTCTATAAATTTTAAATTGTTTGTAATTGATAATATCTTTCCAACGGGTCGTTTTAGTACCAATTATTTAACATTAGTAGACAAGTCTTAAAAATAGAAACTACTAGAATAATTACGATCGCAGATAACTAACTAATTGCTTCATTGACCTAACCGATAACTACCTAATTGCACTCACCTACCATTCCAATACAACAAGAGTTGTAAAAGAAGTTAGTTGCTTTTGAAACAAAACCATACAAGTAATAAATTAAGCAATACAGAAGTGCTAAAATGAAATAAAAACAAATACAGTGAGCTCGGAAAATATTGAAACATAACAAAATCTCTTTTGACTTATGACGTCATCGACAATATTTTCACTTTATCATACGTAGTATGACAAAGTATTGTAACGACGATTCCGGAGAAATTACTAAAGGTATCGGGACGAAAGTTCATATTTAGAACTTTCATAACCAAACATAGAGCTGAAAAGCTTTTTGGTCAAAAGGGTCCAAAGCAACTGGATGTTTAGTCTTAGCATTTTTCAACGATTTTGCAAATGAGCCGCCATCTCTACAATTTCGTCAAAAAAGTTAAATAGTAAATTAAAGTACACGAAATTCTGCATAATTTACGTGAAATTAATAGTTTAGCTGTTAGAGCAAATTCTATTTCATCGAGATAGCTCGTACTGCATTAAAACTAGTTAGCCAGGATTTGATAGATCTTTTGATTCTATTGACAGTATTGTCACAACATAAGCGTTTGACACAGTTTGATACTGCTGTATAGTTTGATAAAGTCATGTGTCTGGCCACATCAGATTTTTTAATGTCAAACGTATATTTTTCTTACTGCGATTACAATAGATCTCTTAACTGTTTTTATCCTATCATACAAATGTTAGACATTACATCAGAAAATGCTCCAAAATAACCGCTGAAAACGCTTCAAAAAAAAAATCCGGCATACATTTATAAAAATCGACTTCCTTGACATTTTGACTCACTTTCTCAAAAATCTTCCAAACTCATTTTAAAATTCTTTAAAATAACAAAGCGTTCTCTAATCTTTGGCTTATTCAGATAGTTTATAAACTTTAAAATAACTCTTTACTAACTCTTTACTAACAAATGTCACCATTTAGTAAAATGGTGTGCTATATTAATAGATCTTAATACCTATATGATAAATTATTACATCAACAGGAATGAGAAACATAAAAATACGAAAATATTTAAGTAGTGAACATGACTATGCGAATTACTATACGTATGTTGGTACAAAGTAAAATGGTGCAGCGGTGATGTAAGTAATTATAGTTTTATCCATAAATCATTAGCATATAATAAACTTAATTGCGAAACGTGAGCCTCAAACCTTGACAATCAAATCCCTTCTCCTCTACTGTATATTTTCCTATTTCTTGCAACTGAATACACAGAAAAATCAACTCAAGCCTACGTATTGCGTTATTCTATTATTTTTCTTCGTGAATTATTCATTAATTAATAAAATGAAATGAACAATTAAGTAACTCAACTAATGACAATAAATTCTGCTACTGGGAAACAGATGCGGTTATTTATTACTGTATGTGTCAACATTAGCAAAGTTATTACTACATTACAGTTGCTATTATATAAGTAAAACCTTAAATGAAACTGCTACCTTATCGCAGAGAAATTAAGGATATTTATGTGATATTTTTTTCTAATAATTGCTGGACCTGTGCTCCATTAAATAAACGTAAATTACTGGACTTTAGAATTAAAACATAAACATATATTAACTTCGGATCATTGCTAATAAATTGTTCAATTATTTTTTATTATCAGACAGGTAGGCGCTGAATTAGATTTGACTATTTTAATAGTATGTATATTATTATACAAGTTTTATAAGACGTCATATTGGCGCACGAGATGTTTTGGGCACGACGAGCGTAGCGAGGAGTGCCCAAATGGAACGAGTGCGCCAATACGTCTTATAAAACGAGTGTAATATACTATTTTTATGGAACTGTTTTTTACAATTATGTTAGATATAATTAGTATTAACTACTATCTCGTAACGATTAAAAATCGAATTGTTGTGTTTTTTGCTGGATAATTGAAATACTTTAAGTTGCATTTTTCAATCATTATTGAATGCTCGCTGATTATATGTTATTATTAATATACGGGTGTAAAATCAGAAATAATAGAATCAAAATACAGTCAATTCCGCTTAATCGGGACACCGGTTAATCGGGACAGCCGCTCATATATATTTCAATATAATAGGTTAATAATATGGTGATATACAGGCGGGATGTAAATTTTAAATAAATCAAAAATTACAGCCACATCCTGGATTTGAATTTTTATTTCAATATATTTCGATTCCTCTCGTCTTAAACTATAGGAATGTGATTTATGTTATGGCAACTATAATTTATTGATACTTAGACATAAAATTAAAATAAGGAATTTCACGTACTTACCATATCAGCTTGCCTAGCCTCCTCGATGTAATGTGTTGTAATTATGATAGCCGTATTTTGTTTATGAGCAATTTCCACTAAGTAGTGCCATATCCTACCAAAAAAAATAGTTACATTACAATAGTTAGGTACATATATCTATTTATCGAACACCAACACGTTCACACACTAAAATACACACAGCCAACTTTTTACTGCTGTCTCTTTCGCAATAAAATCTATTTACCAATGTTCAACATAATATAAAGTTTACTACAATAATTTATTCATGCGAAGGTTACAGAAACTTTGTTATTTTTTACAATACAAATATTATCGCAGATCACATTAAGGAAAGGTAAATGTTTCGAAGTCAGTTACCTGTCTCGAAGAACAGGGTCAAGTCCAACAGTTGGTTCGTCCAAAATAAGAAGTTCTGGCCCATGAACCATCGCTGCTGCGAAAGACACACGTCTCTGTTGACCACCGCTGCAGTTTTTGATCATTCTGTCATCAGGTGGTAGATCTAAGAGGTTTCTTAGCATTTGGTATCGTTCGTTGATCAACTCGTCGCTCATATCGAATATTCGGGCGAAATAATACACAGCACCTTTGACTGTGAACTCGCCAACCAATGCTATATCCTGAGAAGTTAAAATGTTAGAAGTTAAAACGTTAAAAAAAGACAATTAGAAAGTTGTAAAGAATAGTGGCTAACCTGTGGCATATAACCAACTCTTGGACCTGGAATCCCGCTTTCTTCTGTACCAGGTCTTCCTCCAACCACCCAAATACTTCCAGCATCGAGGCCTTTTCTGCCTACTATGCAACTTAGTAGTGTTGTTTTACCACAACCACTGGCTCCTAATAATCCATAACTACAAATAAGTGATTCAATACAGTAGTGGTAATAGATTTATTTTTGTTTTAATTGGTTTTAAACGTGTTTGTTTTGTTTTTGAGCATTTAAAGAACAAATGTGTTCTGATCCAGCGTTGATATCTCCAGCGTTTTTCCGCTATAACTTGTAAACTATTAGTCTGACAAAAAAATGCTCAAGACATAAATGCTAGGGAATCTCATGCTCTACAATTTCTTATCAGGTACTTTTCCTCCAAAATACAGTGGAAACTGGATATGTATATGAAAAGTAAACAATTTGGAATTTTTTCTTATTTATACAGGGTGTACCATAAACCGACATTAATGCTGTTTTAATTGGTTGTAATCGAATTTTGATCCATTAATAAATTAATAGGTTTGTATTCATGCATTAAAAAAATGTGTTGTGATCCAGCGTTGATATCTCCAGTGCTTTTGAGCTATACCCTGTAAACTATTAATCTGACAACAAATTGTTTAATACATAAATGCTAGGCAATTCTATGCTCTACAATTTTTTATAAGTTACTTTTGCTCGATAATTTAGTGGAAAGCAGATATATGAAAAAGAAAACAGCTTGGAAGTTGGTCCATTTATACAGGCTGTGTCTAAGTAAGTAATGTTATCTTTCCATAACTGCTAGCTCCTAATAATCCATTATTAGAAATTATTGGTCTAATACTTTACTATAATAATTATTATAAGATAATAATAACCTATTATAATAGGTTTGTTTTTGAGCATTTAAAAAATGTGTTGTGATCCAGCATTGATATCTCCAGTGTTTTTGAGCTATACCTTGTAAACTATTAATCTGACAACAAATTGTTTAATACATAAATGCTAGGCAATCTTGTGCTCTACAATTTTTTATAAGTTACTTTCGCTCGAAAAGTTACTGGAAAGCAGATATATGAAAAAGAAAACAGCTTGGAAGTTGGTCCATTTATACAGGCTGTGTCTAAGTAAGTAATGTTATCTTTCAATAACTACTAGCTCCTAATAATCCATTATTAAAAATAATTGGTCTAATACTGTACTATAATAATAGGTTTGTTTTTGACCATTTAAAGAAATGTGTTGTGATCCAGCGTCGATATCTCCAGTGTTTTTGAGCTATACCTTGTAAACTATTAATCTGACAACAAATTGTTTAATACATAAACGCTAGGCAATTCTATGCTCTACAATTTTTTATAAGTTACTGTCGCTCAAAAAGTTAGTGGAAAGCAGATATATGAAAAAGAAAACAGTTTGGAAGTTGGTCCATTTATACAGGCTGTGTTTAAGTAAGTACTGTTATCTTTCCATAACTACTAGCTCGTAATAATCCATAATTAAAAATAATTGGTCTAATACTGTACTATAATAATAGATTTGTTTTTGAGCATTTACAAAAATGTGTTGTGATCCAGCGTTGATATCTCCAGCGTTTTTGAGCTATACCTTGTAAACTATTAATCTGACAACAAATTCTTTAATATATAAATGATAGGCAATCTTATGCTCTACAATCTTTTATAAGTTACTTTCGCTCAAAAAGTTAGTGGAAAGCAGATATATGAAAAAGAAAACAGTTTGGAAGTTGGTCCATTTATACAGGCTGTGTTTAAGTAAGTACTGTTATCTTTCCATGACTACTAGCTCGTAATAATCCATAATTAAAAATAATTGGTCTAATACTGTACTATAATAATAGATTTGTTTTTGAGCATTTACAAACATGTGTTGTGATCCAGCGTTGATATCTCCAGTGTTTTTGAGCTATACCTTGTAAACTATTAATCTGACAACAAATTGTTTAATACATAAATGCTAGGCAATCTTATGCTCTACAATTTTTTATAAGTTACTTTTGCTCGAAAAGTTAGAGGAAAGCAAATATATGAAAAATAAAACATCTTGGAATTTGGTCCATTTATACAGGCTGTGTCTAAGTAAGTAATGTTATCTTTCAATAACTACTAGCTCCTAATAATCCATTATTAAAAATAATTTGTCTAATACTGTACTATAATAATGGGTTTGTTTTTGAGCATTTAAGAAAATGTGTTGTGATCCAGCGTTGATATCTCCCAGTGTTTTTGAGTTATACCTTCTAAACTATTAATCTGACAACAAATTGTTTAATACATAAATGCTAGGCAATTCTATGCTCTACAATTTTTTATAAGTTACTTTTGCTCGATAATTTAGTGGAAAGCAGATATATGAAAAAGAAAACAGCTTGGAAGTTGGTCCATTTATACAGGCTGTGTCTAAGTAAGTAATGTTATCTTTCCATAACTGCTAGCTCCTAATAATCCATTATTAAAAATAATTGGTCTAATACTGTACTATAATAATAGATTTGTTTTTGAGCATTTACAAACATGTGTTGTGATCCAGCGTTGATATCTCCAGTGTTTTTGAGCTATACCTTGTAAACTATTAATCTGACAACAAATTGTTTAATACATAAATGCTAGGCAATCTTATGCTCTACAATTTTTTATATGTTACTTTTGCTCGATAATTTAGTGGAAAGCAGATATATGAAAAAGAAAACAGCTTGGAAGTTGGTCCATTTATACAGGCTGTGTCTAAGTAAGTAAGGTTATCTTTCCATAACTACTAGCTCCGAATAATCCATTATTAGAAATTATTGGTCTAATACTTTACTATAATAATAGGTTTGTTTTTGAGCATTTAAAAAATGTGTTGTGATCCAGCGTTGATATCTCCAGTGTTTTTGAGCTATACCTTGTAAACTATTAATCTGACAACAAATTGTTTAATACATAAATGCTAGGCAATCTTATGCTCTACAATTTTTTATAAGTTACTTTTGCTCGATAATTTAGTGGAAAGCAGATATATGAAAAAGAAAACAGCTTGGAAGTTGGTCCATTTATACAGGCTGTGTCTAAGTAAGTAATGTTATCTTTCCATAACTGCTAGCTCCTAATAATCCATTATTAAAAATAATTGGTCTAATACTGTACTATAATAATAGATTTGTTTTTGAGCATTTAAAAAAATGTGTTGTGATCCAGCGTTGATATCTCCAGTGTTTTTGAGCTATACCTTGTAAACTATTAATCTGACAACAAATTCTTTAATATATAAATGATAGGCAATCTTATGCTCTACAATTTTTTATAAGTTACTTTCGCTCAAAAAGTTAGTGGAAAGCAGATATATGAAAAAGAAAACAGTTTGGAAGTTGGTCCATTTATACAGGCTGTGTTTAAGTAAGTACTGTTATCTTTCCATGACTACTAGCTCGTAATAATCCATAATTAAAAATAATTGGTCTAATACTGTACTATAATAATAGATTTGTTTTTGAGCATTTACAAACATGTGTTGTGATCCAGCGTTGATATCTCCAGTGTTTTTGAGCTATACCTTGTAAACTATTAATCTGACAACAAATTGTTTAATACATAAATGCTAGGCAATCTTATGCTCTACAATTTTTTATAAGTTACTTTTGCTCGAAAAGTTAGAGGAAAGCAAATATATGAAAAATAAAACATCTTGGAATTTGGTCCATTTATACAGGCTGTGTCTAAGTAAGTAATGTTATCTTTCAATAACTACTAGCTCGTAATAATCCATAATTAAAAATAATTGGTCTAATACTGTACTATAATAATAGATTTGTTTTTGAGCATTTACAAAAATGTGTTGTGATCCAGCGTTGATATCTCCAGTGTTTTTGAGCTATACCTTGTAAACTATTAATCTGACAACAAATTCTTTAATATATAAATGATAGGCAATCTTATGCTCTACAATTTTTTATAAGTTACTTTCGCTCAAAAAGTTAGTGGAAAGCAGATATATGAAAAAGAAAACAGTTTGGAAGTTATAAGAACTATTAATCTGACAACAAATTGTTTAATACATAAATGCTAGGGAATCTTATGCTCTCCAATTTTTTATAAGTTAGTTTTGCTCGATAATTTAGTGGAAAGCAGATATATGAAAAAGAAAACAGCTCGGAAGTTGGTCCATTTATACAGGCTGTGTCGAAGGAAGTAATGTTATCTTTCCACAATACTAGCTCCTAATTATCTATTATTAAAGAAAGTTGGTCTGTTACTGTACTATAATATATTAATAGATTTCTTTTTGTCTTGATGGGTTTTAACCGACTTTTGGTTCATTAATTATCAAAAGGTTTATTTTTGAGCATTTAAAAAAATGTGTTCTGATCCAGCGTTGATATCTCAAGTGTTTTTAAGCTATAACTTTTAAACTATTAATCTGATAAAAAATTGTTTAATACATAAATGCTAGGAAATTGTATGCTCCATAATTTCTTATAAGGCAGTTTTGCCCAAAACTGCTGTGGAAAGCAGATATAAGAAAAAGTAACAGTTTGGAATGTGCTACATTTATACAGGATGTGTCATAAACTGACAGAAGCTGCTTTAATCAGATTTATTCGGTTTTGGATTCATTAACACGTAATAGATTTGTTGTTGAACATTTAATAAAATTGTGTTGCATTATTAATCGTTTTTTGTTTGTTTTTGAGGATTTAAAGAAAAAATGTGTTGTGAGAAACCGTTGATATCTCCAGCGTTTTTAATCTGACGAAAATTGTTTAATAGATAAATGCTAGGGAATTTAATGCTCTACAATTTCTTGTGAGGTACTTTTGCCCTAAAATGTAATAGAAAGCAAATATATGAAAACGTAAACAGATTGGAAATGCTGCATTTATACAGGATGTGTCATAAACCGACTTAAATAATGGGAGGGATAATGGGCCAGTGCAAAAGCACCTTACGATACCTAAACTTCACATTAATTCAAATGTCATAGTTTTCTAGACATCGGCCGTTTATTTTTTGTTTGTTTGTGTTTTTTTATCAATGATACCTACAGCAGAAAATATACCAGCCTCAACTGGTAACTAGTTGTAGACAGTGTTGGTTTAGTCTAGATTTTATCATAGAAATAATAACATTTACTATTTTCCACATAAGTTAATATTAATAATAATAATAAAATTAAACAAACACAGATAATAATAGAACAGATTTGATACTATTTCGATAACCGTTAACTTCAGTAAAGAATAAAAACATTAAACCCAGAATTATATGTTACAAAATAGTTATATGATCGTTATTGTTTTATTGTTCTAGTAAATCATTTTTATCTAGTGATAAAATACCACAATTGTGCACATTCATCAGCCTATTAATGACTTTGTTGGTGTGCAATTCACAGACCATAAATACTTACCATAAATAACTGTTAAACATTTGCATTATACTATAAATTAACTGTTTTGTCGCGAAACAGGTACATAAGTGACAAATTAAAATATTTTGTGAGCACTTCAAACAACTCGTCCTTGCTTCTAATGGTGATTTTTCAAATACTGACGTTTAGAAATCAACTTGATGTCATTATAAATTAAACAAAAACTATATATATATATAAGAAAATCTTGAGAAAATAAGTACTTACATACTGCCTCTTTTGACTTTCATGTTGTAATTCTTCAAAATCTGCTTGCTTCCGTAAGATTTATCAGCATTTTTTACGTACACTGCGTAGTCCTCCATTATTTTTTGCAATCTAGAAATTATAAAGCGTTGTTATAGAACCGAATTGCAACAATTAATGATTGATTAGCTACAAGTATTCATGCAATTGGCACGTTACATACAAACACGATTAAAAGCATTACTATAAGTTGAACTATGTGAATAAATAACACAAACGATTGTGGTAAATAACTACATTGTAAGAAACTATGACTAAAAATACCTACATAATACACTGCATACTCACAAAAGATAATGATTTTGGGTTCGATCAACTCTAACTCAATAATTAATGAAGGGCTTAATTAATATTTTAAAGGAAGTACACTGAAATAGCTCCAAATTACTACCTTGACAAATACATAACTTGAGAACTAATTATGATTCAATTATTCATGTGGAAATAACAAAATCAATCAATTTTTGGCCGGTGTCAAATATTGATAGTAGCTATCCTTCCCATCTGTTACAACATCAAATTGTTGACAATTATAAGCTGTGAATTAAATATAGGGTGCAATGTGTTTAATTCAGAACTTTAAAGAAGATTTTCATTAAAGCAGTCAACTTATTTTGCTGCGACACGGTTTAAAATCTCAAAAACAAAATTTAAAATCCCAAAGATAAAACCTAAATCAACGTGTTTTCACTTAAAAAAAAAACACAAATAGGAATGAAGTTATGAATGTGCGATATTAACAACGTGCTAATTCAATAACATAATAGTGTATATATTAGGATGGTTCAAAAATGCATTGCTAAAATTTTTGTGGTGATGGAAAGCAACGACCCCCCAAATCGTTTCCAAATCCAAAAAAAGTGGACACGTATTTTTTTCTTCGTAATTTTGTTTTTTAAAGGTGCCCCTATTGATGCATCAAATTTAAATAAGAAAAAGCATGGGAAAAAAAAGAAATTTTCATAGAAATAATTTGCATAAGTCTAGTGGAATGGTTATAAACATTTGTCAGTTAATTACCATCTGTTTAAACAAATTCTATTTGTTTAAATCGTTTGTTTTTCTCGAAAGTCCGTCTGAATTCTGTTTTCTTAGATCGAAATGGCAGTTTATTATCTTAGAGTGAGATTATTCATTAAAAAATGTGTTCCTATTGTATAAACAATCAATTATTATTCATTTTCGGTTTTTTCTAATTATGATAGAAAAATCAGCGTTTTTGTGAAATTAGCTTATAAAGTTCATGTTCGAGATACCTTGCCAATATTATCTAATAAACCCACATTTGCTTAAACAAACACCATTTGTTTAAACAATTTTTTGCAATTCGCCTAAATTTATTTTTGTGTTGCAAGCCAACGGTTATTTTCAAGTGACATCATTTATATTTGGGATTGTTTTCAATATTTGATCAAATTAGACTCCAAGGCACAGTCTCCAGACAGCAACAAATTGACATTATCTTGAAATACAGTGGTAAGAAATCAGAATAAGAAATGGTCAAAGAATAAATGATATTGAAAACGAATAATATTTTATTATTTAAACAATGGAAACTATCCCAAAATATAAATGATATCACTTGGGATATCTCGAACATAAAAATTATAAGTTCTTTTAACAAAAATGTTGACTTTTCTACCAGATTTAGAAGAAAGTTGAAAATAAATAATACCTTATTGTTTAAACAATAGGAGGATTTTTTAATGAATAATGTCACTCTATGATAATAAACTGCAAATTTCGAACTCAGAAAACAGTTTTCAAACGGATTTCGCGAGAAAAACGAATTATTTAAACTAATAAAATTTGAAATAAAAATGTTTAACGACATATTTTGTCAAATTAATATTATAGGTTAATAATATGGTGATATACAGGCCTAAATAAATGGCTGTAATTTTTTATTTATTTATAATTTACATCCCGCCTGTATATCACCATTTTATTAACCTAAAATAAAATTTGTTTAAACAAATGGAAATTACCTGACAAATGTTTATAAACATCCGACAAGACTTATAATAATGATTTCTATGAGAAAAAAGAGAATGAAATAATTAGAAGGGTCAATATTCTGAAGAATATAATTCTTTTCATTTAAGGGTGGTTTTTAGGGCACTGTGGGGGTGGGTTCGGGGCATCAAATCCGTATGTGTGATAGGTCAAATTCTTCCTTGGAAAGTCTTCTACAAGTTCTATAACTTTAGTCTCAAGTTTTCCCAAACCCCGAACAATTATCAGAAAAAATACCAAAAAATTTATTTTTCCCATGCATTTTCTTATGTAAATTTGAGGCCTCGACAGGCACAAGAATCAAAATTTCGAATCAAAAAAATACGTGTCCACTTTTTATGAATTTAGAAATGATTTGGGGGGGTAGTTGCTTTCTAATTAAAAATAGCTAATTTGAACCACCTTCGTGTATTTACATAGAAATAATAATAGTGTTAACATATAACTTTAACACGTATGTTTACCTTTTAAAATTATTTGCATCCATTTCGTATGATGCTATAATTAAAGAATATATTGTATTAATCCTTATTATCATTCTATGTTTACGATAAAAAAACTGAGGATTAAAAAATACCTTTGTTATTACTTTTTTGTTGATTCATTTTTGTTTTGTTTTTCTTGTTTGTCTGTCTAATATATGGAGAACCAAATAAAATCAGTGGTTGAAAATTTGTGGACTTATGTAATTGAGAATTGTAGTCGTCTCTTTTGAGATATAAATTTTTTTCGATAAAAAATTGCCTTTAAAAACAGCTGTAACGTTGCATTGAATAACATATTTCTAAATTATTCTCTGTGACCTTTTAAAAAAAGTTGTCCGGGAACATTGTTGTGAAGGTAACATATCGATACATCGGTAGAGTTCTTCGAAAACCTATACAGGGTGATCAAACTATAAGATCAAAGTTAGGGTCAAGAAAAATACAAAAGTCGATCTTTTTCTAAGTAACAACAATGAAACAGACAAAATAAAAAATAAAAGAACATCGATTAAGTAAATTTCAAAAACTATTTATTTCTATATTAGTAAATGTTCAGTGGCGTAAAACCAAAGAATCCACCAACAATCAAACTACTTAATAATGACAACTTAAAAACTGTATACCTTTTTCAACCTTAAAAACCTATTCTTCAATGCAAATTACGATTACTCCTAATTATTCAGTAGATTTGACGATGATTTCTATTGTGATTTTTAAAAATCGATTAAATAGGTAAAAAGCATTTTATGTTTAGAATATTTACACAAAGTTAATTTAAAATTTTCCATAGAATTACAAAATGCATTCATATGATAGGGTTACCAATTGATAAAATTGACTATTAGGACTTTGGTCTTACAACTTGAACACCCTGTACCTATAACTTTTTGAAAAACGCTGCAGACGTGTCAATAATATGGTACCTTCACAATAATTTTGCCAAATGACTTATTTATTTACAGGGTATATTTGAAATATGAAAATTGACACCATTTCCGGTACAACCGGAAGTATGTAACAAAAACGGAAAACATTTTAGTTACGGAGATCGTATCCAACAACAAGAGTCCACAAGTTTTCAATCCTTCATTGTATTTATTTTTCCATATACATATTTCTAATGGCAGCTCCTCGTGACAGACCCTGTGTGGGTGGTTATAATTGATGCAAATTAAAACTCAAATTTATTTATATGGTATGTGTATTCAGTTGTTCCTTTTTTTGCAAGATCTTCCATGCATGTTTGAAGTAAGCAACAAAGATATTAAGGTAATAATTCATCGTAAATAACCTTGACAATCTCTTTCTTGGTCATGAGAATTGTTTGTAGCATTACCGAACTACTAAAGATGTCTTTCTTACACGGAAATCACACCCAATTCATGAATTTGCACAAAAAAACTATCATTTTTTACATTTAAATTAAAATAATTTGTTTATTTACATTTTAATCGGTTTGTGAAAATTAGTAAACGTATCTGACAAAAGAATTTGCGGATTTTAACATTTCTCTTTTTACCCAATAACATAGGTTGTGCCCGACGTAACACTACCAATAGTATATATATATAGTAAATGGTGATATACAGGCGGGATGTAAATTTTAAATAAACTAAAAATTACAGCTACAACCTGGATTTGAACCAGGGGCCTTTGTGTCGCTAACACAATACTCTACCAACTGAGCTATTTATTATTATTATTAATATTCCTTTCCTTGATATGACAAGTATTGTGCTAGCGACACAAAGGTGCCTGGTTCAAATCCAGGTTGTGGATGTAATTTTTAATTTATTTAAAAGTTACGTCCCGCCTGTATATCACCATTTACTATAATATATACATTAATCATTACGGTAAGTCCGGAAAGATACAGGATGTCCGTATATTCATATCTAGTTACTACGAATAGTGTGTTAACATTATCAAATGCAGTTGACGTAATTTGTTATTAATAAAAATGTTTACTTAAGATGTAATGATTAAATGAGAACAAACGATAAGTAAACTGATATAAAATATTACAATGTAATACCTGAGCATTAATTTAATTAAATTTAATACAACTTTTAAGAATTACTTTTCTCGGGAAATACAAATGTTTGTCTATTATAGGTATGTACTTAGTTAAGCCCATCTAAGGTCACACTGTATACCGGTTATATGACGGACATGGTCAAGAAGTTTATTTATCCAATAAAGGTAACACCTTTTTTTGTCAAAGCGAAACACTATTGTGTACCTACTGTTAATAATTTTGAATACAGTATCTTAGCACAGTTTATAGATGTCCATTTTTAGTTTGTTTTCTATGGCATACATAATGTAGGCGCGTTATGCCTTCATGGGGCCCTGGGCAATTTTGAATTTGGGGGCCACCATATACAATTTTGAATTAAGAAGAATTACTTTTTTATACAAAAATAATATATACTAATAATACTGATATAACATTTCGAAACAATTAACAAAAATTATAAATAATAGGTAACGTATTGACCTTTTTGCAACAACATTTAACATAAGTACCAATTTTGAATTAAGAAGAATTACTTTTTTATACAAAAATAATATATACTAATAATACTGATATAACATGTCGAAACAATAAACAAAAATTATAAATAATAGGTAACGTATTGACCTTTTTGCAACAACATTTAATATAAGTACCAATTTTGAATTAAGAAGAATTACTTTTTTATACAAAAATAATATATACTAATAATACTGATATAACATGTCGAAACAATTAACAAAAATTATAAATAATAGGTAACGTATTGACCTTTTTGCAACAACATTTAATATAAGTACCAATTTTGAATTAAGAAGAATTACTTTTTTTATACAAAAATAATATATACTAATAATACTGATATAACATGTCCGAACAATTAACAAAAATTATAAATAATAGGTAACGTATTGACCTTTTTGCAACAACATTTAACATAAGTACCAATTTTGAATTAAGAAGAATTACTTTTTTATACAAAAATAATATATACTAATAATACTGATATAACATGTCGAAACAATTAACAAAAATTATAAATAATAGGTAACGTATTGACCTTTTTGCAACAACATTTAACATAAGTACCAATTTTGAATTACGAAGAATTACTTTTTTATACAAAAATAATATATACTAATAATACTGATATAACATGTCGGAACAATTAACAAAAATTATAAATAATGGGTAACGTATTGACCTTTTTGCAACAACATTTAATATAAGTACCTACATAATTATTTAAAGTAACAACAGATTATTCTTAAAAATTACAAAATAACTAATAAATAGCTTAACAATTTAAAATTGAATATTCGAAGAAATGAAAATATATAATCTTAATAAATAAAGGCTATTCTTAACAAATAAATATGTTTTTAATATCTTAAATGTACCAAAAACTGCGATAGTTCATTCTTAAATAAACTATCATCAATATACATATTATGTCCTGTGAATATGTCTTTCTTCTATATCTATTTTAACAAGATGAAACGTAACCTGTCAATATCTAGTCCTCAAAGTTTAGAAGAAAGAATGACTTTTGAATATACAGGGTTATGCGTTTGTAAGAAGCAGATCAAATTCCACTTTTTTAATATAGAATCCTGTATATTTTTCCTGTTTTTTAAAATACTCTTTTGAATTACAAATTGAACTGTAAAAACCGCATGTCCCTGAGGCCAGTGGTGTAAACTTAACAAAACGATTAAATGTTAAAAGAAAGCAATTAAACAATGTTAAAATAAAAGGATTTCTACCGTGCCAATGGCTCATCGTTTTTGAAAATGCCTTAAGTTATAAGTACGAAATACTTTTAAACATTAAGTGCGTGTTTCATTTCTATACTGGTCCCGGGATTTCGCGATTAAAGATATTGTGATCCCGGGATGATCCCGGGATTGATCCCGGGATTCATGTCAGTAGGAAACGCCTAAATTATATTTGTATATCCAATAAAATATATTTTATTGGATATTATCAAAATTGGCAGTTTAAAAGGTAAAAGGTGCCAAAGTGTGCGTATTGACTTCAATAATAAACAAAATATATACTCTACTTAGTCTACTAGATAATAACTTGCTCTTACGTATTAAATTTTTTCAAAAATTTTGCATTTTTGTAAAATGTTTCAAGGATAGTCACGGCAAAAGCAATTGTTTGATCGATCCAAATTTTCAATTTTTCATATTGATGCCAATAAAACATTTTGACGTATTTTTGTTTTCTTCTTTAAGATAAAACTGGATAACTTTAGAGTTCATACGTCATGGATGTTTATTCATGTTATGACGTTACTTAAATTGATGAAATATTCAGTGCAAATTCTTAGAATATTAAATATTCAATTTCTTGTCAAGAAAAAAATTAATGTCAGATACTTGTACGTCTTTCGGTTTTCTCAATTACAGTTCAAATAGCCCAACCTACATCATAGACTTTTTTTTATCTAAGTGCCCTTTCTGACAAAACTTTTCCACTAAAAAAGCAATAATTGTGCGATGAAGAAATGTCAAAAGTGACCATATTACCGCTGGCACAGCTCATCACAAACTCGAGATGCTTCATACCAAAATATAAATTTTTTTAGTTTATGGTAAGATCCTTAAACTAGAAGAAACTATTTCGCTTTTTTTTATTACCTACTTACTAATTTTATATTCTGTAGTACATCACTGAATCCAGGTCAAGAAATCCGCCACAAATTTCTTTATTTTTACGTTTAGGTATTTTCTTCTGTTGTTGAGGGTAAAGTAACTAAAAAGACTGAAGCAAGTTGAAATGGTTCATGTTTGTCTTTACATTGAATAATATCTAGTGCTTGCAAAATCTGTACCTACTGTTAATAATTTCTAATACAGTATCATAGCACAGTTTAGAGTTTCGTTTTTAATTTGTTTTTTATGGCCTACATAGTGAAAATTATAAATTAATAAATTAACGATGGATTATTATTAATTATTATGTATTAATGTTATTATTTCCGTATCACCTTTTACTGATCTAATATTTGGTATATCAATGTTGGCAGTGGTCTTGTTATTCCACAAGTTTGAATAAAAAAATAAAACTTAATTTTAGTACAAATATTGCTGAAATTTATAGTCAAATTACAAATATTGCTGTTGGTAATCAATAAATCAAAGATTTTCTTAAAAGCTGAAATTTATCTATAATTAATGTTCATTTATATATAAAAAACATAAACAAATAAGTTATTTCACACTGGTCTATAATAAAATGTTAATGGGTATACTCATAAACAACAAACCAGGTAATAAATATTTCCATATTTGATCACTTTTGAACTACTTCTCCGGTTTTTATGATTTGTTCGGCACATTGTAAAGAATCGTCATTATTTTGATTTTTGGTTCATCCCAATATCTGAATTTTTGTAGAATAGACACAGTTTTAAACGCCTTTGCAATTTCTGTGTTGCCAGAAAACTTGGTGACATTGTATTTTGCCATGTAGCCCAAATATTGTCACATCATTCAGGATCAAATTCATGTGATGCCAGATCAACTACGCGCTGTTATATCAACAAGAGATAAATTAACACTCTCAATTATGCAACATTTACAACAACTGCATTTAAAATTGCAAAATTTTACGTAAAGTTAACAGCGGATCTCTTCAAAAACTCACTTATCGTATTAAGGAACAAAATGATTTGTTGAAGAAAATGTTTCGGTTACCATTAATACAAGACATAATGGGTTGCCATTAAAAAAGTGTAGATAAAGAAATATGTATACAAATTTATTTACCTGTTTTTATCTGTTACATATTTTCACAAATTTTAGAGTTATCGACGCGTTTCATATTTCAAATATATTTCCAAATTACTAAAATTACATCCAACTATGACATTATTTTAAAGATCTATTGAGTACATTATTTCAGAAATCATGGTGAATTTACTACATATTAACTAAACACCTTTCATAAAAAAAACTTTCAACCGATACTAAACGACTATTAAATGAGAACACTTACATATTTATTTCCTGTTTTAAAAAACCCACACGCACAGTCAAATTCACAAAACGCAACTGAATACAAAATACGGCTACGACGGACCTATTCTGTAGTAAGTACGCGCGCACTCACACGGTGAATCCCGTAATAGACAGATCAAAGGGTGCGATTACTTTTACCTCACTGATCGATGTAAGTGTTGCTCATGAAGATGGAAACTCAGGTGCAAGACGCGCAGCCGTTGTTACCTTGAAATGATTATTTAAATGTTATTAGGTATGTATATTACTTATGTATGAATTCCGCTTGAAAAAAGTCGATACCGATCTTAATTTTTCATAGCATCGACATACGATGGGATGGAATTAAATCTGGTACGTATAATTTGATAATAATATACGTAAAAAAGCGTTTCAATGTCAATGCTTTACGAAACACTGGAGCGTGTGTGAATAGGTACCTATAATAATTATTATTTATGATAATTATTCTTTGTCGTTAGATACTGTGTGAATATAAACAAAAAATATATTTACATTTTCTGATTTATATGTGGTGTAGTATATTATAATTATGCAATTCTTTAATTTATTGGTATTATTAAGCATTGTGATAACCAAGGGCAACAAGTGAAATTCTTAAATAAGTAAAAAAATATTTACCTACGACTCAGATATAATAAGTTCATTGCATACCTACTAGAGGTTCCAACCCCGGACAATGTACTGAACCCGGGAGTTCGGTATTAAAGATTTTGTAATCCCGGGATCCCGGGATTCATGAGAAAAGTGGGAAAAGCCGAATCAGAACGCCTGGGATGACAAATTCAGTCAGTGAGAAGCGCCTAAAAAAGTAGAAAACCAAAATTGACGGTTTAAAAGGTGTCATTGTGTGCGTATTGACATCAATAATAAACAAAATATATACTCTATTAGATAATAGCTCTTACATCTTAACTTTGTTCAAAAATTTTGTATTTTTGTAAAATGTTTCAAGAATAGTCACGGCAAAAGAAATTGTTTGATCAAGCCATATTTTCAATTTTCCATATTGATGCCAATAAAACATTTTGACGTATTTTAGATTTCTTCTTCAAGATAAAGTGGATAACTTTAGAATTCATACATCATGGATATGTCATGGTTTATTCATGTGAAGACATTATTTATTGTACAAAATTGATGAAATATTCAGTGCAACTTCTTAGAATATTAAATATTCAATTTCTTGTCATGAAAAGAATTAATATTAGATGCTTGTACGTTTTTCGGTTTTCTCAAATACAGTTCAAATTGCCCAACCATACATTATAGATTTTTTTAATCTAAGTGCCGTTACTGATAAAACTTTTTTACTAAGAAAAGCGATACCTAATTGTACGATGAAGAAATGTCAAAAGTTACCATATTACCTCTGTCACAGCTCATCACAAACTCGAGATGCTTCGTACCAAAATATTACATTTTTTAGTTGCTGGTAAAATCCTTAAACTGGAAGAAACTGTTTCGCTGTATTTTATTACTTATTTACTAATTTTATATTCTGTAGTACATCAGTGAATTCAAGTAAAGAAATCCGCCACAAATTTCTTTATTTTTACGTTTATGTTTTTTTTTCCTGTTGTTGAAGGTAAAGTAACTAAACAGACTTAAGCAATTGAAAAGGTGCATGTTTGTCTCCATATCGAATTATATCTAGTACTTGCAAAACCTGTTCTTCTTATTATAGCAACATGTTGGTGTAAACGGACATTTTATGCTTGATACTTAGTTTAATCAAAAAGGGTGCTGTTATAGACTGATATTCACACTTAATAAATAGCAGCTCAATTGATTTATTGTAGGTCAGTGCCGACATTTCGTTAATTAACCAAATATAATAAAATAATTTAAAGTTAACTTTTTTAGTATCCCGGGATTTAGATTTATAATCCCGGGACCCCCAAAAACTCATTATTTGTCGGGATCCCGGAATCCCGTATTCCCGGGACTGGAAGCCCTAATACCTACGTATCTATGACTATGTAATTATATTTTCCTTTATTCGTTTTCCTTAATTTTTGTTAAATTAGTTGGTTTTGTGATTTTTTTGTAATAACTATAATACTGGCTGAGGCTGTTGCTTTGGAAATTTGACGTTTATCATGTTCATAAATTGCAGGAATACGAACATAATAGTCGGAAAATTATTTAAACGTATGTATTACTTCTGTATTTCTTTATACAAAGAAAGCAAAAGCATTATTAAATTTAATTAAAACAACAACGTAACAATTTAAACAATAACACTGTGTTACAGTGAAGATATACTGTTCACGAGACATAGTGTAAGTTGTTCAGCTGGTAGAACTGAAGATAATGGCATATACGAAATTTTCCAAACACCCCCAAAATCTCGATTTTTTTCTAATAAACTGTTTTTGGGTTCTTGCATGTGTATAAAAATGCAGAACTCCGTCATTTTCCATTCGATTTCCAAAATAATACAATTGAAAGAGGGAACACAGACCATTATAAGGAATAAAAAGCCGAAAACTTACGGACGTTCAAATTCAGAAGATTCCCATTAATTTCAGATTTTCTGAGCTTTAACAACAGTTTGATGACCTGTTTCAATCCATAATATTTATTTTTCCATTTTTTTATTGAAAGCTTATTAAAATTTGCGTTTAATATGAGTTCGTTTATTATAATGGGTTGAAATTTGACTGAGTTATCGAAGTTTAATCACCGTCTTGACATTCACACTAAAGCAGTCGCAGTAAGTTTTGTTACGTCTGAGAAATTGTTTGTTGACAAACAGCATCGACTACAATTAGTAAAAAATAAATCAGTGGTTGAGGCATACATTTATTTTTCATAAATCACGATAGCGACTCAGTACTGTTCCAATAAACGAGTGAAAATTTTACTGTTGGTGGAATTTATTTTCAACCCAAATATACCTACCTGGAAAATCTGGAATGTACTTAACTTAGTAACATATTGTGATAGTCTGGCAGGTAACAACAAAGAGGCAAACAAAAAAGCAGTGTCATAATTTTAGAATAACATTGTAAATATAAGTGCTGGTAATGTCTAATTAATGTGTATAAAGACTACGAATTTATGACAGTTGGCCCTGTATATTTCTTCTCCGTAGTGTGATGTGTCTAGCCAGTCAATAAAATTTGATAATTCTGTTAAATATCAACCTATTCTAATAAACAAACGCGTATTAGACGCAAATTTAAATAGGCTTTCAATAAAATAATAGCAAAAAATACTACGGATTCAAACAGGTCATCAAATTGTTGTTAAAGTTGAAAAAATCTGAAAATAATTGGAAACTTCTGAACTTGAACGTCCATAACTCTTCGATTTGTTATTGCATCTTACCGAACAGTACATCTTCATAATGGTCTATGCTTCCTCTTTCAGTTGCATTTATTATTTTGGAAATCGAATAGAAAATGGCGGAGTTATGAATTTTTATACACGTGCAAGTACCCAAAAACGGCTTTTTGAAAAAAATCAGTATTTTGGGGGTGTTTAGAAAATTTCAGCTATGCCATTATGTACAGCTCTAACAGCTGAACATGTCTTGTGAAAAGTATATTTCGTATATTTTGTAACAGTGTGATTACTGATGTGTTGCTGCGTTTCCCATGTCACCTTGGTGATTGTTGCGTTTCATTTATATTATCCGGAAAATTACTTTGTTATGCAGTAGTCTTATTATGGTCTTAATATTATATTCGTCATTTGAGCATTACATGATTACATGCCAACAATCAACATGCTTACTTAATTTTAGAATTCACATTTACAAAAAAATATACCTTTTTATGATTTTTAGTTTAAGTACAATTATTCTTGGCTAAAATGTATGGTTTACAAAATATCTCAATCATATTATATGAGTTACCAATTACCTAATTGGCCCACGTGTCTTAAAAAATAAATTGCACAGTTGTCGTATAATAAATAATCATCATAATGATAACATGCAATAAGCTATATATAATGGCTGTTCAGGTTAATTGGTCCTCTATTTTGCCATAATATTCTTTTAGCAATGATTTTGTGTTGGTATGAGTGAGTTTGAGACATGTGGACTTATCACTTTTATTTTTTTATTTTAACGAGAGCAAAAACTAAAACTCTAACAGCGTCTTTTTACCTCGAAATCCGGAAATTAAGCTTGGATTTTTATGGTTAGGGGGAAGATATATTATTGTTATTGTAACTAGATTAAAACCACGATTACTTGTCAAAATATAGCAAACTATCGTTTGAGATTTAAAGGAACTGTTTTTGAATGTATTAATTGAAACAAAAAAGAAAATTATAGTGCAAAAACAGACGCCCGACCGGTTCAAAATTTACGTAACATTTCAGAATTCCAGTGATATCATTTTCACCAACATAAATCACGTAATATTTCAAATTACCCGCTTTTGGCTGCTGTGAACATTCAGCCAATCACAAATCTCCAAACATAGCCCTATCTTTCCCAATGTGAGCTTCTTCAGGTGAACAGACCATAAATGAAACCTCAATTATTTACGATGAATCGAAAAACTATATATGTTTTCCAATCTTAGTCCCCAGCTATAAATTGTGAACGGACCTTACATTTCCTGTCAAACCAAAATATCAACAGATGACATATAATGAAGGTTGGTTATATCCATCATTAATTGATTAATTCCATCAATACCGAATTCTATAAAATAATTTCTTCGAAACACTTTTGGTTTCCTGTTAGAATTGGGATTTCCTCTTTTTACCCTGTCACGTATGCAACCAAATGAGCACGTGTTTATTTATTTGTCAACAATGCTCTCTGACATTTGTGCCTAAATATTTTCATGGCCTCGAATTAATACACTCAGAACACGATGGCCGGTGTTGTGCCTACGAGACGGTCCACATCTGGTCGAAAACAATGGTCAATACACGGTAATAACCTCAAATTTTCTTACCAATTTCAATCGAAATATAATTAAATACCTAAAATTATTTTTAGACGGATCCAGGTCCTCCCTAAAAAGACTTAGAAGCGAATTAGCTAGCGATGGGTGCCCAGAATCGCAGGTTGTTCTAGCTAAGCAACTTTTGGAAGACCATTGCGGTAATTAAAAAGTTTTACAAAACTAACCAGTAAATTTTTAATGGTTAAATTTGGGTTTTAGAGTACCAAGCGGAAGATAAGAAAGAAAATGCACGTCTCGGGGTCTATTGGCTTATTAAAGCTTCCGAGCAGGGTAATACGGAAGCTACGGACCTTTTGAAAAAGTGCCTTAAAGATGGGAAAGGTATAACGGAACAAAATTACTTAGACGTTAAGGCGTGTATTAGTATGACGCAGGATGAGAAAATTGCTAAGAAGGCTGCTAGGAAAATGTTTGCTAGGTTAGTATATGAGTGTGCTTTGATAAAATAATATGTTAGTTGGTGAATAATTGATAAGTTGTTTCAATTGTTTCTTAACACAATGTATTACTAATGCTAGTATTGTTGTTATTCGTTCGTGATATTGCAAGACTGTGTAGAACTCTACACTCTCTAAAAACTTTTTGAGATAATAATTATAGTGAAAATGTAGAAGTGCTTTTCAATATTCAACAAACGGTTTTAAATCGAAGTCTCTATTGGAATTTAATATAGAATTTGCAGAAATTTTTAGATTGTTTGGTATTAGGTTTGTTCGAGCAGCAGTAAAAAGAATTAGGTATTCTTCTGCGCATGCGCATGAACGTTTTGGAAGGGCAAAACCCCATTCTGCATCCGCAGAAGTAAGAATAAGTGCTATATGCACTTATTTTGGTGCTGCTCGAACAAACCTATTGTGATTGTTTTTAAGGTTTATTTCACGACAAGTGGCAGTAAGCCGCTGACATAATGCACAAACGTTCCTACGCATTGACGTGTGTCAGAATGAAATAAAGAAGATTGCTATGTCATTCTAGCACACGTCAATGCATATAGGAACGTTTGCACATTATGTCAGCGGCTTACTGCCACTTGTCGTGAAATAAACTTTAATATGAGTTTATAAGCAACAGTGATATGATCAAAATAATTATTGTATATGCCTAGTTCACAGATAAATTAGATAAAAAATATTCTTAAAAATTGCTCTGCCCAATTTTGGTCTTTTAAAAGATTTTTTTTATTATGGTAAAAACCTTTTTTTCTTTTAGCTTTCTTTTATTTTTCCAAATGACTTCGTAACTGTCTCTAAACTATTTGAGAATTGTTTGAATTCTCCTCAATCCTAAATTATTGCAATGTGATAGGTGACAGGTTTTTAATGTTATATAGCCCCCGAGAAACAATTACAGGAACTTTATCATATTCAAAAAAAAATATACATTTAGGGGTTGCAATGCTGCTGTCAAAGTTAAGAAAAGTGTATTAACATTGTATTCAAAATATTAAATCAGCTTAGGATTTTAACTATCATAAACTTGCTTACCACAATTTTAGCTTATTAAAAAATAATCCATAATCATTTCAATATAGGCATCAGAACATTTCACTGATTTCCAAGTCCAATAGCCTGGCTGCCAATTAAAGAAATCGAACAAGTGACAACTGGCCCTGTTGAGGTTTTCTTTGTGAAATCTGGATTTGAAAACAATTTTGAGAAAATCAGTGCAAAAAAATTCAATGGAACGCGTTTTTTTTTTCTCAAAAGGAACAACAAAAACATTATTCTAGAATTGGTTGTAATTTGTAATTTGTTTGATTTTTTTCTGTTGGCTAGAGTAGTCATTAGTATGACTGAAATTGCAAGTAATTAGTTGCAATTATTGTATGTTGAATAGCTAATTCAAATCTAATTTTTATTGCATTTTGACCCCAATTTATTAACAAATGTAACTCAACCAGTAATAAGTAATAACTGTTCATCGCAACAAACAAATTTGTCAAAAATATCAATAACTCAAAATTTATAGATTTTCTGAATTAGTATGTTACTATTTTGTTTGTTTAAGAAGTACATAGATACTAAAAATGTAAGCATATAAAGGCGTCGCTACTATCTTATGACACAACCTGTATATTATGCAAAAATAATTGTAAAATGTTTGCCCACGCATTCCTCATATCACAAAAAATACAGTTTTATAATGTCTTTATCAGCAGAGATACTCTAATAATAAACAAATTTACATGTTTTGACAAAATTATCATAACAAATATTATATTTAAGATCAGAAAAATAAATATTATTTGTCTTATGTATAAATTCTATTAAAATTTCTATTACACTAATTAACTTTCATGTAAAAATATGAAGTTGTAAGTCAAATAGAGCTGAAAAATATTTCTTGTATAAAAATTCTATCTTGAATCCATTTATTGTTGCATTTTCAACCAAGTAACAAGTAGAAATCTTAATTAAAAGGACAGATATATTCTCAAACAAACTATATCACGAAATGTATACTGTTAACAGTTAAAAACTTATTGAAAATCTTGTACTAATTTGCAATCGTTGACAAAAAAACAGTTCACAAATGTGACCCATGCACAACGTAACTACCATCTCTCGTTTCGATGGTATAGACACCTGTGTTTGAAGGCCCATAACTCTAAAACTATTGAACAGAAAAATTGAAAAAAAGTATGTCATACTCCTGAATCATTTCTAAATAAGTTGTATGACAGCCTTTGCTCTTAACTTTATACTAAAGTTTGACGTTTTATTTGTGAAACGAGTATGTGTAAGGCATATTCGTTCTATAAATATGGTGTTTGAAAAACGCTGTAATACCTTATTGTCGTTACGTCAACAATTAAATTACCAAACCACCAATTTCCCACCTTATACAAGGTGTTTCAAGATAAGTGTTAATTTTTTCCCCCACAATATTAACTTAATTCACTCTCCAGCCTTTCCAACGGCGAAGACTACATAACCTCCGAACAGCTCCAACGGCGGATGCTGGCCATCGACAAGGAACAATACCACCCAACACCGTCAACCTCACGCAACGACGCCGGTGACTCTGCCAACGGTGAACTCGTCAACAACTACGACGAATTCAGCAGCGACTCCGAAGAGGACACAGACTGGTCGCAACGCGTCAACCTTCAAAACGAAAAACTCACCGAAGACCATCTAATAGCCGCGGCCGTCAACTATTCTCACGGAGAACTACCTCTAGTTAACCGAATACTATGCCTATCCGAACCGAATTTAAACGCCCTGGACCACGTGCCGGTAATGCAGAGACCGATACTACATCCGTTTCTGGCGTGGCGGATCCTCTATTATAAATTTATTAAGTTTTTCGGTCGGAAAACCTGGGTGGGTTTGGTTCCGGTGAACGAGGTGCAACTCCTGATTTTCATGGTTATTTATTCGTACATGCGGACGACCGAGAGCGTTTTTTACATCGTCCCGATCGTTTTGTACTGCGTTACGTTCGTGATAATGATCGTAACGACGTTTAAGATGTTGCAGACGAAGCGGGAGTTCTACGACTTTAGGTTATGGTCCGGGTTGTTTTTGACGTACTCCGGAGGCGGTTTAAACGCGGAAGAAGCGGAGTACCAATACATTATGAATAATCTACGACCGTGTTGGCAGTTTTTCATGGCGCTATTAGTGAATTTAATGCTCTATCCGGTTATTTCCGAACGGTATATCCCGCAATCCGAAATGGCCGTCGCAGCATTTTTTCTGACCTTCATGACACTTCTTGGTTTCATGTATAAACGCCGATCGAAAATCCTTTACGATTCCTTAATACTGTTTAGTTTTGCGATAAACGTCCTGGCTAAATATCCTTACGACACCGATCCTGTCGTCACACAGGGTTGGAGATTCCTCGATTTAAAAATCCCGACGTTCGCGACTTACGTCATCGGGAACGGTATCGAGTTTTGTATTAATTTCCGCGTTTTATTATACGCGTTTATCCCGGTTTTATTATTGAAGATCGCAAGTCGGAAAAAGTGGCGCGGGATTCACATGTATTTCCTCCCGCATTGCGTGACGTTAAGCTGGTTGCAGGTCGTTATAATCTCGTCCCAAGGTGCTACGATGTTCGGTTTATTACGCGGGACTTTAGCCTTAGTCGGGGTGGTTTTATTTTTACCGCTAATGGGGTTAACCACCGTTTTTTTACCCGCAGCGGCTATCGCGAAATGGTTGGTTGCCACGAATTTTATATACACCCTAGGTTTATTCCTGTTCCTAACCACGATCGGGTTTATCTATTGTAATATTTTATCGAAATCTCAATACAAAAGATTCACTCCGTTGTTCCAGGTTGTTTTCTCCGCAATGTCGGTTTATTTCCTGTTGAATTCAGTGATCGAAAATGATTTCTTTAACAAGTTAGCGTCGAACGTTAACGTTAAACCTTTGAGTTACGAGATCTACCAGAAATTCTGCCACCGGCAAGCGTGGGAAACGGAAAACGCCGCGGCCACGCAGATACGTTGCGCGCGGTTAGACGACTACCACGTCCATTGGGACGGACATTTCGCCGATGTCAAAGTAAAATCCGTTTCGAATAACCTCAAATACCTAATCGATAAATTCCCGACGTTTATCGCAAACTACCTCTACTGCTTCTATGGCGAAGAGATCCAAGATGCCTGCGACTTAGATAACAACCAAGACTGTCAAATGTTTCTCGGTATACTGAAGTCGAAAACCGGGGGTTGCACTTTGGATTCGTTTAACGTCTATAAGTTTGAGATTATAATTCGGATGCATTCGAGTATCTGGGGTGGGTCGGAGGAGATAATTTTGGACGCAGATTCGAATTTTAGGAATTTCACGTTGGATCTGCACGGGAATGACCATTTGTGGTTTAGAGGGGTGTTGAGGAATGACGATGAGGACGGCCCGTTGGGCGGAAGGAGGCCTCATGTGAGGCTAGAGGAGATCGGATGCTTGGCTTGTCACGATATTACGTTGACGGACGTAAAAATCGACACCAGGAGGAGTTTTGTGTCCGTTTCGAGTGTTTTAGGGACGTTGTATTCGGGTTTCAAATGCGTCTTGAATTTTATGTTCAATCCGATCGTTGTGTTCAAGTGATTTTTAGGTTAAGTTGTCGTGAGTTTTTTTAATTGATTTAGTTTGTACATTTATTAATAAAATTTATTAATGTTTGATGTTGTTTGTGTTTGAATGAATTCTGAATCGTAAGCAAAAAACAAAATCGTAAACAATGCACTTTATTTTTTCCTTGCTATTATACATACAATTCATAATACACAACGTATGGCACTCACTCCCTCTATCGCACCTCGCAAAAATATCAAACATCCGACAAAAGAAACAAAACAAAAAAATACACCAGAGGATTCGCTTAATCGTAATCTACATTGAGCGGAATATCAACAACACGAGAGGGCTAAACGCGCTAAATTTTAACAACAATCGATAATAATAATATAAAAACAAAACAGACGAAAAAGAAAACCGCATCGCGACGACCAATCCGTTCATTCGTTCGTTCGTCCATCCATCTCGTGTTCATCATTTTTCTATAAGGCAACGGTCAACCGAAGTAAGGTTAGAACTCGGTGTGCTGATTGTCACGACTGCTTGCATCCCGGGAATTTTTTCACTGTTATACAAGAGATCGGTTTCTTCCAACGTCTTTTCGACACCGAGTGGTTCTTCCGTTGCAGTTGTTCCTCTTTCCGTTGCTCGTTAAGTTCGTGCTCGGTATAGTATTGAACATCGCTGGTGCCACCATCGCTGTGCATTTCATAGTAGTGATCCATAAGGTACGGTAGAACTGTCATCGAGTGGAGCTCATCGCCTCGGAGAGGGGGAATCGGCACTGGATCGCAGTCTTGCCTCGGTTTTTGCGTGAACCAACTGTAAAAAAAAGTGTAATAATATGCAACGTGTCTAGGGCGGGCTTTTCAACTAAATATTAAACTTTCGTTGTTAAACTATCCGTATAAAACCGGTCTCTTAAAAAAAAACACACAACTTCGTAAAATGAATTTCAAATTAAAAAACGACTTTTTAAAATTTTACTTACGGATGTTCCCTTATATCCTGCAGGGAAAATCTCTCCTCGGGTTCCTTCGCAAGCATCCCGCCCAGCAAACTCTGAAGATGGCTGCTCAAATTGTCCGGAATTGTAAACTCACCAGTTGCAATATTCTCGAAAAGCCGATAAATATTATCTCCTTCAAACGGATATATACCTGTCGTAATATTAAATCTATAGGAAAAAGAAAATACGTTACAATTAAGGTATAATTCAACTAAACTAAAAAATAAGCTAGTGATATGTTTCAAGCATTACAAAATTTAATCAAATGTTTCTTTAGGCAGCTTTAGATACTTGAAACTTTCCACACGCAACACACATGTACGTTTCTTACAATGTAACTCCGGCGCTCCAAATATCAACTTTGAAGCCAGGGAACGATTCGGAACCGCTCGCAATTTCGGGAGGTTGGAACGCAGGCGAGCCTTGGCCATTGTGGCAGGTGTCATCCTCAGCAAACAGGTCGATAGTCTAAAATACATTTTGGAAATTCGAGATAAAAAAATAAAATTCTGAATTTCTTTTTTAAAATTGGATATTATATATGCATGTTTAAAGTGATATATTTCACTGGTACAATGTTGGTTGACTCTTTAAAACAGTTTTGGTCATAAATGTTGGTTTTTAATATTATTTTTTTATTTAAGTTAATACTTTACACTGTTTTTAGTTAATTCCCAAAGTTTGAAAGTAGGACGGAAATATTCATAATTCACGTCTTACGAAAAGTAACTGTCAACCTACATTATATTTAGAAGCAGAAGTAAACTATAACATCAAATTGTATTGAAACTGAAAATAGACCTTCACAGAATTATGTTTGTGGTTTCTTACGTAACTTAATAATCAACTTTTGTGGCAAAAACAGTTCACAAGATGCCAACAAACAAAAGAAACAATAACTCAGAAACAAAGGGCTTTAGAATACTACTATCTTAACACTTATTGCTGTAAAATATAATAAAGAATCAAAAAATGTGTGGAAATATAGGGTGGATCTATTCGAACAATATTACATCAATAAAATCTATAGATACTACAAGAAAATCCTATTGGTAACAAAATAATTTTAAACCTTCAAAAATTAAAGAAAATGTACCTCAGCTACGCCCAAGTCGGAAATTTTCAGGTTTCCCTCGAGCGTCAACAGCAGATTGCCGGGCTTGATGTCCTTATGCACAATCCGCATTCCGTGCAGATATTCGAGTCCGTCGACGAGCTGCGTAAAGTAACCGTGTGCCTGAAAGATCGGAAACCTCTTTGCGGGAGTCGATTCGACCAAGCCCTGCAAACTTCCCACGCAGTATTCCATCACTAAGTACATCTTTTGTTTCTCCTCATTGAAAAATAAATCGACTAGATTGCAGATGTTTTTGTGCTTGTCCTTCGTAAGTAGATTGAGGAGTTTTATCTCCCTGGAATTTTGGAAATTAAGGATTGTGTTAGACGGCTTTTTAGTGTAAAAATAATATTCGAATTTTTTTATTACGTAAGACAAAATTTCTGTGTTTTATGACGGTTTGTAATAACACTAAAAAGTACTATTTAGATAACCAGATATTTTTGTTATTATTTATATATTTAAAACATTTTGTTTGCAGTTTTAATTTACATATTCTAGTTATATATCAAGCACGTGACGAAAGAAATGTCACCTTCAATTTATTGTTAAATAATTCACACTTAATCTGATAATTATTGTACAAATTATTCAAGTTTTCCTGTTCCTTTCTTACAAATGTTAATACTCTCTTCGGTATATTCTATTTGAGATATTTAGCAGTGATTTTCGTATTTTGAAAAATAACTTAGTTTTTATTTGAGTCTCCACCTTATTTACAGAAGGTAAATGATCTAGTAAAATATTTCATATGGACCTATGTAATTGTTCAATGCCTTTACAGCGATTTAAAATACTAACAAAACCGTATTTTGAACAGCTCTAATTTCTTAACAAAGTGAAAAAACCAATAAATCCATGTGTACAGTGTTTACTAAGAATGAATGTTTCTATAATATTTTATTGATTTTGTATTTCATATTGTTAACTTTTTATCCCATTGTCTTTTCCTTCATTTTGTTAATATTTTAAATGGCTGTAACTCTTGAAGTAATTGAAAAAACAAATAAGTTTATGCAACAAGAAAATTGTTCCAAAAAATAAAGTTACAGGTACAGAAAATAAACATAATACAGCAAAACTACAGCAAAAATGCCGTGAAATTAGTGTAAATTATATGTAATAATAATAATAATAATAATCCTGCAACATTGCTGGTTATTTGATACCAGCTATATATGTAGCTGCATTTTTTACAGTACATGGTATGATTCTTTTGAATTAAAGATCCATCTGTAAAAATACAGCATTCTCAGAGGAATTTTACAGAAGCATTTTGCAATTTTGCAGGAAAAGTACTGCAATTACACATAATTGATTTTTTACATATGAACTGCCATTCTTTAGTTATGTTGTTGGTTACTTGATATACCAAAATTGCTCTAAAAATTCTACTATCTAATTAAAAATTTGGGAAAAATTGAGAAGAGTACCAATGATACACCACAATATATGTAATGCCACATACGTAAAAATGTTATCATAAACCCGTGATAAAGTAACCCTTAAACTTTAGTTTAGGGCTCAAAAATATGCCACATGCTCACATATCATGGCAATATCATAGCGTACTTTATCTCAAACTAAGTTTGACATTTTCCACAGCCCTAAAGTTAGGTTAATATCACATGACAGCTATACTAATCATAGCTACATTCATTCTTATAGACCAAACATCTTCACATTTGCCCTTTAAAACTTAAAATAAGGCATATTTTAGCACTGTAAAGCTAATTTAAGCATTTATAAATAATTTCTGGGCATCGTAGGCTATGGTATTCTTCTCCATATACCAAACGTAAATAAATAAACAAAAAATTAGTATACTACTACCTCTGCACGTTAAGTTCGCCGCCAGGTATTCTACGTAACTTTCTCTGTTTTAGAATTTTTACCGCCCTGCGACACAAGGTATCCGAATCCAGGGCCTCCTTGACTTTTCCGTAAGAGCCCTCGCCGAGTAAATCACCCATAACGTACTTCCCGATCAGTTTTAATCTTCTCTTCTTCGCTTGGTATATTATCTGGTCGCTGTCGACACGGTGGAAGAAATTATTTATGTTGACGTTCTCGAGGTCATCGTCTAAGAAGCCCGCACCACCGGAGTCTTCGAGCCAATCGTCATTATCATCGAAATGGCTAACGGTGAGCACAGGTAGCTCATCTTCACTCTCAACACTAAATATCCTATTATTGAGTTCCTGCTCAACCTCACTTGTATTATTCTGGTCTTCAGCTCTGTTTATTTTGCACATTTCACCGTTGTCCATATTAAATATGAGGTTTATGTTCACGTGGGTATTGTTTTACTTAATTGTTTAGAGGCGTTGACTGACACCGTACACATTTTTCGCGCAAAGACGGGTGTTTTAATTTAGACATATCCCATGCTCTTCAAAAACAGCTGGTTTGGTTACATACAATTTTTCGTCAACATTCCCCTAGTTTTTTTATTGTTTACGATTACATTTTTCTTCGATTTATAAATAGTTCATTTCTTGATATATTCTTGAATAAATTTAAGCAATTATGTTGCTTTTAATTCGTTATTCGTCGTATGAAGTTTGAAGTTAGTTTTTGAATATTTAACCTATAATTGGATACGTTCTGTTATCTTTCAACTTTGACAGTTGTCAAAGTCACCTTGCCGGCGACTCAAATGCTCCAAATAATCAGTTTTAAATTCTTAAATGATTATGTCCTAAATATAAGTTTCTCAAGTAGAAGAAATCGCACGATGTTTAGGTAAATAACAATTCTTATTTTAATTTTATTTTTTTATGGTTATGACACCATCCTAATAATTTGAATTCAAATAAATAATAAAAAATTTTCAAAACACAGACAAATTAGTGGATATCTCGGAGACCGTTTGACCTACGATCTTAGATATAATGCAATTTATCAAATTTGTTATTTATTCAGTACAGTTCGTCGTGTCATGTATTTATATTTAGGTATTTGCTAAACTTACCTTTGACAACGTATGTATAATGTAATAGTTCAGAAAATTCTCTTATTTGGAAGATACAAAATGCAGGAGGGAGAGCAAATACCTCAACATAACGCGCAGCAAGCTGCTGAAAGCGATACCATTGTTACGCAAAGAGGTTTCGTATCGAGTTTCGTTAAAAAAACAAGCGGTCTGGTGTATAAATCTACTATTTCAACGTCTTTGTGGTTTATCTTGAAGTTATTAAGCGTATCAAAAGCTTTAGAGAGAGTAAGTTTACGCTGGAAGTTCCAAAAAATTATTTGTATATCGATAAATTTCGTTGTTTGTGTATCGAAAAGGTATTACCAAATACTTTTGTTATAAGTGAAATAAAAAGAATTCCGTGTTGTAAGACGTTAAGAAATGTTGTAAATGATATGTCTACACCTATTGTCTTTCTTTAAGCTATGAATGCCTCATATTTTTATAATTATTAAGCGTAACTCCCTTCTATTGACGAAGCAATGTTATAAAGGCTTGTAATCTTGAAACTAGCTCACTCTTGTAGTGTTTTTGTTAGTGTGAAGGTCGTTCTTTATTTGTTTCTTTTTCTAAAGGTAACCGGTGTTGAACGTGGTAAGAACGAGACTCAAGAAGACGAACCTCTCTCTCCTGAGGAGTGCATATCTTTGTCAAGACCTCTTGACGAATTAATAAAAGAAACATTTACCGATGAAGTTATAAAACTACAAGAGCAGGAAAGGAAATCTCGAAAAGGGGCCACAAGACGAAAAAAGGGTTCCAAGCGGAACAAATCGAAGCTAAATTCGAAAACAGTTGTTCAAAAATCAATTTCGAACGGACATTCGAAAACATCGTCTGAACAAAAGGTGGGAAAAAATGATTTGTAGATATTAAAAAAGAGTAAAATCAATAAATAAAGTGTTTTTGTAATAGAGTTCTGTCTTTTCGTTTTACAATAAGCCTTTTCTAGGACAGGAGACTTACTCGTCAAAGTGCCAAAAGGAAGTTGTAAACTCTTTACAAGAACTTCTGAAATTATTTGAAAGTCCGTTATTGAAAACCGTCGAGAAAATGAAGTTAACGACCGACACCCAAGTGCGGGTGTTGACGCTAAACGATCACGAACACCAAGACTCGGTTTTGTACCGTCTAGAGAAAAATTGGGTACTCCAATTTCGTTTGGGGCCCTCACTCTTTGGTAGAAGAGTGATGCTGTTTACAAATTATCCGTTAACTACAGCAACATCTGGTAATGTAGACTTTGAGAGAAAAACGTACCATTGCGTTCCGTGGTGTCTTGACGAAGGAAATGAAAACGCCATTGATGATACTGCGTATTACGCCCAAATCTACGCTGAGAATCCTGGCAGTTTTCATTATTATTTTACTTATGAAAATGCGTAAGATTATTTCTTTTTTAATTCCGTAGAACCTGTTTTTTTAAAACTTGATTGATAAATTAGAATCCTGCTTCAAATCTGTAGTATAATTAAAATGTTGCTTTTTGTTTCTTTTCTTGAGTTTCTGAACAACATATAATTAAATATGATCTAATTCTACACTAAAATTGCAACTATTTTTGTGTTAAATTCTTGTTTGTATAATTTTAGTGAATCGACAGATCCACAAGGCTCTGGATTTTTTATAATTGATCCTGTTTTGAAATATGGACGTAATGAGGAATTGCCTTTGGATTGTGTGCAATGTCAGACTGTCCTTGCGAAATCTATGGGGCCTTTCTCGACATGGGAAGATAAAATGCGCGTTACGAAGGAGTCTGGTTATAATATGGTCCATTTCACTCCAATTCAGGTAAAAAAAGCTAGTTTATATTTATTTTATTTTCTGGACTACTTTGAGAAATTTATACTTAGGGACAATAACCAGTTTTTCAGGTTGAAATTTAAAAGAATACATTAATGTGAAAATAATAGTTTATTGATATATGGATATATGCTTATGCCAGTGCCCAAAAAATAAAATAAATTTCCTGAAAATTTTAACTAAAAAATAAGTATAATTTTTCAAAATATCTTTTTTGATGCCAGAAATATCACAGACCCCTGTCAACACTCACTTAATCTAAATTCTTGAACTCAAAGATCTGTTTTTTTTTTTATTGAATATCAATAGTAGACTAGATAATAGTATAGACAGCAACTGAACAAAATTCCAGCAAGGTCGGTCCAGAAATTTTTGAGATATTAGACATGTTCCCCATATAGGACTATTATTTTTAAATCAACAAAATTATATTCACAACTTTTTTCCAGATAGTAAATGACATACTGAGCTAAAAGTTTCATATGGACTTAGATATTTGAATACTTTATTCCTTAAAAAGTTATATCCGTTGAAATATTATAAGAAACCTGTAATTTAAACAGCACTAACTGCTTTAGGAATTGAAAACCCCAATAAGTTGACATGTATTTTTTTACTCAGATTGACGTTTCCTTGTAGAGAAACAAATGTCAGTTTCAAACAGTTTCATATGTATGTATTTTGATTCGTCGTTCATTTGTTTATTAAATTTCTTTTCAAAGTTTTGTATTCTTTACTTTATTTATTTTTTATTATTGTTATGGATATTGATTGTTTTTCTTCATTTTTGCAGTATTTGATATATATTTTATTGTTTATTCTCTTTATTTTATTATAATTTCAAGTGGTTATAACTTTTTAAGGATATGAAAAAACAATTAGGCCCATATGAAATGTTTTACACAGAATGTGACTTACTTTCTAAAACTAATTTTTAACTGTCATGTCATTATTGCGTGTTGCGAACTTTCCAGTTAAAACACCGCTTAGGGGATTTGTTTGTGGGTCAATTAATTTGGCCACAAAATTTGAGTACCATTCGAACGTAACAAAACAACCCTCTACTAAATATCAGCGTAAAAAAATACGTTAGAATACAAAAACACTTTTAATTAAACATTCAATAATTAAACCAGACAACAATTAAAAAATATATAGCAACTCTTTGTTACTCTTCTTTAGAAGATTATTTAAGTTACCTAAGTTTCAAATTAATTTCATTGATTTTTTTTTTATATTTAAACAAAATGGATACCAAAAAGCTAGTGTTTTATGGTCTTAAAATCTTTTAATGACATTTTCTGGAAACTTTTTTTAACATAATACTGTACAAATATATACAAGTGTACCGTTTCTTACTTGCAAAAACCTTTTCCAGTAATACCATACCGAGTAAAAAATTTCATATGGAGTTTTCTTTATTCCATATAAAGTTTGAAATATTAACATACAACTTTTTTTGACCTGCCATCTGAAAATATGGTAAAAAATACATTAGGTATACAAAATGCATGTTAAAATGTGTACCATATTTTCGGACTCACTGATATAATTTATTTTTGCTATTTTAAATTTTAAAATTATTTACTCTGTTGCCACATTGTTTGATATGTATTTTATTCTCTATTTTTCTTTGTTTTCTCTGTATATATTTTAGAGCGACACTAATGCGAAAAGTAGTTTTGATTTCTGCTAAACAAAATAACGTCTGAATTGTCAAATCACAAAAAAATCGTCCTCTTACACTACGGAAACAATTTTTTCAGGAATTGGGTGAATCGAACTCATCGTACAGCCTGAAAGATCAACTAAAAGTCAACCCGATATTCAAGGATGGCCCCCAGTCACTCACCTTTGAAAAAATCGATAACTTCCTGTCAAAAATGAGAACCGATTGGAAAGTAAGATACTAAATTTGGACATAATTGTTTTGTTTGTCATCAAAAAATGCATGTTGGTAATTTTAACACCAATTTTTTCAAACAGATAACTTCAATTTGTGACATTGTTCTCAACCATACCGCGAATGAAAGTCCATGGTTGTTTGAACATCCTGAAGCAACTTACAACTGTTACGATTGCCCCTATTTGAGGCCAGCTTATCTTCTTGACGCAGCCTTATACCAATTTTCGAGAGATGTTGGGCGGGGTGTGTATGAAAACCGAGGAATTCCTACGGATGTTTGTACCCCAGATCATTTAAATGTAAGAATATTTAAGACTTTTATTATCTAGGGTTATTTTTTGTATCATAATTTTTTTCTTTTTTTCTAATTTGCTTCTTATTTTTCTAGGCTATCCGATATGCTTTGCATAGTGAAGTTCTGGCTGCAATAAGAATACATGAAATGTTTATCTGCGACGTAAACAAAAATGTCTCTGATTTTATGAATGGGGCTCGTAAACGTACTCCGGGACCTGCTAACACCGATCAACAGGAGATGAGCAAAAAATTAAAATTGACTCGGGATTCCAAATATAAACGATTATCGGCCAAAGTTGACATCGATCTTGCTTTGGAAATCTACAATATTTACAGGTTAGTTCCAAAACTTGATCTTGCTGTTGGCTTTAAATCATTTATTACAGCTTCCTGAATAATTGTGGTTACTTTTGCGAAGCTACAATGCCAAATTATAAACTTATACTTTTCTAAATAATTTTCTGCAGTTGTCGGAATTAAAAAAATATTCTTGTGGAATACTGAGGTTATCCTTATTACTGTTGGTTTTACGTCGTTTATTACAGCTTCAGGAATAATTGTGGTTACTGTCCTGAAGCTACAATGCCAAATTAGAAACATATAATTTTCTAATTTATTTTCTGCAATTGTCAGAATTAAAAAATATTCTTGTGAAATATTGAGGTTATCCTTATTACTTATGGTTTTACATCG
This sequence comes from Melinopterus prodromus, assembly GCA_964023965.1. Classification (NCBI taxonomy): domain Eukaryota; kingdom Metazoa; phylum Arthropoda; class Insecta; order Coleoptera; family Scarabaeidae; genus Melinopterus; species Melinopterus prodromus. The sequence goes on from OZ030392.1 coordinate 66,399,908, forward strand.
TTTATTACAGCTTCAGGAATAATTGTGGTTACTTTCATGAAGCTACAATACCAAATTAGAAACATATAATTTTCTAATTTATTTTCTGCAATTGTCGGAATTAAAAAAATATTCCTGTGAAATACTGAGGTTATCCTTATTACTGTTGGTTTTACGTCGTTTATGACAGCTTCAGGAATAATTGTGGTTACTTTCATGAAGCTACAATACCAAATTAGAAACATATAATTTTCTAATTTATTTTCTGCAATTGTCAGAAGTAAAAAAATATTCTTGTGAAATACTGAGGTTATCCTTATTACTGTTGGTTTTACGTCGTTTATTACAGCTTCAGGAATAATTGTGGTTACTGTCCTGAAGCTACAATGCCAAATTAGAAACATAAAATTTTCTAAAATATTTTCTGCGTGTCAGAATTAAAAAAATATACTTGTGAAATACTGAGGTTTTCCTTATTACTATTGGTTTTACGTTGTTTATTACAGCTTCAGGAATAATTGTGGTTACTTTCATGAAGCTACAACATCAAATTAGAAACATATAATTTTCTATTTATTTTCTGCAATTGTCAGAATTAAAAAAATATTCTTGTGAAATACTGAAGTTATCCTTATTACTGTTGGTTTTACGTCGTTTATTACAGCTTCAGGAATAATTGTGGTTACTTTCATGAAGCTACAATACCAAATTAGAAACATATAATTTTCTAATTTATTTTCTGCAGTTGTCAGAATTAAAAACTATTCTTGTGAAATACTGAGGTTATCCTTATTAGTATTGGTTTTACGTCATATATTGCAGCTTCAGGAATAATTGTGGTTGCTTTCAGGAAGCTACAATACCAAATTAGAAACATATAATTTTCTAATTTATTTTCTGCTATTGTCAGAATTAAAATTATTTTCTAGAATTGCATGAATAAAAAAATGTTGTTGTGTAATTCAGACGTTATCCGCATTACTATTGGCTTTAAGTCATTTATTACTATGGAGGTATAGATGGAAAACAAGTTTATCGACGGTAAGATATTCAAGGAGAAAGGAAGTTTGTCGGGCAATTCCGTCATACGAAGAATATCTGAATATAATATATTGAATATCTTACCGTCGATAAACCTGTTTTCCATCTATACCTCCATGGGCTATGGTGGGCCTGGGGTGTCCGTCACCTCCGGCGCGACGTCACATCTAGTCTTCGAATCCTGAAGATGTTGTGACTGAAGCACCAATTGGCGACATTGGGCACCATATGGTCTCCATTTGAGTGTTTTTCCATTGAGTGTCCATCTTACTCCTTGGCTATACCGTACTGATGAAGACTAATAGTCCGAAACACGTGTCTACGGTTGCTTCTTCGTATGACAGAATTGCCCGACAAACTTCCTTTCTCCGTTTATTAGTACCTCACAAATAACCGTAGTTAATTTTATGAAGTTACGATACTATTCTACCTAACTTTATGGAACATTATTACTTCCAGACCTGACTGTTTCGACGAAGAATCCCGCCTAAAGAAATGTTCAGAAGACTTCAAGCGCAAACTTGACGACCTGAACAGCAAAATCGTCAACGAGATCAGCGAACATCTGAACGCAGCCGTCGACAACTGCATCGCAAGCATCCGTTACTTCCGCATACAACCCGACGGGCCTAGAATCAAAGAAGTCTCCGCTAAAAATCCGTTAGTCTTCCGTTACTTCACTGATTACGACGACCCCAGGAGCATAAATGAACACGAATCGTTACTCTACAGCGAGAAATCAAGATTTTTAATGGCCCATAACGGATGGGTTATGAATTCGGATCCGTTAAAGAATTTCGCTGACCCGGATTCTAATGTTTACCTGCGTAGGGAATTGATTGCTTGGGGAGATAGTGTTAAGTTGAGGTATGGTGAAGAGCCTGAAGATTGCCCGTTCTTGTGGCAGCATATGAGGAAATATGTTGAGCAGACTGCGGAATTATTTGACGGGGTTAGGTTGGATAATTGTCATTCGACTCCGATTCCAGTAGCGGAGTATTTGCTCGACTGCGCTAGAAAGATTAAGCCTGATTTGTACGTCGTTGCGGAATTGTTTACGAATTCTGATCAGAAGGATAATATATTCGTAAATAGGTTAGGGATTACGTCGCTGATACGAGGTAAGTTTCTTTTTTTAGTGATTAAAGTATATTATTAATAAATTAATTAATAAATATGTATTATATATCAAATATTAACAAAAATAATTTTGGTTTTCAGAGGCAATGGCAGCATGGGATTCCCACGAACAAGGCCGTCTTATATACCGTTTTGGTGGCAGTCCTGTTGGCGCATTTTACCAGCCAAACATTCGACCGTTATTCCCGTCCATCGCTCACGCCCTCTTCCTTGATTTAACCCACGATAACCCGTCTCCCGTTCAAAAACGTTCAGTTTTCGATCTTTTGCCTTCCGCGGCTTTGGTGAACATGGCCTGCTGCGCCAGTGGGTCAAATAGGGGTTACGATGAATTAGTACCACATCACGTATGTATTTTCTAAGATATTGTCATACATTTTTACCATAATTTTGCGTTTTGTAGATTCATGTCGTCGATGAGAAACGCCAATACCCTGAATGGACTGACGAACCAAAGAATATCATGTACGATAACCCTAAATATGTATCTAGAAATTCGGGGATTGTAGCTGCGAAGAAGGCACTAAACGATTTGCATATGCTAATGGGGTTGAACGGATATGAACAGGTATGCTGACTTTTGTATTGGTGTTTGTAATTTAAGGTTTTAACAAACTGTCATTTTTGAGGTTATGACAAATTGCCATATTTTACGGTATAAAATTATGACAAACTGTCAGCTTTTAGGTTATGAAAACATTCTTTAAACAGTTACTTGTTAATTGTTTTTAGTTATTGAGGTTTTTATGGTTATAATTTGAGGTTATAACAAACTGTTGTATTTGAGGTTATGTCAACTAAATAATAAAGTAATGATAAAGTCAATGCTAATCAAAATGTTTCGTTTTGTCTTATATTAATATTGTGGATTTATTAGATTAGTATATGTCGTTTTTTTATTGTTTTTTAAAACTTAAAATTATAACTTATCAGTCTTATCACTGTCATATTTGAGGTTATGACAAATTGCCTTATTTTAGGATATGACCAACTGTCATGTTTGAGGTAATGACAAAATCTCACAATCTTTTAAGGTTATGAAAACTTTCTTTAACACTAAATTCAAAACCTTATTTGTATTTATTGTAAGATATTAAGGTTTTGGTGTGTATAATTTGAGGTAATAACAAACTGTCATGTTTGAGGTTATGTCATACTGATAAAATCATTTTATCGTAAATATTTGTGTTTTGTCCTATCTTATTTTTTGTAATATTAAATTATTACATCTTGTTTTTTGTTGAAATTACAAATTTTAGGTTAGAACTGTTCTATTTGAGGTTACAAGTTGCCTTATTTTCGGATGTAAAATACAGTCATATTTGACATCATGTTTCAGGTTATGACCAACTGTCAAATTTGAGGTTATCACAACCTATCGTTTTTAAGGTTATGATTTTAATGTCTTTTAATACTAAGTTAAAACCTTATTTGATTTTGTTTTGAGGTATTAAGTTTTGGTGTGTATAATTTCGGGTGATAACAAACTGTCATAATTGAGGTTATGTCATACTGACAAATACCTACCATTACAAAGAGAATTTTTATGAGTTTTGTCCTATTCAAATCATGTTGATTCTCTAAAATTATTATAAAATTTGTAGGGGTGTTTAAAATTTGCGGTTATTACAAACTGTCACATTTGAGGTTCGAACAAATTTATTATACAATGTTATGCATACAGTGTTATGAACACTTCTTTCATTTAACACTAGAATGAACGCGTTATTTAATTTTGGTTAAAGGTATACGTCGATCAAATGGATGCAGACATAGTCGCGGTGACCAGACATAACCCCAACACTCACGAGAGCGTAATTTTAGTCGCCTTCACGGCTTTTAATCATCCCGATCCGAACGAAGAACTCTACCAGAGGAAGATCAAGCCTTTAACAGTCGAAGGAACGCTAGACGAGATTTTCTTAGAAGTGTCACTATCCCACATAGCGGGAATGTAAATGATCACCTACTTCCTTCGGCAATTTTGGTTTAACCGGTTATTTTTAGGGGTGGATCTAGCTCCAAGTACGCAAGAATTAACAGTTTCGACAAGGATCCTGAATACATCAACGGACTTATAGAGTACGGTGTGACGATAAGGCAACATATTCAACTTGCGGAATCCGACGTTTTTAAGTGGATTGATGCTGATCGACCTAATATTACAGTCCTCGGGTTTAAGAATTTTAAACCGGGTTCTGTTGTCGCTATAAAGTATGTAGTTTCGCTTTTTTGTGGGATTTGGTAGTTCAACTGGTTCAACTCATAACCTAAAATTTCATTGAACTTTTAGGGTGTCTACTCCGAAGATAGTTCGAGAGTCAGTTAGATGCGTCAGGGATATCCTAACCTCATTTTCAAGGGATGACGTCCGTGGTTTGCAGCAAGTTGTCAGTACGATGACTTTAGCGGATATGAATAGGGCGCTATATCGCTGTGACCAAGAGGAAAGGGATGAGGGCCACAATTGCGGTGTCTATAGCATTCCTGACTACGGACCATTGGTTTATTGCGGGTTACAAGGGGTCATGTCTTTGTTGGCTAAGATCAGACCAACGAATGACTTGGGGCATCCGCTCTGTTGTAATTTAAGAGAAGGGGATTGGTTGATCGGTAAGTTGTTAGATCTGAAGAAACATTTTGTTTCTGTAAATGTGAGTAAAAGAATTTTTATTTGAAATTTTATCTAGACTACATATGGAGGAGGTTACAATTGGACGAAGGAACAAAACCATTGGGAATATGGTTTGAAGAAAACTGCATTCAACTTAAACATCTGCCTCGCTATTTAATTCCATGTTATTTTGATGGAATTATTACCGGGCTTTACACAGTTTTGCTAGAACATACGTTCAATTTAATGTCAGAGTAAGTTCTCAATCTAACACGTGTGAAAGCTGTCAAAGTTACATAACCTTACTTTTCTCTCAACATAACCGTCATTACTAATTGTGTCACTTTGACAGATAAGGGTTATGTATGCTTTTAGTAGCTAACATTTTACTTAAAGTAAATGTCCCAAATTCAGACACTGTCCTAAATTTCTACATATTTCTGTTCAGTTGGATGAAATGAGAATCTAATTTGTTATACCATACGTCAAAAATGTAACAAATACGAAATAAAATCAGACATGTTTATAGTAGCGCCATCTACATATGGTGATATTTTTATTTCGTAGCTTTGGAGAGAAGTTTGCTACAGTTCACTATTTGAATTGAGACGGGACCCTTAACCACTATTATTTACAAATTTAGGAAGTTCGGATTTAGCTACAAGTGTAATTTCTACAGCTAAAAGTGTAATAATACCTTAACCTGTCTGAATTTTGGGTAATTTACCTTAAGTATATAAATTTGAATACAAATGCAATTTTTAACTTCAGTTTTATACAAAACGGTTCAACGTTTGTTCGATCGCTGTCATTGGGTTCAGTTCAATTCGGAGCATATATAAGATCTGCGGCTTTGCCGCAATTATCTCCGGATATTTCACCACCTAGGCCCCCGCAAAGAAGAAACGAACGTGGAAACTTGATACAAGCTTGCATATCTCTAGCTGCAGGTAATTTAAAAACCATTCTCATTTGTACTTTCTATTTATTTGTCAACATATATTTTGTTTTAGGTTTGCCGCACTTTTCTGTCGGATATATGAGAAATTGGGGCAGAGATACATTCATAGCCCTGCGAGGTTTGCTTATGCTAACCGGACGTTACGATGAAGCTCGTTACCACATCCTAGCTTTTGCGGGAAGCCTTAGACATGGTTTGATTCCTAATCTTTTAAATCAAGGAAAGAATGCGAGGTTAGACTTTGTTTAATGTTACGATTCAATTAAATATTTTTAACATAATAATTTTTGATAGGTATAACTGCCGTGATGCAGTGTGGTGGTGGCTGTACTGTATCAAGTGCTACGTTGAGGATGCCCCATCTGGTCTCAACATACTAAAAGATCCTGTCTTACGGATGTTCCCAACTGATGAATCTCGCGATGAAGACTTTATGCCGGAGGAGAAACTCTGCGATGTGATGCAAGAAGCGCTAAAGGTCCACTTCCAAGGGTTGATATTCAGGGAGAGGAACGCTGGACGTCAAATTGACGAGCATATGTCCGACAAGGGCTTCACTGTGCAGATAGGAGTCCATCCTGAAACAGGTAATTACTAGGAACTTGTGATATTTCTTATTTTAGGTGCTACGATGTTCAAAATTGGCTTTCCGTAGCTTTACAGGAAGAATTGATGGGTTAGATAAAGTGGGTAATTAATCCTCAAAATTGTAACTTTCTATGCACTGTGGGTTAGTCCTGGGAAGTTCTGATATTTTTTATTTAGTTGTTATGATGTTCAACATTGGCTTTCCGTAGCTTTACAAGAAAAGTTGAAATTTCTTATATTTCTATTCCGTAGCTGAAGATGAAGAGTTGACTGCATGAAAAAATAATCAAATCAATTCTATTCTATTCTATTGTAGGTTTTGTTTTTGGCGGTAGCGACGCTAACTGCGGAACGTGGATGGACAAGATGGGTTCATCTGACAAAGCCGGAAACCGAGGAAAACCAGCGACACCTCGGGACGGTTCAGCCGTAGAAATCGTAGCCTTGAGCAAGACGGTAATCAGTTGGTTGCACGAGATGAACAAGGACGCACAGTATCCTTACGATGGTGTCGAAAGAGTTGGCAAGAGCAACGTGCGCACCAAGTGGACTTTCGGACAGTGGGCCGAGAAAATCCAGAACAACTTCGAGAGACACTTCTGGGTGAACGTCGAACCCGTGAAGGGTGAAGAACGCCCTGATTTGATCCACAAGAGGGGTATCTATAAGGATTGTCATGGGGCTACGCAGGATTGGTCGGATTTCCAACTACGGTGTAATTATTCCGTAGCCATGGCCATTGTAAGTTATCGGGAGGAGATGTAAGGAGGATAATAAGTTATTTTTTTATAGGCACCTGAATTATTTGATGCAAAACATGCGTGGATTGCGTTGCAAACAGCTGAAAAAAATCTTTTAGGACCGTTGGGTATGAAAACTTTGGATCCCGATGATTGGGCGTACTGTGGAGACTACGATAATTCTAATGATTCGGATGATATTAAGGTGTCTCATGGATTCAATTATCATCAAGGACCTGTAAGGAACAATAAAACTTCATCTTACATACTATTGTATCATTACTTGCTTATTTTTTCTTATTTTGTTCTTTATAGGAATGGGTGTGGCCTGTGGGTTATTTCTTGAGGGCTAAGTTGCACTTCTCGAGGTTAAATGATGAATTGGACGAGGCGATAGATAGTACGAAGGTTATTCTATCGAGGCATTACGCGGAGTTGCAAATGTCCGACTGGAAAGGATTGCCAGAGTTGACCAATTCCAATGGCAGCTACTGCAAGGACAGCTCTCGAACTCAAGCCTGGAGTATGTCTTCCATTTTAGAGGTATGTCTGATTTGTTAGTTTGGTTTCTCAATAAAAATTTAAGGAAATAACTCTTGCCAATTTTTGCCTTTTTTGTAATATTTCTTGGTGTTCATCATCATTTGATGTTAGATTTGAATATTTATCTTTATCACTGAATTCTTCAGCTGGCACATTTTCTGGGCAAAGGTGCGGCTGCTCAGTTTCAATGGACCTGTCTTCTAAGCTATTTAAATCTAGCGCTAGTTTTTCAATATTTGAACAATGTTCCTGATATTTTGTGCATAAGTCAGTACAGTACAGTCCGTGTTTTCGACACCCGCATCGATTTCTATCACACAAACAATGATTTTAAGCAAACCTTTCGGAATGACTGAACCTTCTGTAAACCAAGGCATAACTATTTTTGTATTACTCGCCAATATTTGTTTCCAGCCCCACTTGCTTTTAGTCATTTTGTTTCCAAGCCACGCTTGTAGTTGAAAATATACCCTATAAGAATGTTGTACAGCTGCTCCGACAGCAATTTTTCTAGTTTGAAACTTGACTTTGTCGTTAATATTTTATAGTGCTTAAATCTCAAATCATCCAGAGATACATTATAATTCGTGCACTTGAAAATTGATAAAATGAATTTGCAGCCATGTCGAGCAATCACTGTTTGGTCTGTATTCGTCTCATAAAACTGGTTTATCAACTCTGTCAATGGAGGAGATTTAATGAGAGAGTGCAATATTGTTTTTTCTTCCTTTTCCTGCAAAAGCAGAGGTTGTGTCACAGCCACTAAAGCAATGTAACAAACCAACAATAGAATATCGGTCTCATGTTTAAAACTGTTTGATTCATTATATCTATAAATAGACCTGAAAAACATTTCAGTGCTCAAGTTATACTCACCAATACTTCTCTTGTACTGATTCTTCGATATTCAACTGAAATATAGTTTTCTCGTCCAAATAAAATTAAAAAATACCAAAAGAAATGGATTTTTCGCAAGTTTCGAGGTTATGATATGAAGTACCTTCTCCAAAACTTGTAAATTTGGATATTGGATACTTTTTGATCCTAAGACAAACACTGATTATTTTGCTTACTTATTTGAAGTTTTATTATTCTAGTTTAATTGTAGCTAGATATTAGCATTAGTGTAGTTTCTTTTATATTGTTTTCCGTACAATTGAATGGTGTAACCAGTTTTGCAATTTTCTTAAAAATACAAATTATGAAGAATTACGGTAAAATTCATTTTTTATTTTATTTTTCAATTTTTCAGCATGTTTAATGGGGACCATTATTTTTATTATTGTACGATTTTAGACCGTAGAATTGCTTTTTGAAAAACAGATTGTGATTGAAAAACTAAATATCTTAAAAACTTCTTGTTTTTTGCATATACAAAAATGTATACTTATTTAATTCATAAAATTTTATCAAAATTGAATTATTGTTGCGATAATAAAAAATAAAAAACAGAAAAATTGTTTTTGCATTGCACAAGTCGTTTACTATTTCCAGTGATAAAAGTCATGTCTACAATTAATACTGGTTTTAGCTGGTATTTAGTTAATTTTTCTGCACTATGAATTCCTAATTTTTTTGTTTGACAAGTATATGTAATGTCATATTGATATTTGATAGTAGACATTTGATGTACGCAGCTAGAACAACACTAAAATCACTAGAAAATGTTGTTATGAACTGTTGTTATTCAAAATAACCTAAAAACTTTTCTATAGTTTAATTTTATTTCGTTTAGGTTCTGTACGATCTAGCTCAAATAGACGGAAACGAACGGCATACAACTAATTGACTGCACGCACTTGAGGGGAAACAGCTTCGGGATACGTACCGACCACATACCCGTAAACCATACCACCATTACGTTCCACAACCGCAAAAGAAGAGATCAACCACCGCTCCAAAAAAAGACATCTTCAAATTCAGCAAAATCTTCCTCAAAACCAAACTGAAACGTAACCATAAACGGAAACCCACCGTCTTCAAAAACGTCTCATTCGAGCGACGCTACAAAAAATCAACGGAAACTTTACAATATTGCCAACCGAGAATATACAGCGATTTATATTTTAAGTACGGGCAAGTTTTAAACGGACAGGTTATAAAGTATAACCGAGTTTTTTATACAGATAAACAGGTTATGTTAGTAGACCCGATCGGTTTGAGTCGGAAAACAAATTTGAGATACATGCCTGTATTAAATCGAACGGTTTGTAACTTCCCGGGGGTCCTTCGAGTCGGTTCCTACGCATATATAAAAAATCCGAAACCGTTTACAAACGTAACTTATCGCGTAAGCAAAAATTCGTTTAAGAATTACTCGCCGATGATTAGATACAGCGTGTCGACGTCAACGGAATATTTTCCGAGGTTAGATTTGGATTTTAGGTTAGGTCGTGTGTCTTCCGGGCCTAATAAAATCGTACCGCCCGATCGCAGCAGGGCTTCTCTGGAAGCCATTTCTCCATGTTGCGTTGACGATATTAAACATGTTCAGTGCGTCCCTATTTCCCCTCAAAAGGTTCAAATGACGGAATCGGTTCCGAAAGATAAGCAAATTTCCAAGTCGCTTCGCGATAAAAATGTCTTATTGTTAGAGCCGCTATTATTGCCTAAAATAGTGCATAAGTATCCTCATTCGCCGCGCGAGCAATGCGTCGAGTTTAATAAGAATGTTAGGTTGTTAATTGTGTATTCGTTCTTATGCTTTGGGTTGGCTATTGTTGTTTTTTTCTCGATTTATTTAGGATAATGTGATGTTTGATGAAACGGGACCGTCCGTTGTATAGGAGAATGTGTTTATAAATGGAATTTTAATACTCTGTTACAATAATAAGAGGTTTACAGTAAATGCTGTAATTTTATTTATTTCCTGGGAAGTGAAGTTGAGATCAAACTATTCTGTATTTAAATTGAGGCAATAATGCAATACAACTATAAAAATTAGGGTAGGTATTTATTGCTATAAAAATAGAAAAATTAATTTACAATATTGGTAAGGGTATTGTCACGGGATTTCAGAAATAATGGCTAACTATCAAGGAGCATATGCCCAAGGACATAATTAACATGTTTTGTCAAATAACTATGATCTAACTTAACGCATTCTTGAAAAAATTAATGAAGAAAAACGGAGTCCGACCCTCTTCAGCGCAAGGAAATCGTCAACACCCCACCGTCGTTCTGCTACAACGGGTGACAAAACAACGACGCTGGCAAAATATCAGTATCCTCCATTCCGAAGTTCTCGCTTAGCGACTATTGACAGTGCATTAACGTAATTAGTCTAACCATATCACTTATTGGTGAATTATAGAAGAATATAATATAGCAAATAATTTGAAGGAGCATATTAGAATGCTTCTATATGCAACACAAATGCTTAGCACATCTTTATAAACTCAACATTTTACATTTTTGACAATTATAGATACGACCATTTACCTTAGCACCGCAGAATAAGTCTGTTCCAACACCCGAAAGTACCGTTTTATGTACGATATCTGAACTAGGGTTGTAACGGAAGTGACCTTTGTGGAAGCGGATGCGGAAGCCAAATGGTCGACTTTCGCGGAAGCGGAATTGGAAGCGGAAATAAAAAGAACATTTCTTATAGTAACTAAAACAATATCAAATTACAACAGAACGTGCAACACAAAATTGAGAAATTCAAGAACCTACAAAATTACATTACCCATTTTCGTGTGGTGTACAAAGACTTATGCAACTGTACGTTATTTAAAAAAACAAAATATTATTGCGATTTGCCCACCCAACGTAAAAACGGTACAAACATGCTAATAAATAAAAATTGCGGCAGTAAACAATAAAAAAAAGCTTAACGGCATCCAGTTATCTATCGAACGTAATAGCAAACGACGGAAATCTCTTATGTTCTTTGTCGGTACCGGCGCTCGGCATCCATATACTTCCGCAATAGATGCGGGTACAAAGATGCGGGTGTTCCGAAAGTTCCGCAGTTGCGGAAGCGGAATTCCGTTACAACCCTAATCTGAACGGTGTTTTCTTCATGTTGGAACAAACCAATTTTCTGTCAATCGCTATAGCACGTTCTTTATAATATCTTTCCTATCTTTCATATAAGAGCAAACAGGTTGGACATTTTAACACTCGTCATTCTCTTAGCTTTTTTTCGCTTAACTTCTCGCAAACGGCGTACAGTGTATCGCACACAACCGTGCATAATTCTCCTGTAAATGCCCCAGGTTGCCGGGTCCAAAAATTGAATTCGAAAACCAGGGCAACATTTATTCTTTATAAAACAAAAGTAGTAAAATTTGGTTAAAAAGACGGCATAATATCTCCAAAGTCTCGCTTAATTCCATTAGGAAGTAAACGGAGAAGAATTCAGTTTTACACAAGAAAATCTTCGAAAAAATATAGGTGTTTGATAAATTAAGTATTTAATGAAAGATTTTTGAAAAGTGAGGTCAAAATAAAAAAAGCGTGGTTTTGGCAAAGTTTGGATTAATTTATGAACAAAACTATGTATATAGAAAAACGGTCCACCACGGTCTGGTCACGCGCATCGGCCCCGCCTACAAGTGACGTCAGTACGAGAAGGAAGCAGAAGTACCGTTAAAATGGCGTTAATTTCATGGCTGCCTGAGTAACCGATTGTTGTCACAGTTGTAGTGACATTTATGCGCTGACGTCATTGCGAGAAGTAAAGTTCGTTGCCATGGCAGCTAATATGTTGACATTCAAGCCTTTTTGACAATTAAAGCGTTGGCATGGTTGTCAACTTGTTAACCTAAATCATCTACAAGGGTCAAAAACTTACGGATGTATTTGGTTGCCTAGGTGTTCGTGTCAACATCCTCCTCGCAGTGACGTCATACGCATGATATTGAGACGCGAAATTATAGCAGACCGTTGTAGTGGATCGGGATAGAAAATATAGTTTTGTAGGCTAGTAAATCAAGAGTGGTTACAGTTTTCCGATATCGCATATGCAGAAATTTTTAGCCGATGACTTAATATTAAGGTTATAGCCAATTCATTCATCATAAATCATAATATTTGTAACCAAGAACTCAGATAACAGTAGTACGGTTTGATTAGCATATAGTGGGTCATTTGAATGAATAAGCACGAATGAAACAGAATTTGATTTATATTCTTATCTTGGTCAATTTATAAATCACAAAAACCTCACAAACTAAAAAAAGAACGTTCCCTAGTTTGTTAATTGTAATTTTGTTGCGAGAGGGCGCCACCTCGCACTAACCAATCAGAGGGTGCTATTTCAAAATGCACAAAAAACACCGTAAAACCAAGAATTATCAAATTATTATTTAATATGGTAATTACCAATTTCAGAAATGAGGTGAAGCAGATAAGAATTACGTAGAATGTTTGATTTTGATTAGTATTGTTTGCAATTTTGAAGCATTTTTGAAATTACCTAAATTAATAAACACGTATGTACTATTTTCATAAAAAAAAGGTATTTTTAGAGGTATTAATGCTTATCTCGGAACAAATATAAATTAGAAAAACACAAAAACCTTTAAGAATTATATTAGATAATAAAATAAAATATACTCCCATTACACAATTAGTAATAAACGAACACAAATGACTATAACATTATGACTATTACACCACTAAAATGCACTTTTCGATCACTCATTTCATCACTCCTCTTTCTCCTCCTCAATCTCTTTTATATTAGGATTTGCTTTGATAATAAGGCAACTCAAATAGGTTTCAAATCCCAACCACAACAAGTATGGAATAAATAAATATCCAGCAGTTTTGTTTATTTTGTAGAACAAATAAGCTGTGGCTACCGCTGTCGCATCTACAAGGACATTGTCGGCGAATGCCTGCAACAAAAAATTACGGAAATTACATAAAATTACATCAGTTAGAGCTTGGAGTCACTTACGGCTTTGAGGTTACGACAACCGAAGAATATCGGCGCCCATGCCCAGTTGAAGGCCAAATTTGCACCATAGACCATTAACGGAATTCGAGCAGCTCCTATATATTTTTTTAAATGTAGGTATTTCGTAATATTTCGGAATATGTAATTAATTATTAGTATTATTACCTTCACAGCCACCACCTTCTTTGTAAACTAAATACGATGCGTAGCCTATACTTGAATACAGGACAGTCCAAGTTGGTGCAAAAATTGCAGGTTTAGGGCTCCAACTTGGTTTTTCCAGGCTATCGTAAAAAGGTCTGAATTTTTTTCGTAACAGAATACTAGACGCCAAACCCCCCGCGTTTGGTATTAAAATCGCACCTAAAATTGGAGCACACACAGGCGGCATTTTGACGATGAAATTGCACTTTGTAGCACGCTTTAATAACTGTTAATAACCGCGTATACCGCAAGAATCTAGAATGTAATCGTCGTAGACCGGTACGCAGCAACTTACATGTGTATTATTTATTCAGGTTTGATCGTCGACTTCCTGTAGATGGCGCGTCATGCGCACTTACAGTCGTTAAAATTATCGATCTAGGTTATGTTTCGCTAATACAGCTGTCGGCCGTAAGATGGCACTAGTATGATCAAACCACGTTCACACTGATTAAAATTTGATGTACTATGCGCGGGTCCATGTCCTCAGCCCCCCCCCCCCCCACAGTTGAAATTTCAATTTTTTTTACGTCAAAGTTTTGTGCTTGTTTTGTGCTTTTTTGTGCCGCAAACCAAAAGTTTTGTGCTCCTTTCGTTTCGGAGTTATAAACAATTTTCTGAAGGGGGGCTGTGGACATGCCAGCCCCCCATTTTGGAATTTCTATTTTTTTGTGATGCTAAAGTTTTGTGCTAGTTTTGTGCTGTTTTGTGCCGCAAACCAGAAGTTTTGTGCTCCTTTCGTTTCGGAGTTATAAGCAATTTTCTGAAGGGGGGCTGTGGATATGCCTGTCCCCACTTCTGAATTTCCACTTTTTTCTAATGCTAAAGTTTTGTGCTAGTTTTGTGCTGTTTTGTGCCGCAAACCATAAGTTTTTTGCTCCTTTCGTTTCGGAGTTATAAGCAATTTTCTGAAGGGGGGCTGTGGATATGCCTGCCTCCACTTTCGAATTTCCACTTTTTTCTAATGCAAAAGTTTTGTGCTAGTTTTGTGCTTTTTTGTGCCGCAAACCATAAGTTTTGTGCTCCTTTCGTTTCGGAGTTATAAGCAATTTTCTGAAGGGGGGCTGTGGATATGCCTGCCCCCACTTCCGAATTTCCACTTTTTTCTAATGCAAAAGTTGTGTGCTAGTTTTGTGCTTTTTTGTGCCGCAAACTAGAAGTTTTGTGCTTCTTTCGTTTCCGAGTTATTAGCATTTTTCTGAAGGGGGGCTGTGAACATGCCTGACGTAACTTCCAAATTCGAAATGAACTCAAACTTTTTTCGATGCTGAAGTATTGTGCTAGTTTTGTGCTGTTTTGTACCGCAAACCAAAAGTTTTGTCCTCTTTTCGTTTTTGAGTTATAAGCATTTTTCTATTTGGGAGCGAAATCGTCGGTAAATGTCATAAAATTTTCATTAATGCAAATTACATGCCGATGGCTGCATTGGGGTTTATAGGAGATAATTTGTGATCGAAATTGGTTTTCGGACGAGGTTTTATCGGGAAATTTAGCCGGAGGCCTAAAGCAAATTTCCCAATCCCCGATACATACAACAAAATGGTCGCAGTAAAGTTTTATGCGCCATTTGTTTGACTTTTTATGACACAGAAAAAGTATGCTGGTTTTGAAGAAAACGCAACTCGGTTCGTTTTAAATTATGATTTGATTGGCCGTAAAATGTTGCAGCGTATCTGAAAGAGTTATACTAAATTACATGATTTTAGAATGATTAAATTAAATATTGACAATTTAATAGATTGATATTACGGACTTTATTTATAGTACATTTATGCATGTAATGGAGAAACTACTAGCGTTTACTGCAGTGGTTAGTTTCAGTATCCGTTTTTGTCATGAAAGGAATCTATACGTTTTAGGTTAGTTTTTAAATAAGTTTTTAAAATTATGTTGTTTTAACAGTTTTCACATAAGTTATTTTGATTAATTTTTATTAACTGATTAGAGGTTGAAGACGAAATTGCAGAGGAATATTTATTTTAGGCACCTCTGCCCGAAAGAAGATCTGGTGATGAATTTTAATAATTCTATGTTTAACAATTACATTCCATGGAAGAAATTTATTGGTGTCTGCACTGATGGAGCTCGGGCTTTAACAGAAGAGAATCGCGGCCCTCATAAAAAATTATAACAGTAGCTCCAGAAGCTCAATTCACTCACTGCAAAATCCATCGGGATTTTCTAGTAGCAAAATCTATACCAGACAGACTAAAAACAAAATCAGAAGTTTAAGTTTTCCATGTAGAAGCTAATTTAAACTTCAAATATTGTTTCTTTGATGAATTGTGGATAGTCCGGTTAGCATATTTAGCTGATATTTATGGAAATTTGAATAATATAAATTTAGTTTTGCAGGTAGAAATGGTGGTTTATTGTTTATATTATTATTTTATTATTGTAAAATTAACGCAACAGTAAAAATAAGTTACTACAAATAAATGTAGTTTATTGTCAGCATTAGAAGGCTTTCTTGAAAAAATCATTATCATAATAACCAAGTTTAACAGCTATTTTCCAGAATACTAAGTCAATGAAAATTGAAACAGAACCCCAAAAACTATGAGTATAACTTCACTGCCAAAGAGAAACAACAATTGATAGAAACTTCCTCAGACTGATAGACAATTTTAAGGTTAATACACACCAATGTTTAGATCCAGAGAAATAATTATTTTAAGAATAATTGCAGATTAAGATATTAGATTTTTAATGCCTTTTTGCATCACCAATTTATGTCAAATATAGATGTCATCAATATTAATTTAAAGGACAAACATAGGACAAAATTAAATATTGAGGCAAATTTGAGGTTGAAAGTAACTTTCACTGACCATGAAATTTAACAAAAGGGTTTAGCAAAACAATCCCAGTCGCATCAATATTTAAGTTATTTTATATTACTTCAATGTAAGTGATGTTTTTACTTTGCTTTTGTATACCAGTGAAGTTTTGTTATATAATTGTTAATTGTTAGACTATTGTCTTTTTAGAACTTCTTTATTTTTTTCCCAAGTAAACTGTCATTAAAAAGTTTGTATTTTCGTACAAAATAATATGTAGGTTGTAGGTATGTAGGTATATTTAAAAACTGATATAAACTTTCTTCATTTATGTACGTAGGAATATTTTTTATGTAGTACACGGCAGTGGCGGACTGGGTCCAAAAATATTGGTTGCCATGAACCTAGGGGGGGGCCCACTTTTTTTTTGTTCATGCTGACGGTATATACATATACAGGTGTCCACTTTTTTCCCCGCACAATTATTTTTAGAAAGCAAACGTCATTCTGAATAAATTTTGTATAAGGGCTTATTTCTTTTCTCAATTCCTCGAAAAGTTTCAGCCGCTTGAACACACCCACTACACGTTAGAACGATAGAAAGAAAATCAATTTAATGGAAAATATTTAAAACAAAATCAACAAATTGAATAAGTAAATGAACAAAATAATTCATATGACGCTTTTTATTATTTTTTTTTCTAGAAAATAGTTCAAGTCATTTGGAGGGAAAAGTATCATTTATGGACTTTTTGGTTTTGTCAATTGCTTAAGAAGTTTGAGCCGGTTGAAATGCGGTTTTGTTAATAACTCAAACGGTTGTAACTTTGTTCTAAATTGAAAACATAATAGGTCTATATGAAACGTTATATTCTGTGTGTCATTTACTATACTGGATAAAACTTGCGGGGAAAAAGTGAAAAATGCAAAAAAAAACTTGAAATATTATGAAATAGAATGCTCGAATAAATATTAAAAATAAGTGTTTTTGGTGTAAACAAATTTTTATAGAAAAAATGCCGTTTACCAATAACGAAAGGCGTGATATGTTAAGGGTTTATTATTGTTCTCACAGAAATGCCCCATCGTACAATATTAGGTTTGTTCGAGCAGCAGTACAATAAGTGCATAAAGCACTTATTCTTTCTCCTGCGCATGCCAAATGGCGGTTTTGCTCTGCAAAAGTCTGCATTGCGTATGCGTACAAGAATCCCCAATTGTTTTGACTGGTTTTGACGACTGCTCGAACGAACCTATTGCTAACATCGGACAGAAATGTAGCGGGGCATGGATCGTTTAGTAAACCCCGCAATCCTTATAATAGTTAAAATCCTCATGGAAATGTTGAAAACGATAAACGTTAGATCACCATAATTTGCAATGCTTCAACTACTGGTTTTTAGATAAATGAAGATCTTCAGATTTTTACGCGGGAAGTAGCCCCTAATTTGGAGTTGCCGGAAACACGTGTTTGGAGATTATTATGAACAAAGAAATTGAAACCGTACAAACCCCACACAAGCCATACTACATCAGACGTGCGGAATTTTGCATCTGGCTACTAAATAAAATAGACCAAGGACAAAATTTCTTAATCACATCATTTGGTCAGATGGGTCGAAATTTATAAATTTAAAATGTTTAATCGAAACAAGGAGCATTATTGAGCGACAGAAAATCCTAGGCACAACAGACCAATGAGGACATGTACAAAAACGGATACGGTTTTATCCCTTTAAGAAAATGGTGACCATTTGAACATTTACTTAAAAAAAATAAGCGTTTTGTTGTATAAACTAGCTTCTTTTACAATCGGAATGTTCTTAATCCAAAGTACTCTTGTTCAGTCCGGCGGTCTGTAATCAAGCTCCGGTTGGGTACTTGATAACCACGACAAACAACAAGAAAAAGAAGAAAGTTTTTTTTTTATGATATACAATTGTTTAAAAAAATAATGCCAACATGTTATACATTGCGGAAATGAGAAAACACACGACTATCGGATAATGCCAAAAGTCAATATGGCGCCCATAAGAAAAACGCCATGATTACGCCGCCATTTTTGATGTTATTTCAAATCAAAAAACAACACTGCATTCTTTGTTAAAAAGTCGCTAAAAGGAATGTTTGTGTTTCAAATGTCTAGCTCCATTTGGTTTTGAATAAAACATTAAGAACGATATCTTAACGTTTCAGTTTTTTGCGGATATCTTCAAAATGATAGCTTAAATTTCTTTACAGATAATTGATCAGCTCAAAAATACGAATCATTGCCAAATTTAAACATAGGCTCTATCTCCACTAATAAGCGAGATCTCCATGGGAAGCCTCGAAATTGAATCACCCGGTATATAAGATCGATAAATCAGTTTTCCTAAAATGTCTAACTCGGTGGTCTATCGTCAACAGCTAAAAGGTTATTAAGCATCTAATGTGGCATTTGTAACTTACGCACAATATTAATAAATTAATATTAAATATCCAGATTGTTCGATGAAATTCCACAATCTCTCAATTATATATTTCTTCTTTTCATGCAGCTTTTAGTAATAGCATACTGCAATTTTGATTTATACATACGTATAATTTGTGATATTTATTTTCGTCAAAGTTAAAGAATTAGTAATGTATGTATAAATCTAAAATTTTTTAAATAATATTTATCAAAGGTATTAAATTGTTCATGGTGGTCCAACGTTTTGAAAAACTAGATCGCCTGATTTAGTCGAGTTTGATTTGTTACTCTGGAGACATATTGAGGAAGAAATTTATGGGAATATTACAACTACGATAGCGAACATGAAGAATAGAAATAAGAGGGTATTAAGATATTTTTCTGGAAACCATGGAAAATGTAATATTTCCACCGAAAATTTGAAGCTGAATAATGATTATTTATTCAGTCTACAATTAACCATTTATTTAATTAGTTATTCTTATGAGAGTACAGAAACGTCAGGTTGCTGAAGAACACCACATAGCTACCAAAGCACCCTTTGTTTTTGTTATCAGTAGTAACTATAACATCCCCATAAACTTACTCTTTAACATGTCCCGAAATAAATAAATTGAACTGGCGATTTAGCTGGCTACGGCGTTACACCACTACAACCAACCCAAGGATCCACTAAAATTCTTTAAATAATTTAGAACATTACGTAAATAAATAATAAAAATTTTAAATAAGTTTCGACTGGTACTAATAAAACTAAGTCTTGGATGATCATAAATTATTGTTCGTTTGTGTAACTGATAGTAGCAGTTTGCAATGACTAAATGTTGCTGCAGGAGAATCATTACATTTGTGCGATTGCTGAATTTCGTCTCGGCAACTACATATTTTATATTAATTTATGAAATATTTTGCATGCGTATAAATGTTAAATTAGATGCTTAATAACCTTTTAGCTGTTAACGATAGACCTACCGAGTTAAACATTTTAGGAAAGTTGATTTATCCATCTTTCGAAGTGTGTCAAGATATACAGGGTGTTCAATTTAAAGTTATTTGACATTTAGCAAATCTCCATTTATTCCGGATAAGTCATATTAGAACCGCAAATGAATAATAACTGTAAAAAATGCGATACTTTTACTATCCAAAATGAGTTCTTTTATTTCTTTATTCTCATTAGTTACCTTAGAACAGGGCCGCGTCTAGGGTTTTACAGACCCTAGGCACACCTGAAATTCCGGGCCCCTCAACCTCACTATCGTATATGAAAGAACACCAATAATAAAAATATTTATTTAAGAAATAAGAATCACATTTTAAAACGTGATAACAACTTAAAAGTTGTTAATTAAAGTTGTTAATTTGTATAAAAATTTTAATGAAGATATGGTATTTTACAAATCTAAAATGTTCTTTTTCTGAGTTTGGCTTCAGTAAATGTTTTCATGATATCATCATGGTAGAGGGTTTTTAGAAAATCCTTTTCAAGTTTGGCAAGCGCGATGGGGATTTACTCCGAAAGTGAAGCGCGCAAATAAATTTTTGCCAGCTTAAAATAGAAAACGGACCCTCGGCATTGCTGACTGGTCGTGTTAGAAAAAAAATCTGATGTGGCCAGGCACATGACTTTATCACACAATATATAAAATTAATAGTTTAGCTGCGTGAGAATCCATTTTATCGAGATAAATCGTAGGTATTGTCAAAGCATCAGCATTGGACACTACCTACACTACGTCATTAGAATACTAATTTATGTCACAAGTGCCGAAAGTACGGAACAGCGCGACGAGCGGTGATGCGGCGCGTCACCGAAGGCTGAGTGTCACTGTCGCATGTGAGCGAGTCGCGCTATCTAGTTTTTGGCAGGAGTGACATTAACGTTTATTGTGCTGCTTTTTGAGAAATGAGTATTAAAAAAATAAATAAAAAATGGTAATATTTCTGTATAGGAAATCTTAGGTTGGTACCACTTTGACGAAACGTCAAGTTTAAAAGGTAAGTCAAATTCTGGCAGATTTATATTTGTTCATGACACTGTAGATGTCACATCCGTACTAACATACTACAATAAAACTACAGTCATCGCTATACTTTATTTACAATTTTCTCAATTTATCGTTTTTAGAATTAGATATAAAGATGGGTTGATATTTCTTATCAACAAGTAATCAAATTGGTGATCTTATTTTATTTGAAATTTGTATTTTGTAATTTGCCGCACTAGAGCGGCAACGTTCCATAGCGGTTCTCCAACCTCTGATATGCCTCTGATGAAATCAGCTGTTTTCGAGTGTGACAGCACAAAAACATATTTGTCAAAATCCTGGCTAGTATGTAGTTTCATATCAATGCAGATGCGACCGATCTCGATCAAATAGAATTTGCTCCTGCAGCTAAACTATTAATTTTACCAAAAAATGTTAGACATAAATTATACAAAATTTCCTCTACTTTAATTTATTATTTATTTATTTTGATGAAATTACAGAAATGGCGGCTCATTTGCAAAATCGTTGAAAAATGCTAAGAGTAAATAGCCAGTTCCTTTGGACCATTTTGAACCAAAAGCTTTTCAGCTCTAAGTTTGGTCATAAAACTTCTAAATATGAACTTTCGTCCCGATACCTTTAGTAGTTTTTCCGGAATCGTCGCCACAAAAATCGTTTACACACACACAGACATACATACACACACACACACACACACACACACACACACACACACACACACACACACACACACACACACACACACACACACACACACACACACACACACACACACACACACACACACACACACACACACACACACACACACACACACACACACACACACACACACACACACACACACACACACACACACACACACACACACACACAGACATTTTTTTGTACCTTGGTCAAAAATGTTCAGGGGACCCAAAAAGACCTATTTCCGCTAAAATCTCAATTTTTTTTTTTTGCATGATTACAATACTTTACCATACTGCGTATGATAAAGTAAAAATCTTAAAATTATTTCGACATTAAGAAAAGGTGGATTAAAATTTGTTATCAAAATAAAATTTAACTTCTCTGAAGCAAATCCTATTCTCTGCGATTTCTATAATAATAATAATAAATAAAACTGTTCTATTTATATTTTTTGTTCATCGATATTTAAGTCTTTGTCAGAAGTCTATAAAATTTGGGTAACTGCAATAAAATATGTTTTGCTATTTCTATAAATAAGTGGAACAAATTAATGGATTCAAATTATAAACAGTGGCTTTATAAGCGAGTTTGGTCAACTAAACAGTTTGGCACAAATCTCTTCTTTTGTCATTTTCAGTTTTTTTTTATACTCTCTCCAAAGTGTTATAGATTCTGCAGTTTACGCTACAGTTTTCCTTATTTTCTTCTCCTTATATAAAAAGCAATTAAACGTAAATCTTAAATACTGGATGGTCGCTTTTTGCTCGTTTATTTGAGGAGCTACAAGAGTTAAATTCAGGGAAACGCATTTTTTGCAATTTCCACATATAACAATAAACAGGATTTTGAATTTTCGTTATTAATTTTGTGCATACATGAATATTGTTGAATGTACGTTTGTCTACAAATGTATGAAAAATCGCTAGTTCCCAAACATGGGTTTTACATATTATTTTATTTTCTTTACGAAAGTTTTAGGAATTATTTTCATTGACATCATGTGAATTCCCCAAAATATATAAAAGCCTGCTGTTTGTCACATTAAAAATAAAGCGTTTGGTACATTGCGGTGCGGTTTTGAGAATACTCGACATTGTTCAAGCATTTTTGTGTCGCGCAAGGAAAAACAGATCATCACGATAGTTTTTTTAGATTTTAACCAAAAATCTCAAAAATTGTATCAAATATCAGCAAACTCTTTTTTTGGCACTGCATTCTTTAGGTAGCCTGAAATGTAATCTTGAATTTTGGAACTTAAATGCACAGGAGATGGCAATCACTGACTAAATTCACTACAGTGTTATTTCATTAGGTACTGTTAAACGAGCGACCAAAAATGCTCCCTGTCTTATTAGAAAATTTGGCATGCACAAATTAACGGAATTCTACCAAGTGCATTTTTTTATTTTTTTTGGGAAGTTATGCTAAACTTATTTTTTTAAATATTTAATTTACTTTTTTCAAAAATGTGATGTTACGTAGGTTCGTCTACTAAAAACTACCGAAGTCATGCAAAGAGCTCCGCCGACTTCCTGGACCTATTTCTGAACACTGTCCCGAAGTATCGATACGGGCGATATGCAATTGAATTTGGGTTGTAATAAATTGTATTATTATTGGTATAAAGTATTATTGTTATATAATTTTCGAAAATTATATATAACTTCGAATTCTAATTCTAAGTCGATTTATTTAATATACAATTAGTGGGCCCTAGCCCCTACAGCATTTAGGTCGATTGGGGCCGCTTACGGGCCCCCCTTTCGCCGGGCCCTAGGCAGATGCCTGTTTTGCCTACTGGTAAACGTGGCCCTTGCCTTAGAATAATTTTCGGAAAATACCAATCATTTCACAATATCTCAGAAACAGTTCATAATAGCCTAATACAAGTTGATGTCAAAACATTTAGGTTAAAAAGCTTCATTTAAAATTCCAATAATATACCTAGTGTTCCTATAAATAAACATAAGTTTGTTGGTACGTTGTTGTGGGACACCTGTAGGTAAGCATGAAGATATTTTCTGCCAAGGGTTTGTTTTTACTCTGTGTATATCTGTTAATATGCAGACATGAATGTATTGCAAATAGGTGGGGCCCTCTTATTGCCTGATATTGTTTCGTGCGGCGCCCGTGCCGTATAAATAAATATATTAATAATATGCTCAACATGTTGTCTTCAGGGGGGCCCACTCAAGGGGGGGCCCACTTGCCATCGGGCAACCTGGCACCACCTGGCCAGTCCGCCACTGGTACACGGAACCTAAAAGGTTGAGAACTCCTGGGCGTCAATTCTCACCCTAGCGCGAGTTCTCGCTAGCGTGAACTAACGTATGACCTTGGATGCAATCAGTTCGAACCGTATTCTATGGGCAGTGTCGACAATGCAGTGTCCTTTACTACCAATCGCAATAACATGAATATAACGGACGTACTCTGCCGGTAGTAAAGGACACTGCATTGTCGACACTGCCCATAGAATACGGTTCGAACTGATTGCATCCAAGGTCATACGTTAGTTCGAGCTAGCGACAACTCGCGCTAGGGTGAGAATTGACTCCCTTATCTACAGCCGTCTACAGCAGATAATCCCTCAATCGAAACTTTGATGTTGGGGGTTTTGGCCACGTTTTCGGGTATTTTTCCCATTGTGCGGCATCGTGATTAAAACGTCGACGAAAAAATAACCAACAAAACTTCTAAGCAAGTCTTTTGAAACGAAAAATAATCACGTACGGCCCCTCCAGATCAATTTGGAATTTGGCGAACGAACAAAGCGTTATCCGCGCCCGGTGTGGCCCACGCACGACCGCCAGATGGCGCGCGCGTTATTGAACGCGTATCGCCGGCGAAACGATCCGTAAAAAATACAGCGGCGTCCGTCGTAAAGGGGTGCAGTAAAAATTGCGAAATAAAAAAAAGAAGGATTACCGGGTGTAATGGCAGTGCTCTCGCAGTGGATATAACGGAGCGAAGGATCCTTCCGTTTTATGCGCCGTTTAAGGATAATATACGGTAGAAGGATTTATTTGGTACATTTTAATTTGGGTACGCTGGGTATGATAATATAATATTTATTTCTTCCTGGTTTGAAATTGGTTGTAAAAGGAGTTTAGGTCGGTGTAGAAGCATCTAAAGATTCTTATTTCTTCGTTGTGTATGGTTTCTAGTCTTATACAGGGTGATTTATTAGTATCCCGGCGGTCGATAGCTACTAAATTTAGAGAAAGAAAAAATGTTTAATACAAAAGTTGTTTGACTCACCAGTTTCTATAACGTAAAATTATTTTTTTCAAATGGCTTTTCCTTGAGTTTTTTAAATGGAACACTCTGTATATTATGTGCTAGTTGAATTGCCCCCCGAGTTCTCTTTAATTTATGTTAAGTATGCCATATGTCCATTTGTAGTACTTTTCGTGATATTTACAATTTAAAGAAGAATGTGTAATATTAACTAATAATGCTATTATTTTTTTGTTATTTTTTGTTTGTCTCTCATTTGTAAATCAGTAATACTGTATTAAAATACAACTTAAAAAACGGTAATTAATACTATTAGCATTTATTAATCATAGAAACACACAATTGGGATCTAACGACACTCAATAAGTTATTGCTGTCAAAATTAGTAACAATATTTGTCTTTTCTCTGAACGATTGGTTATAATTATAGCAAAGAAGAATTAATTAACATGATCTACATTTATGGCGAAGCCGACAGGAATACATTAGTAGCATCCAGAATGTATGCACAGCGATATCCGGATAGACGGCATCCCCAACCAAGTGTTATAAACAGGGTTAGGTTGCAATTTGAAGAAACAGGCAATATTAATCACCAACACAAAGCAAGAACTAAAACGGTGACCAAAGTGGGAAGAGGAGGTCCTACATTGTGGCCACCAAGGTCCCCAGACCTCAACAAACTAGATTTCTTTTTATGGGGATATGTGAAGGAGCTGGTATACCAATCAGCAACTACTACACCTGAAGACATGAAACTTCGTATAACGAATGTTTTTGACAACCTTAGAGTAAATAAGAGGTACATGTTAAGAAATATCTCAAGATCTTTTATACAGCGCGTTAATGCTCGCAGAAGAGAAAATGGGCGTCATATTGAACAACTTCCAAATATGAATTAATATAATAGTTACTTGTTGTGCAATGTTTATTAAGTGTTTATAGTTTGTTTCTGAATTGCCCTGTATATCCTTTAGAAGTATACTGAAAAATCGTATACTTACTTAACTAAAAGTAAACACAAAAGAAACTATGAAAACCATTAAGGTCAGGTTATTTATTTATTTGATATTTAGCAAATCTCCTGTTATTCGGGATGAGTCATAATAGAATGGCAAATCAATAATAAAACTGTCGAAAAGTGCGATAATTTTACTATCTAAAATGACTCCTTTTGTCCTCCAAACAATTTTTTGAAAAAAACATTTTTGACGTTAATTTCACATCACAGAAAGTTTTGATTAAAATATATACATTTTACTTTTTACAGAGTAAGCAGTTTAACTATTTAAATCAACATTTCACCAGCGCAAATCCGGGTAAAGTTTATTATTTCAAGTCCTCTGGCGCCAAACTAAAAGGTTAACTGACATTACGGACTTTAGTTAAGTTGCACTTAAAAGCGCAAACAAATAATCTGTGGTTTAATCTTCAGTTTTTAGTTTACGTGAACTCCCGTTAAAAATAATAGCGATAAAACCAGGCACACAACGATGCTTTACGTTTTAAGCTGAAGTTTTCAATCTAAATAAGCGAGAACTGGAGTCGGGTTTTGAGCGTTAATCCAGAAGAACTAAAATAAATTTAATTATTTATCAACACTCCGTTTCTAGTTGATTTGAAATTGAATCCTCTTTACGGTCGGTGTCGCCTTATCCTTGCGTTATTCTTGCGCTATCCTTGACTCGTTAAAACAACCCTCATTCTCTTCGCAATGCGCCGGATTTCGGCGAAATGACATTTCCTCGAAATATCGTCGACTACGTTGTTCGACAAAGCCTCGCGCATTAAACGTTTCAATCTCTTTGTATCTGTTTTCGCGGCCCTATTTACAATACAAAATACTGCGTGGGCCGTTTCGAGGAATCCGCTGGAATCCTACCCCTATATTTCTTCTTCTCCTTACCCCTATCGCCTAATAAATCAACGCTCGCAAGGGCCAATACGAAACGTTGTTTTCACGAAGAGTGGTAAATACGTTGTCTAAATTAGAGTTTCAGGCCTGTTATAGAATTGTTGAGAAGGAGTTTATAAACTTAAGTTTGTTATACGGCTGTGAACGTAACAATACAGGCTGATTCAAACTCGGCGATTATATGGGGATATTGCTTATTAGCGGAAATTTAGGGTATGTTGACCTTTGGGAGAGTTGCTACGTTTCGTACTGGCCACTAATCTGAAGAGAAATGTCATTTGTCTCATTTGGCATTTGAGATATTTGCAAAAATGTAACCATGTAATCTTTATTAACCAAAGATCAATAACAAGTAAGCTGCATCAGGTTAAACTGGCAGGTGTAGACAAAGGTCGGCGTGTTATGCGACAGTTTGCGTTCTTAATTTGGACGGCCGGCTTCCAGCCCCCCTTATGGGAAGTTACGTGTTTAGAAAAATGCTAATTACTCGAGTACCCTGAGAGATATCACAATGAAACTAACACTGTTCGAACGAGCATTCTTTGGTCAATCTAAAAGTGGAAAAGTCCAATCCGAATTATGTACAGCCGAGGAAAAAAAGATCTTTACATGAGCGAAGCTAGCACCAAGCGTAGGTCGGAGATTGTCGGTCGTCGTATACCTACCTGCTAAAGTCATAAAACCGAGGAGTCGCTCTGTTTCATTTCATTTTAAGTTTTCTGTATATAGATGGCATGAAATTGAGTTTCGTATTTATATAATATATTTTCGATATTCGGAACGAGCGAAACTGCCGCTCGAAGCTAAAGATTGTTGTTCGTTAATATTTTTGTTTCGATTTGCAATTGCAATATTATTTTATTTATACTAAATAAAATATATAAATAAAATATAGTATAAATAATATATAGTAACGTTAGTTATAATTATACAATTTTTAATTAGGCACATATTAAAATACTTCATCGTCATAGCTACGTCGGCGTATGTCTAAAGAAACACCGATTACTACATCGGGTGAACAATTGATTACATAGTGAGCGCGCCAGGTATGTGTAAATATGACATAATCTCTATAAATGCATAACCAAAAATAGCAAAATTTTGGATTTATATAATTTCCAACCGTTCGTTGTTGAGTTTGCACAGTCGGGAAATATTTAATTTAAATATTGAATATTGTTAATATCTACTATTATATTAAATTGTACCATTTACTAACGGAGAGTTTTATTTTGCAAATTATCTCGTAAAAAATATAATGATCAAATATATTACGTATAATATACATTATGTAATATGCAAAGACATCCATCAGCCCACAACAACCGTTTCAGGTAGTCGAACGTATTGCATAAAATATTAGTTTTAGGTCGCACTACATCATGTTTTATTTTAAATTACATATAATTTTTAAATTGTGATTTAATTAAACGAATGGGCATTTTTTAACGACCTTTTAGCTGCTCATTATAATTTATAGAGGTTTCGACTGTATTACACATTTATTTACTTAAGTGTTTGAGATATATTATAAAAGGAACAACATTTATTATATGTCCCACATTTTTTCCCGAAAAAAATATTAGCAAAATAAATATTTCTTTAAAATATAATTTCCGGGGTAATGCCGTAACCGAGTTTGTATTACCAATTGTTATGCAGAATCGGATAATATTGAATGCAAGCAACCATTTTGTTTTTTTATGTAAATTTTCCGATGTTCAGATAAAAAGTTAAAATTCAAGGTTTCTAAGGGACCCTTTTGAGGTTTCTAGATATTGGAGTCAGCCGGTATACATTTTTTATCAATACAAAAATCTAACTAGCGTTGAATTGACTGCTCGTCTTTTCTACAAAAATCAAAATTGAATACTTGGAAAATCAAATATAAAACATACAAATAATCCTTACCATATTCACAGTCCACTCACTAAATATATTATAAATTTCTTATAATTTTGAATTATCAATGTCTCGTAAATTTTATTACACAAGTTTATAAATGTATTATATCAAGACAATTAAGCCATACATATATCAAAATTAGTAAGAAAAAGAATTGAAGGTTGGACATTGAATTTAATATAGCTATGTATATTTATGCATATTTTGATAATTACAAATTGCCAAGTTGGAGGATTTTTAAAATAGCAATCCGTTGTAGGTGTTTTGTCGTTTCCACACGATAAAAATTAAAATCAATTGATTAATTGATATTAAGGTAAGTAACATAAATATAGATTGAAATTTAAATAAATTTAAATTTAAATTTTTTTAGATGTTATCAACATATTGTTCTGATGTGATATCATTCATATTGGATTGTTCTCTTACATATCACACATAAAAGAAAAAGCGTATGGATTATGGATGTTATTATACTGAAATTGTCGGTATACCTACTAACAATAAGAATTAATTTACTGTGTATTTTAAAATACATAACAGTGCACTTTTGTCAGTCGGATATCCGAAACATATAAATAGGCGAAATTCGATTTCATTCCATACATACAGAAAAATAAAACGAAACGAAACAAAAGTGACCCTTTGGTTTTATGACTTTAGCAGGTAGGTATCCGACGACCGACAATCTCCGACCTACGTTTGGTGTACGCTAGCCGCGGTCATGTAAAGATCATATTTTCCTCGGCTGTACATTGGTATCCGTAGTTAATTAATAACTGATTAGATGACACGAAATATGTTGAAAAATTGGGATATTCAATAGGCTGTATCTCGTTGACATTTTGTTCAATCTTAATAAAACCAACACCATTCGATTTCCCTCTTCTTAAACTAGAGAAATGCCAAAAAGTCCGATCGCGATTATATAGCTATGAAATAGCAGGCGTAGACAGAGGTCGACGTGTTATGCGACAGTTTGCGTTCTTAACTTGGACGGCCGGCTTCCAGCCCCCTTTATGGGAAGTTACGTGTTTAGAAAAATGCTAATTACTCGAGTATCCTGAGAGATATCGCAATGAAACTAACACTGTTCGAACGAGCATTATTCGGTCAATCTAAAAGTGGAAAAGCCCGATCCGAAATATGTGAATTAGTATCCATATTTAATTAATAACTGATTAGATGACACGAAATATTAGCAAAAATCGGGATCTACAACTATATTTTACCACAGAAATATTCTCTGATGAAAGCCCCAGTAGGCAGCGCTGCCTACAGCTCCAGAAATGCATCACCCCAGGATTTCGTCCAGGCGCGTTTTAAGAAAGTTTTAATTAAAATTTCTCTATCCTTTCTTCGCTTACCACCAAGAGAGTTGCGGTTTTTCCCCACGAAATAGTTTCCCGAACAATTGATGTATGTATAATGTATTATATATTCCGTGGTGTTTATATTTAATTAATTTCCGGGACGGTAGGGGACGCAGCTCGCCGGTTGTTTGACTCGGTCGGTAGCCGATGCCGTTGCGCGGAGAGTCGCTAATTACGCGGCCGGTAAAAAAGAGTTCCTCTGCGCCGGCCCCTAATTGCTTGTACAAAATTTATAATTGGATATTTACTCTGTTAATAGGGAATGGTTTTATTCGGATCCGCAGACTGCCGACTGGACTTCATTAACTTTATTTCTCAAAGGATGTACCTTTCTGGTAATAACGGGTACTTCATTCTTTTTTTGCTAGTGTCGATCTAATTATTAAACGTGCGATTTGTTTCGTTCTTTTTTGTAGCATTTTTACGATGATTTAATTTTTTTCTCTTGGGTATTTGGTCGTTCTTGGTTCGTTAAATCGGATAGGTGTCAAATAAGAAATTTGTGTGTTTGGAAAACATTTTTGACAGAAATCAGTAATAAATAACTAAAAGGAAAACTTGAATTTGAGTTTCTAGAGAAAATTTTAATGAAAAAAGATAAAATCTGGTGTGGCCAGGCACATGACTTTATCATACCATATATTAATAGTTTAGCTGCATGAGATTCTAATTGATCGAGATCAGCCATGTCTGCATTAAAATAAAACTACTAGAACTAGACAGATATTTCGATTAGATTTACAGTATGTAATGTCAAAATATCTAAATTTGACACTACCTACTGTCATTAGAATCACAATATCTGACAAATCCTGGCTAACTAGTTTTAATACTAAAGTATTTTAATGCAGTACGAGCGATCTCGATGAAATAGAATTTGCTCATGCGGCTAAACTATGTATTGTACCAAAAAGTGTCATAGTCATCAATTATTCAGAATTTCCTCTACATTAATTTTCGCTACGATTACTATACTTTGTCATACTACGTATGATAAAGTAAGAAGGTTGTTGATTCTGATGATTAATATGTTATATTGGCTTCTAGCATACTATATTTTCGGGTATTACCACGTCCTCAGTGCTAACTACAAAAGATCATAAAGAATTATGCTCAATATTCCAAATAAGTTGTAAGGTTAACATATCGTCTTACAATCTTTCTTGCGTTTATTCGCGAAAACGTAACAACATTGCTATCCGCACTTGAAATACACATTGACTTTGTGAACACCAAGATGTTCCAATATTGTTTCACATACAGGGTTGCCAGATTCGTCTCACAAGAATGCCGGAGATGATGGGGGGAGGTATAGTCTATAAGATTACAAAAGAATATAAAATAATTGTTAAAAAAACAATATTTATTTTTAAAGTAAAAATATTAAATTAATTGATGTAGGGTCAACTTGGTTCTATGATTAAAAAAGTGAGGCTGTTTCACCTCACATGTGCAAAACCCAAACAGCTCTAAAACTCAACTTTGCGATTTTGGCAAAGAATAGTTCATAATCGCCTATGCAGTTTCCATTTCCAAATGCCACGTTCTACAGGATTGCAGATATTTTGCGCTTTTTAATTTTGTTTCTTTTACAATTTTCTTATACGGCTAAGAAAAAACCGTCTTTGAATACGTCGATTTTTACTATAAAAATAACATTTTGATGTAATGGCAATCCCATATTTGAAAGTTATTTTAATATAACATTTCATTGTCTTAATGGTAGCGGAAGAAAATGTATGGCTTAAAGACCATAATTGAAATTGCAAATATTGATAACTTTGAGTAGCATGGAGGTTGTAAATGGAATACAAAAATGTACTCTGGAACTTTATTTGCCCTGAATACGAATGCGAACTCAAAATTACGTAAGACATCCGGAAAAGTGAGGTCAAGTGTCAAAACTGTAATTTTAGCAACATTAGTAAATGTATGCCATTTGAATTCAATCTCCAAGAAACCTCAAAAGCAGTATAAAATACACAATGTAACACTAATTTTCAACTATCTTTTTCTAAAAAAATTTCCTATGTACACGGCCATCATACTATTGTATGCTGTTATTAACCTAATGGTGTCACTTAAAGAATATGTCGGTTCCGTCTTAATTCAAAAACCATTGAAGGTCGGAAATTTACTTTACGATAAATATGTGTACATATTTCGATAATTAAAAACCGAGTTTTTTTAATTAACACACCGATTTAGATATTTTGTCATGTTTCCATACTTTGTGTTCTCACTGTATAATGGCGGTTTTACACTATTGTTAATGGCACTATACGTAATTTTTTATTGCTTAAAAAGTTGTAAAACATTTTGCGTGATAAATTGCGTAGTGTAAAATAACTTGAATAACATTGAATAGGTATGTAAAATTCAACAAAGATATGCCTCTGTCTGCCTATCGTCTGGTTAAAAGTAAAAGTAAGTAAATAACATTTCAAATAATTACAAAAACCTGACTACAATAGAATACTAATAAATATAATGACATTTTCCATAAAATTAATAGATTTTAATAACACTTATTGATCGTATTTTCGTTTAGATACGCATTTATCAGCATTTGGGCACAATTAATTCGTGCTTCAATAAAATATAACAAATTGTTAGTTAGTAACTTTTACCATTTTACCTTTAAGCCGACGATATATTATTTACAATAATGTAAAACTATTTCCTTCATGTTTGATTTTGCCGGAGATGCTTGAATGCCTGCCGGAGACCCGAGATGAGCCTCAAATGCTGCAGACTCCGGCGCAATGCCGGAGACCTGGCAACCCTGTTCACATAGCGTACGTACGCGCGTGTTTCTCCTCCTCATCGCATTCTCCATGCATTTGCGTGTTGAATTGACGTTTCGCAACCGCTGACGTTCTAAATAAACTCAATATTTTTTTCGACACGATTCCAATACAAATAATCAATTAGCCTTAATTTGTCAAAAATACAATAATCTAATATTCGTAACTATCATGACCAATAATAAATAGAATGTAACAAGTTTCTAACTGCTTTTAAGGCTCCGTTTCAAAAATATCGCAACTCCGAAACAAAATATTTTGTTACGGTGTTTTTTACTTTATCATACGCAGTATGATAAACAAAAAACATATTATATTATCATTATAACTAAACACATTCTGACAGTACACAGAAATAATGAATCGCGAATTTTGACACTTTCCCTCTTTTGTGGCGAGTGGTAAATAGCGCCCCCTGGTATTTTCCCAGGCGTACCCATTTTCTAATTCATTGGAGGCACGCAGCGAAACGGTTTTTGTCCAACGGCAGATGATATATCACGACACTTTTATGTTTTATTTCAGAAGCGACGGGCGGGTAGGAAAGAGAGACCTTTTTTTCGGTTTCCTTTCGAAGAGCGAAAAGCGTGACCTTTATAACTGCGAAATAAATTGAAAAATAAATTAAATTTAAGGTTATGGTATTTACCTTTGGTGGTAAAAGTGAAAAGTTAAGGCCATAATGACGGTTAACGGTTCACCATCAGTAGTAACTAATAATTTTAGCCCAAATAAAAACACCACTACCTCAAAGCGAACATAGTCACGTTTAGATTTCGATTTAGTAATAAAACGAGTTTTTTATTGGTCTGGGAATCCGTTTTCCGTTTTTCCTTATTCTCTATGTCTTCTCTATACATCTCGGGAAACATTGCAAATAAGTGTATAAATTCCCCTGGAGAACAGCACGAAAGGGTATTTTATGTGGCCTATATACCTTTATATACCAGGTAGTTGGGAGGGGCCTCCAATTTGGAGTGCTGTACGGGCTTCTAAAGCTCTGGGGGGTTCGTGTACTTTGGCAACACAGGCAGATGCTGTGACCGAGCTTGCGTTATCCCTGTATCTCTCTCTGTGTTGCTACAAGTACGTGGATATCGAGACAAAAAGAAAACAACGAAAAATAAATGATCTCTCTACTTTGCAATAGACCAAATCTGAAAAAAAATATTAGATACTCTAATTTTCATGAATTTAATTTGTTATGTGTTATATTTTCAATACTTTTTCTGATATTGATTGTCACATCGTTTTACAATATTCTGGATTCGTTATTTTGAAGGCTTTATATCAATTGCAAATAAAAGATGACAAGAGATATTGACGATTTTGTTTTTTTAATGTTTATTAATTTTCTATAAGAATTGTTGTTATTATTATTAATCTGGAAATACACTGTATTTTATTAAGTTTCGTCAAGAGATGTAAGAAATGTCTAATGCAAATGTCCATAACGGCGATCTAGGCCTTCGGGGTGAATGCAATTTGAGTTTAATGCAACAAATGGATTAAGTTTTTGGTATAAAAAATATAATTAATTACCTTTCGAATGATTGACACGAAAATGATATAAAAATACAATTATTATTATTCTTTTGATTGTTCTTTATTCTTATAGAGACAGGTGCGTAGATAAAGAATAAATTCATACTCGAAAATTCTACGAAACACGACAAACGAGAAAAAATATTTCTGACGACTACGTGGTCATTTCTGGTTTTGATTATGAAAAGTTTTCCAATGCTTGTAATATATTTTTTACAAATACGAACGTTACTGGATAGGAAATTGGCCGAGAAAAACATTTCTGAAGACCGCGTTGCTCTAAGTTGCTCGGCTCGCGAAAAAATGACAAAAAAACGCGAAAATCATAGTTTACAACTTCTTTTAGTTAAAAGAAACTAATAATCACAATAAATTTGGTTTGCTAAGTAATAAACTAATCAACTATTTAAAATTAGCCAATACATGAACCCGACATGATGTTTTAAAAAGACTTAGCGAACTACTGTTTTTTATATCACTTGGTAGGGTGTAAATAATTACTCATATAATTTGGGAGTTTATTATTTATGCATTTATATCCCAACGTGAGTGCCTGATATACCGTTCCTTGTTTAATATTCAAAACATTTTATTTACTCAACATGGACTCGATACTGGTTAACCTGAAGCTTTGTAATAAAATTCTGAGTGCTCGATTTTGTTGTACTTGAATCTTTTTAATGTCTTTGTACACAAAAATAATATACTGCTGCAATAGTAAAAGTATGGTTCTATAATCGTATGGTACAAAGATATTCTAGCTTTTAATGTAAGTTTATTAGATATTCTTCCTAAGTAGCTAATCTTTCGACTCACCTTTTTAACTATATATTCCATATTACTCGTAAATTTCAAACTATTATCTAAAATGACACCTAGATATTTCGAATTAAGATCGAAGATCTAATTAAGATTTTGGTCCATGGTACAGTTTTTGACGCTGATTACGCTGGAGTAACTGGATTTTCTCTATATGATAGTGTACCGAAGTTATGACTTGGTTAAGTATCAAAAACTGCCAATTCACTATATTTGGAATTGTCAGAGCGAACTTTGTTTGATCTAACCATATTTTGACGATTCCAACGTTACTGGATAGGAAATTGGCCGAGGAAAACATTTCTGAAGACCGCGTTGCTCTAAGTTGCACGGTTCGCGAGAAAATCCCGAAAAACCGCGAAAATCATAGTTTACAACTTCTGGGGAAACGGTACGCATTACGGGAATCGAATTAAGATTTTGATCCATGGTACAGTTTTTGACGCTGATTACGCTGGAGTAACTGAATTTTCTCTATATGATACGGTACCGAAGTTATGACTTGCTTAAGTATCAAAAACTGCCAATTCACTATATTTGGAATTGTAAAAGCGAACTGTGTTTCTATTTTCTAATTTATCCCAACATTTCAATATTCTGAAGGTACACAGTTACAAGTAAAATATTGCAATTTCATCATTGACGTTCAATAACTTTTGCAATGTTTGATGCATTTTGGTATTTTTGTCACCAGTTTGTAACCAAGTTCAACCGATGTTGACATTACTCGACATTACTTGTACCCTTAACATAATTACTATAATAGCTTGACTCTTCTCAAATAATATTCCCATAATACAAATACAATTTACACTTATTCCATAAAATAAAACAACGAACTAACTTATAAGTTATGTACATCTTAAAATTAAGGGTATCCCAATTAAATAACTTGAACGAACACAACGAAAACTACTTTATTTGATATTCATTTTCGGACCGATTAACGGTTCCATTGTTAAACTTATACTTGGAGGCGCGTGTGAGTGGACTGTTAATTAGCAGATCTTCGGGCGAGTTGGGAATAAAGACGACGTTTACCTTGGCAAAGTTATGGGACGGACGGATAGAACGATGGCGCGCACAGTGTGTACATATTTAACGAAGGACCGCCGTAATTTTAACCGGCGCTGAACGGATATCCTGGACCGCAATCTCTGCCTCTGAGGTCTCCCTCCGCCCTCCTACGTATTGTACGGCATACGTACCGCAAAATTGTTACTCTCGCAGCCCATAATTTGATTAATAATACTCTGCCAAAGTGAAATTTAATAGGCAAGTTAGCAGCTAAGGTATCTAAAGACATAAAACATATATTTTAGTTAGTTTTTTATTAAAAAAGAACAGTAGATTTATAAAAATTAACGATTGTTATTACAAGATTACAAGTTGGAGTACAGATTACAAATTGGAGTGCAGAACTAATCTTCTCTTTTGTTTAAAGAAAGAAAACCGGGACATTTGAAGTTTTTTACGCGGTTTTAACAATATGGCGGAGGTGCCGGTAACACTCCGATAGAAAAAGTACATACCACAAACATCACTAAGAAATGAACATGAGAATGACCAAGAAGACAAGTAAATCATGCTTACGTTACCACCAGGGGATCAGAAATTAATTTAAAATGATATTAATCGCAAAATACACTCTCATCAAGTTTTTGTCAAATGAATTTTAATCTGTTGTGTTTTTTCTGTATCCTAACATATCTTGATTTCAACACCAGAAGTGTTCTGAAAGTTATATCTATTACAGATTTGCAAATAACGTGGATAAAAATAATGAATAGTGTAATCTTCAGACAAATTGTCATATTGACAGCGAAGTAAATATCGGCGGATGACAAGCTATGAACCAACAAAACAGTCGATATGTATGTATTTTTTATTGGTGCTTGCTTATTGCTGGATTAAATAAGTCAGATAATTACACTTTTTAGTTTAAATTTTATTCAAAATTCATCAATTTATACAAAGGTTAACAGATTTGCCAATCCATAAACTCTTTGCCTTATATTCTTTATCCTTATATTCTTTTCGAGTAATACCTGTCATGTCAGGACTTGCGCGGCTTCTACTATATCTGGTGGAGTACAAATGTGCGATAAACATAATGGATTCTAATAGCGAACATCAGAATAATTTTTTACTTTATCATACGCAGTATAATGAAGTATTGTAATAGTGCCGAAAAAAAATTAGATTTTAGAGGAAATAGGCCTTCTTGGGTCCCCTGATAATTTTTGACCAAGGTACAAAAAAATGTCTGTGTGTGTGTGTATGTATGTATGTATGTGTAGGTATGTGTGTACTCGATTTTTGTGGAGACGATTCCGGAGAAACTACTGAAGGTATCGGGACGAAACTTTATAACGAAGTTTTATAACCAAACTTAGGAACTGGACGTTTCCTCTAAGCATTTTTCAAGGATTTTGCAAATGAGCCGCCATTTCTGTAATTTCCTCAAAATAGTTAAATAATAAACTAAAGTAGAGGAAATACTCAATAATTTATGTCTGCGACATTTATTGGTAAAATGAATAGTTTAGCTGCAAGAGCAAATTCTATTTGATCGAGATCGGTCGCATCTGCATTGATATAAGACTATATAGTGAGCCAGAATTTTCCAAATATTGTCAGTCTAATGACAGTACCGGTAGTGTCAATTGCTGATGTTTTGACAATATCTCACTATATCTACTGTCAATAGTAAAAAGATCTCATATTGTGATATCGTGTACGGTCCTTGCCTGACGGCGTCGGATAGGCAGCGTGTTCAGCGTGTCCAAAATGCATGTGTTCTGTTTGTTTTTGGTTTGAGGAGTATGATCATGTATCGAATGGGCTGGGCGACTTGGGGTGGTTGAACATGGATAACACTAGGGTGTTGCATGCAGCAATATTATATCCTAAGTTGCTCTCCAAGAGGATCCCACAATACCTCATGCGGAAGATACGCTGTAGAACGGATGTCCAAAACCTTAATTTAAGATTCAGGGGTTTGTTTGCTCCACCTGCCCATCGCGCTGAGCTGTATAAACGGTCATTCTCTTACCAGGTCAGTCACATATACAATGGTCTCAGGGAAGATATGAAAAAATTATCGTTAAACAGTTTTGCGGGAAAGGTGAAGTGTTGTCTGTTTGCTCAACAGGGGGGACTTAAGGCATTAAGCGCACGTCGGAGCGTTTTTTGTTTGCTTTTGTTCGTTAGTTTTTTGTTTTGATAAGTTCTCGGAATTATTGTTATATTATTGGTACAATTATGTCTTAGTTCTAGTTTCCGTAAGGGGTTGAGTGGAAGAGCTCGGCAATTTGGAAACAAGTGTGCTGATCTCCGCCCTAAATATAAATATTATTTTGTTGCATTTAATATTGTTTTATGTTATTAAAGGAATTATTTATTTATTTAATTATTTATTTATCTGTCAAATCCTGGCTAACTAGTTTTATTTTAATGCTGACACGACTGTTCTCAATCAAATAGATCCTCATGCAGCTAAACTATTAATTTTATATATGGTATGATAAAGTCATGCGCCTGGCCACATTAGATTTTTTTTTATATGTAAATTTTTTTCCTGTCAGATGTTTTTCTCGCAATTAATTCGCAGTATCTGCACGAATATGTACCTTATTATCTGACACACACTATAATATTCTTTAATCCATTAAAAACAGCCAAACAACTCTACGCCAAAACACCATCAATCAATCAATACCCTAATTTGACAGTAACTCCTGACCTTTTCGCTCCCAAAAACACAGGCCTGCTGTTTAGGCCGTCTCTAAGATAAGACGTGGGTCACGGAGACGTAGGAGCCCGTCCTTTGTTAAGTTAAGAGTCCCAATTAGGAATAATTTGTATCTCTCTCCCGTTGTTGCTGATGTTGTTTATCTCGCCTTTTTCTCTTCTGTCGTTATTAAGCCATCCTTTGCTAAACCTATTAGCGTCCTGGGAGTCTTAAATACGCACCATAGACGTCCATTAGCCGGGAGTTAGATGCTTCAGTACAATTATAACTTATGCCAGGGGAGTGGTGCCGTTTTATTTCGCTGGTGTTAACTTCCGGTTTAACCGGATGTACGATTTAGGGTAGAGGGTTTTGGGAAGAGGTCAGATCAAATGTAAGATATGTAAGACGGGAAATTTATTATCGAATTATAGGTACTAGTCGACACACTGTATTGCTTAGTGAATATGATCCACACTTAATTTTGTAATGTTTATATTATCAGTTATGATGCTGTGGAAATTTTTTATTATTTAAGTTAAATTTTGCAATTTTAAATTCTGTTGGATCCAGGTATTATTCTAAGGTTTTTTACCACTTAGTCAATAGTAAACCTAATTTTCACTGTTCTAGAGAAAGGTTACAAGCCAAGTTTTAAAAAATTTCTCTACCGATTTGTGACATAGTATTATTATTATTAATTTTTCGATATGTTTGTGATTCTATTTTAGAAAGGGATGATTTACTTTCTTAGGATGGCTTGTCCCTTTTTCGTACGTGAAATGGTGAGAAAAAAGGTCGTATTGCATTTACATTAATATAGACTAGTGGACCTATAGACCACCTGTTGGGAAAATCAGTGGATCGGTACATCGCAGGAATCGATAGACCGCATACACAGGCTGTCTTAAAAAACACTTTTTTCGCAAAATCAAACATTTAAGTTGATATAAAGTTGTTTCTGTGAACTCATATATACAACAAATAAAAATCGACGCAATTAAAAAAACAAAGTCTCCGCAAGAGAAAGAGAAAATATAAGTTAATAAAATAAATATAATATAAAAATAATAAAATATAATTATAGTATAATTAATTTACAGTTAATTTACAAAAAAGCTACAATTGTTAAAATTACTCAATTTTATGGCAAGTGCAGGAAACCTTAAACTTGCAGTAAAGTAATATTTTTATATTATTATTTCACAATCTATAGTTAAAAATTTTCAACTTGAAATATACTTTATCCTAACTACACAACAATTGCAAAAATGTATAAACATTATGCATATTGTGGGAGATCTATTTTTTCTTAATTGGGTCATATGGGGTTATATGTGGGTTCATAGAGGCAACTGAAATCAACTTAAAACTTTGATTTTCCAAAAAGGTATTTTTGTACTGCTTGGTTGGTCACTACTCTTACAGATTGGTGTCGTAGATTAATAACATTGTAGATATATTGCAGAATCTGTAATACATGTATAATAAGATTAGTATTTTAAAATAACAAATAAGCAATGATAAATAAGTACGTAAAACATATGATTGAGGCTAAAAATTAAATTAGTTCCTGAGAAAACATTTTGTCAATTTACAAGTATAAAGAATCCCACCTTTTAGCCGAAGAAAATACCACATTTAGCTGGCCGTGTGCAAAACCGGGTTGAAGTAAATACATTTCAACTAAATCCAAAGTTTGTCCTCATTTATGGTTATAGCAATACAGACCTTGATTGTATATATATATTATATATATATATATATATAATCAAAAAATAAAATAAAAAATAAAATCACATTACGGGTGACAGAGAATTACGATTGACCGCATTGGTCAATAACCTACTTCAATAACCCTTCCGAACCACCAATGTGGGTATAACTTTCTTTAAACCAAAATTAGCTTCCTTATTCCTCCAGGCTATTTATCACATCGTAGACGTTACCTGTAAAAAATCAAATTAAACTAAATTCAACTACATATACTAAAATGAATGTAAACTCAAATAAGGTTAAATTGTTTTTATTCTTTCAAATTCTAATAAATGTTTCATTAGAGGAAAAATTCTTGTTTGTTTTCTTTGGAGTCATTTCCCTTTAAGGCATAATCGAGCTGATGTTTACATTCTACGCTATCTGTGTCATCTGTGTCTTTCGATATACTGTGACATGGAAGATCTTTTGTATTTGGGGCTAAGTACGTACAAATTAGTCACTGTACGACAGTTTGTTTATATCCTAAAACTATTAATAAAAATAATTCTGTAGTATACATAATCTCTAATAAACTCATCTTACTCTATGCGTGCGGTTGTTTGAGAAATTCACCATCAAGAAATTTGGTTAGGTGGTGTTTCTTGACATTCTTGACGAATGGTTATAGGGTTTTTAACTGCTATTTGTGGGGATGGAGTTGCTTTTAGGCCCCGCAGATAATGACTAACAT
The DNA here is from genome assembly GCA_964023965.1 of Melinopterus prodromus. Classification (NCBI taxonomy): domain Eukaryota; kingdom Metazoa; phylum Arthropoda; class Insecta; order Coleoptera; family Scarabaeidae; genus Melinopterus; species Melinopterus prodromus. The sequence continues at coordinate 66,441,355 of OZ030392.1, forward strand.
ATATGAAAAGGTTCTGAGGTTCTGGTTGCTCTTTTCTAGCTAGCAACCATGACGAAGCGAATAATCAGCTGTTGGAATGTTGAGGCGCGTTCACCAAAATCGCTAGCGTATTGGAAAATTTTGAAACAAAAACGCCCGAGAGGCCGTTTTGCGTCGATTTTAAAAACTCACGCAACGTAGAATGGTCCATATAGATATATAGAGCGACGGTTGCGCTTCGCGCGCCCGAATAGTGAAATGTATGTGAAATGGTGAGGAAAAAATATGTGAGTTGTTTTACTATATAATGGACAAGACCATACAGCATTATTTCCATTCGACTATACAAAGCAATTACATTACTCGAAACTGAAATAATACGTATTAACTAATGGATCAATTGAGCCAAACCGAAGACATCGATAACGTTCCGTCAGAGCGGAAACTATGGCTAAAAGTGCGCCCACCAGAAAAGTCGAGTAAATGAATATTGAGCCCGGAGTTTAATACATTTACGTTCAACTTAATCATCCGGCGGAGGCAATCTAAAGAATTGAAACCGGCGATGCATTCAATAATTCTGTAAGTCCGTTTTCCGGCTCCGATCTTGCGATCCATCTAAAAGTGGATTATCAAGCTCGAGTAAAACAGAAATGTAACTACTTCGGTCGGTTTTCTCTCCGCTCGCTGTTGTGTACAGCACCAAGCGAAATTTTTCAAGTGTAATTATCTTTCTCTAACGTATTTTATCAGTATCTCCAAAAGTATATCCAAAAGTTCAGCAAAGCGAATCTAAGGTCTCAGGTCGAGGAAATTACATATTACGTCCAGTATAGCACATATATTCACATGATACTTCCAGTACATCGACTATAACTGGTATACATAATAATGCTTACATTGTACTTAATGCTACTTTATGCTGACGTAGGATTTTTGAAACTTAGATTTTACGTTGTTTATCGGTGGTTGAATGTTATTATTTCGCTTCATGTGCGATTACTGAGCAAAGTAGTTGGGATACAAATTATTATTATACACGTTTACGGATCAGATACATTGGGTAATTAATTCTAAAAAGTACAGCCCTCTATCTATTTTAGTTTGTTCAGGAGGATTTTTGAAACTTAGATTTTACGTTGTTTATCGGTGGTTGAATGTTATTATTTCGCTTCATGTGCGATTACGAGCAAAGTAGTTGGGATACAAATTATTATTATACACGTTTATGGATCAGATACATTGGGTAATTAATTTTAAAAAGTACAGCCCTCTATCTATTTTAGTTTGTTCAGGAGGATTTTTGAGACTTGGATTTTACGTTGTTTATCGGTGGTTGAATGTTATTATTTCGCTTCATGTGCGATTACGAGCAAAGTAGTTGGGATAGAAATTATTATTATACACGTTTATGGATCAGATACATTGGGTAATTAATTCTAAAAAGTACAGCCCTCTATCTATTTTAGTTTGTTCAGGAGGATTTTTGAAACTTAGATTTTACGTTGTTTATCGGTGGTTGAATGTTATTATTTCGCTTCCTGTGCGATTACGAGTAAAGTAGTTGGGATACAAATTATTATTATACACGTTTATGGATCAGATACATTGGGTAATTAATTCTAAAAAGTACAGCCCTCTATCCATTTTAGTTTGTTCAGGAGGATTTTTGAAACTTAGATTTTACGTTGTTTATCGGTGGTTGAATGTTATTATTTCGCTTCATGTGCGATTACGAGCAAACTAATTGGGATAGACATTATTATTATACACGTTTATGGATCAGATACATTGGGTAATTAATTCTAAAAAGTACAGCCCTCTATCTATTTTAGTTTGTTCAGGAGGATTTTTGAAACTTAGATTTTACGTTGTTTATCGGTGGTTGAATGTTATTATTTCGCTTCATGTGCGATTACGAGCAAAGTAGTTGGGATACAAATTATTATTATACACGTTTATAGATCAGATACATTGGGTAATTAATTCTAAAAAGTACAGCCCTCTATCTATTTTAGTTTGTTCAGGAGGATTTTTGAAACTTAGATTTTACGTTGTTTATCGGTGGTTGAATGTTATTATTTCGCTTCATGTGCGATTACGAGCAAAGTAGTTGGGATATAAATTATTATTATACACGTTTATGGATCAGATACATTGGGTAATTAATTCTAAAAAGTACAGCCCTCTATCTATTTTAGTTTGTTCAGGAGGATTTTTGAAACTTAGATTTTACGTTGTTTATCGGTGGTTGAATGTTATTATTTCGCTTCATGTGCGATTACGAGCAAAGTAGTTGGGATACAAATTATTATTATACAGGTTTATGGATCAGATACATTGGGTAATTAATTCTAAAAAGTACAGCCCTCTAATCTATTTTAGTTTGTTCAGGAGGATTTTTGAAACTTAGATTTTACGTTGTTTATCGGTGGTTGAATGTTATTATTTCGCTTCATTTGCGATTACGAGCAAAGTAGTTGGGATACAAATTATTATTATACACGTTTATGGATCAGATACATTGTGTAATTAATTCTAAAAAGTACAGCCCTCTATCTATTTTAGTTTGTTCAGGAGGATTTTTGAAACTTAGATTTTACGTTGTTTATCGGTGGTTGAATGTTATTATTTCGCTTCATGTGCGATTACGAGCAAAGTAGTTGGGATACAAATTATTATTATACACGTTTATAGATCAGATACATTGGGTAACTATTCACTCACACGCACATTCATACACTATTACATAATCCATTACAACTCCCACGCAAAAAAATCTGCTGTGGCCAGGCACATAACTTTATCATACAACATATAAAATTAATAGTTTAGCTGCATGAGATTCTATTAGATCGATATCGATCGTGTCTAAAAATACAAAATGATATAAAGAATGCTGGTAACAGCAGGCTGTTCCACTAGCGTTGCTACATATATCTCTATCTCATCCGACGTAGTGCCACTTACGCACTACGCATGCGTCAAGATCGTGGATTCGATTGGTTGGATTGGATCCATAGGCTGCCACTGTGCTGCCACCAGCTGCCACGTGTATAAGGTTATCTATGGGCTGTCAATGGTTTGGCGTTAGTGATGCCGAATATTACCGGTTAACAGCCGCGATAATACCGACCGCGCACATTAAGCTACAATAGCGCCATCTATTGTAACATAGTCGTTATGACCACATAAATATAAATTCTACCGTTACAAATGTAACAAAAATTCCTTATCCTGTATGAATTTGGGGCGTTTACCTTAATCGTAAAGAAAACCGATCGAATAATAGCTGAAACTACTATAAATTCGGTCGTAGAACGTTTAATTCTGCAGCAATCGGTGCAGTGGTAATCATGAGTCAGGTGTAATAACTTTGCCACCTAATGCTATACCAGCAGATAACAGCACAGTAATCAAATACGCGTGCTTTCGTAGCACCTACATTAACCACTGCAGCCGAGAAAATTATCAGTATTTCGAAATCACCTCATTTAAAAATAGCAACGAACGCTTATTTCAAATTGGATGGTCTAATCTCTAATGTGTTAAAGTCACGGAATTTTTCCGCAACCGAGTTATAATGCGTGAACTCGAACTTTATATTACATAATAGCGAGTGTTCGGATAAAATGCGAGAATTGGTGTAATTTTACATCTCAGTTGTATTTTTACATTGTCATTGTTTATTCATACGGTCATTTTACAAGAATTTGGCCGGAATATTACTAATTGTAATGTAATTTTAAATAAAATATAGGGTGCTGGGTAATAATTTTATATCTATTTCAATGTAATATTATTTGAAATATTGAGTAATTCTGATTTCTATAATTTTATTAAAAGCAGAAACCTGTTAAATATATTTATATCAAACATATCATCATCACTCCTTCTAGGCAGGAACCACACTCAATTATCTTCTATTTTTAACAAGTACATCATATGTTGGTGCCATGATAACAGGAGAGATTTTAAAAGAATTGCTTAAAAAAGCCATAGTTAACTAACTTCTGCAATGCAGCGTTTAGCCTTAAATATGTGCTATCTGTTTGGAAAACTGCGGAAATAGTGATGATTCCCAAGCTAGGAAAACCACCAAATGAAGCATCCTCCTACAGGCCAATTTCTTTACTGCCCACATTGTCAAAACTGTTTGAAAACCTACTTGCAAAACGACTGAAGCCAATCTTAGATGAAAAAAACATCATACCCACTCATCAGTTTGGATTCAGAAACAAACATTCCACAATTGATCAGGTACACAGAATAACACTGATAATAGAAAGAACTTTAGAAGAAAAAAAAGTATGTTCCTCCATATTCTTGGGTGTGGCAAAAGCCTTCGACAAAGTTTGGCACGAAGGTCTATTCTATAAGCTGGATCGGCTACTACCCTTCGACTATAGCAAACTATTAGGATCATATCTTTCTGACAGATACTTCCGCATAAAGCAAGATAATGAGTTCTCAACCCTCAAATGTATTAAAGCTGGAGTACCACAAGGTAGTGTACTTGGCCCAATTCTTTACCTTCTATATACACATGATCTTCCGCAACCAGATGGTGTTACCGTTGCCACGTTTGCTGATGACATTGCTATCATGGCAGTAGATACAAATGTTGAAGGATCAACACTAAAACTGCAGAATGCTGTCAGCGATGTTAGTGATTGGATGCAACGGTGGCTAATTACATTGAACGAAACCAAATCAGTTCACATAAACTTTACCCACAAGCGAATACGATACGTCCCAGTTACAATAAATTTCACCACCGTACCCTACTCGAACACGGCAAAATACCTCGGTATGACGCTAGACACCAAGCTCCGCTGGAAAGCACATGTTAAAAAGAATCGAGAAGAATTGGGCATAAGATACAAAAAAATGTATTGGCTTATTGGTAGGAAGTCGTCTTTGTCGACATATAATAAACTCCTACTTTACAAGCAGATACTTAAACCTGTGTGGACCTATGGTATCCAACTGTGGGGCTGCACTAAGCCAAGCAATATCACCATCATTCAACGCTTCCAAAATAAGGTGCTAAGAAACATCGTTGGTGCACCGTGGTATATACGAAACAGAAATCTCCACAGGGATCATGAGATGGAATTAGTGACGAACGAAATTGGAAAGTTTGCAGAGAATCATCAGAACAGACTTCTCCAGCACACGAATGTCGAGGCAATCCAGCTTCTTGACAATTGTGACAGTGTGCGAAGACTCAAAAGAACCAAACCTTTTGAGTTGGTGAAGTGATGTTAAAAAAGCAGAGCACAGTGTTATGTGAGTGAAAGCCGATAGGTGAACAAAGCTGAGCAACGTGCAGTGTGTGAAGTTTAAAGCGTCAGCATCCAAATTAAATTTAAGTTACACCAATGGGGAACACTTAATATAGAACACCTTTTATACGTAGCAATTTAGGTTAGATTAATATAGCTAGATAGTCATCATACTAGGTGTTATACACAAGTACCTGTGGGAGTGCTGTTAATTAATAAAAAATAAAAAAGACGTAATGTAGCGCATGGGATGGTGGGAAGCAATTGCATTTTGCTTTTGATGAACCCGACAATCTTGATAGGGCGGAATCAAACCGCAGAAACTACCCCAGTTGCCGGCTCTCGAGTTATTTAACATTCGCACTATTGAAGACATCAGCGTAGCGGTTAGCGTTATAATATGCAAATGAAATAACTGGAATGCTCTGCTCCCGCTAGGGGTCGTACTAGTGAGCGTGGGGGTAGGTGGGGGAAGAGGTGTGAGACATTAGAGTGGGAGGGCCGTTAGACGGCTTGGATCCTTAATGCGCAAATTTAATATCTAATGCAAATAAGGGCGCTCGAATATGGCAACAAAACGTGGCGCCCACGCGCGCGCCGGCTGCTCCATCTAGCGGCGCGGCGAAATGAGATTAAAGCGTTTGCCGGTTAATAAAGATGATGGACAGGTGGATGACGTTAAATGATGGATCCATAATTAACGCACAGATCCACCGCAGAGCGCGGCGCCACTGTATACAGTGTGGTCCGAGTTTGTTCACGTTTTACATCGGATTTTTGAAAACTTTCAATATTACTTTGAAAGTAGGAACATGATGAATTTTTTTTTGCGTACTATCATGGAAAAATGTTTTGGTGTCATTCACACATGGAAGACTCGGGTGGTTCAAATTGGTTATTTTTATTTAGAAAGCAACGATCCCCCAAATCGTTTTCAAATCCAAAAAAGTGGAAAAGTATTTTTTTTAGAAAATGCGTGGGAAATGACATTATTTGGGATTTTTCGAATAATTGTTCGGGGTTTGGGATAACTTAAGATTAAAGTTATATGACTTGTACAGAACTTTCCAAGGAAGAATTTGACCTATCATACATATTGATTTGGTGTCCCCAACCCACCCCCACAGTGCCCTGAAAACTATCCTTAAATGAAAAATGTACATTCTTCAGAAAATTTACTCTTCTAATCACTTCATTTTTTTTCTCATAGAAATCATTAGTCCTATAACTTTAATCTTAAGTTTTTCCAAACCCCAAACAATTAATTATTCGAAAAATACCAAAAAATTTCTCTTTCACATGCATTTTCTTATGTAAATTTGAATCGATTATACCATTATACCACTATAAACTATTATAAATCAAAATTTCGAAGAAAAAAATACGTGCCCACTTTTTTTGGATTTGGAAACGATTTGGAAGGATGGTTGCTTTCTATCATCACAAAAAAAATTACAATGCATTTTTGAACCTCGCTAATGACACACGTATTTTGTTTATTTTTTATCTACCTGGGCAGTTAGGCTGATGATGCTTTAAATAACGAAACCGGTACCTTAAAAATTTGATATATTATAGAAAGGAAAAGAATTTTTTTTCGAGAATATTATCATAGAAAGGCAGAAAATACAATAGAACACAGATAACAGAGAAGGTAACACAGATAAGACAGAAATCAATTGTTTTTAGTTATTGTTTCGTTTCTTTAAAACCGGTAGTTTAAGAAAAATAATCATTTCTCAACTACTGAAGAGAATATTACTTCGAGAACATTATCATAGAAAGGCAGAAAATACAATAGAACACAGATAACAGAGAAGGCAACACAGATAAGACAGAAGTCGAAGTTTTCCAAACGGTTCGCACATATTTAAGCCAAAATCGTGCTTATATACAGGGTCTCCCACGACGAGCTGCCATTAGATGTATATGGAGAACCAAATGAAATGAGAGATTGAAAATTTGTGGACTTATATTGTTGGTCACGATCGTGTCAACTAAAATATTTTGAGTTTTTGGTTACTTCCGGTTACACCGGAAATGATGTCAAGTTTTGTATTTCAAATGGTATTTTATCACATTTTTTAAATCTTCATTAAATTTTAGATTTTTTTTATTTAGATCGGACCTTTACCTCATATACATTCTCACTAAACCACTTAGTATTACCCCTAGATTCTACTGCAACCTTCTTCGAAAAGTAATTACAATTTATCAGTCCATACATCATCAATCATCCGTTTCCATCAAACACTCTGCGAAGTTTCCTGGGCAAAATCGACGGGGTAGAATTACGTCTTCCTCTTTGGATGTTAATAGGCAATATACCAGTACCAGTTTAATAATAAGCCCCACCCCGCCCCAGCTTTAAAACGGGGTAAGGGGTAGTGTCACATATACGACTAAAATATCGATTGAATCCGATCTTGTACGCGTTATATTACACCGCATCCATTTGTAAGCGATACCAGGCCAAACCCTTGTCTACGACAACCGAAATTCTCGCTTTATTAACTGTATGTACAGTGTGTCCCAGAATCGACGTGAATTTATAGTTGTGACCTAGTCTAATGTTTAAATTGGTGAACGGAATATTTTACCACAATTCGTGCTTAATCGGTCTATTATCATTTTGTTTCGGTTTTTCGTTTCTCTATGGAAGTCTGTGTGTAATTCTAGTTTCTTACTGTTTTTCTGTATTGTCTGGTTTTCTGCAATTTGAGCTTAAATAAACTTTCTCTGTTAATATTTCCGTTGTATAACTGGGGAAAACTGCAGAACAAATAATAATTAAAATAAGCAAGACTGGTTTAATTAATGTGAAATTCAAAATGAAGAAAATACCTTGTTACTTTTGCATCAAGTACTTTTTCCTTCATTAAAAGTCCTATGTTTCTTTTTGTAAAAGTTTGAAGGGTTTTTGTAGGTCTTAAAATTAATACTCCTTACTAAAAGTAAATGTAAGGTAGTTTAGTCGCTTTAAAACAAAAAATTGTTAAGGAATGTTCAAAAGAATTGTGGTTTTTAACATTCTCCTTTGTACTGAAAACTTACAAAATTTATTGTTATAATTGTGACTCAAGTAATACACAGATATACAAACGTATGTTTTAAATATTTGTTTGGTAGAAAGAATGTTGATTTGTGTCAAACAACTTATGTTTTCAGTTAAAGTTTGCAATTTGTATATTATAACAAACGATTTATTTACTTCAAATAATTATGATTCTGTTGAGAGAAATTAACGAAATTGTTAGTTGTGTTAAAATGCTGTATTTTAAGGTTGCAATAAATGGCTCTTTGATTAAAGAAATTATTAATTTGTTGAAGGAATTAATGTGGAACTATTATAGACAAGAATTTTTCGGAGAGTATAGTAGACTCGCCACGTGTCACCTCCTTTTTGGGATGTCGCACATCCTCGACCATTGGTTGGTCTTCCCAGCCCTACATATAGGCAACGTTAAGTTAGTAAAGTGTACGCTGATTTGGAATCGCAACCTGAACCTGCAGGCACTCCACTCTATAAGTCTATACTGTCGATCACGCGGCCTTTATACTCTCGATATGTACGAAGTACGGGGAGAGAGTTTACAGCGCCATCTAACAATACAGTTGGATGAGGTATTCACACTAAAAATATATTCATTTGAATCAAAATATGATTTCTTTGGTGGAAGTAAACCTATTGTAAGCCAAAACAAAAATATTACTTTAAAGGAAATAAATCTCTCTTTATATACAATATTATATGTTTGAATCAAAATTATATTTCATTGATGTAAAGAAACGTTTTTTAATCAAAACAAAAATATTACTTTAAAGGAAAGTTATTTTTGCTTGTATCCATATATGTTTATTTCACTTAAATAAATATTTCAAATAAATTAATCTCTGCAAGCAAATAAACTAGAGTATTCAATGAAGTACATATTGTTGGCGTCAAAGAAATATGTTTTGACCCAAAAGAATAAATTCAAACAAATATATTTCTTAAAAATAAGAAATCTTTTCTATCTGTGTAATAACAACTCCATATTAGGTATGTTACATCGATATTATAACTTTTCAGCAACATTTCTAATTTTTTGAAGTTGAAATTCATCATTATATCATCACAAATTGACAGTAACTGAGACATAATTTTTTTCTTAAACTCTTGGTTTTGAACAAAAGAAACAATAACCCCAAAACAATTAGTTTCTGTTTTCTCTGTCTTGTCTTTCGTGTTGTCTGCTCTGTTGTCTTTTATATCATCTTTTCAGGTAGTTCTTCTGTCTTTCTATGACTGGCAAAAAACATGCAATTACCAATTTTAAAGTAACAGTACACAGAGAGAAATTTTTGTTTGATTCAAATAAATATGCATTGACTCAAAGAAATTTGTTGTTTCAATAGAGGCAAAGAAATATTTATTTGCGGGTAAAAACGCATTTATTTGAAATATTTGTTTGGTAGAAAGAACATTGATTTGCGTCAAACAACTTATGTTTCCAGTTAAAAAGTTTGCAATTTGTGTATTATAAGAAATGAGATTTATTTACTTCAAATAATTATGATTGTGTTGAGTGAAAGAATTACATTTTTTTAAATTAACAAAATTGTTGGTCGAGTTAAAATACTTAAAATTATTAATTTGTTGAAGGAATTAATAGACAAGAATTTTTCGGAAGACTCGCCATGTGTCACCTCCTTTTTGGGATGTCGCACATCCTCGACCAGTGCTTGGTCTTCCCAACCCAACATATAGTCAAGGTTAAGTTAGTAAAGTGTACTCTGATTTGTAATCGCAACTTGAACCTTCAGGCACTGTACTCTATAAGTTCTATACTGTCGATCACGCGGCTTTATACTCTCGATATGTACGAAGTGCGAGGAGAGAGTTTACAGCGCCATCTAACAATACAGTTGGATGACATTAAAAATATATTTATTTGAATCAAAATATGATTTCTTTGGTGGAAGGAAACCTATTTTAAAGCCAAAACAAAAATATTACTTTGAAGGAAATAAATATCTTCTTGTGTAAAAATATATTTATTTTAATCAAAATATGATTTCTTTGGCGGAAGTAAACCTATTTTTAAGCCAAAGACAAAATTTTACTTTAAGCGAAATAAATCTTTCCTTATATACAAATTTATATGTTAAAATCAAAATTATATTTCATTGGTGTAAAGAAACGTTTTTTTTAAATCAAAACAAAAATATTACTTTAAAGGAAAGTTATTTTTGTTTGTATCCATATATGTTTATTTCACTTAAACAAATATTTCAAATAAATTAATCTCTGCAAGCAAATAAACTAGAGTTTTCAATGAAGTACATATTGTTGGCGTCAAAGAAATATGTTTTGACCCAAAAGAATAAATTCAAACAAATATATTTCTTAAAAACAAGAAATCTTTTCTATCTGTGTAACAACAACTCCATATTAGGTATGTTACATCGATATTATAACTTTTCAGCATCAATTCTAATTTTTTTGAAGTGGAAATTCATCATTATATCATCACAAATTGACAGTAACTGAGACATGATTTTTTTTCTTAAACTCATGGTTTTGAACAAAAGAAACAATAACCCCAAAATAATGGTTACTGTTTTCTCTGTCTTGTCTTTCGTGTTGTCTGCTCTGTTGTCTTTTATATCATCTTTTCAGCTAGTTCTTCTGTCTTTCTAAGACTGGCAAAAAACATGCAATTACCAATTTTAAGGTAACAGTAAGAACGTAGACTTTCACGGCTAGGAACATTTAGAAAATCAATTGCTTCTGGGTTATGCCGTCAAGATTCGTAAACGTTTCGCCAACCATGTTGCTCGCTTCTTCAGAGCTAACTGAATACTAAATTTGATGATTTTCTAACTGTTTTAACATTGCAAGCTATTTTTGTATCACTACTTATCAACCATCCCGTACTTAAGTTCACATTAGTAAATAAAAAAAAAAACAATAAAGATCTATAAAACTTCTAAAGATGTCGCACATACCTAATTTACAGAAACAAATTGACAGGGCATGAATATGAAAAAGGGAAGAATACTGCCGAAATATGTAATCTAAACTGTAAACTAAGTGCCCGCTAAGTGCACGTCGGCAAATATTTGCTCGAAAATAAAACCCCGCGCCGCCGGTAAAGTAGTGAGCAACCGAATACCGTACAAGCGTCGAGATTTAAACGTTTCCCCTGGCCTCTATGCCTCTAAGTCACGTACATACTGGGTGGAGATTAACCTCGTAATTCTGGGATGTAGTCTCGCCACCGAAACACACAAAACCATCCCCCTTGCACACTAATCTACACGGTCTTGCCCACGTTTCCGTTTCCAAGGTTCATGTGTGCGCGTCTGAGCTATCAAACGATGTCACCCCCTTAAACTAGGGTGGCGATGCCGAACTTACCGGCCGAGATTACGGTTGTCCGAGAACTAGGACGCGAACGAAGGTATCTCGCAGTAGATTTGAAGGGGCGGCGGTAGGTTTGAACCCTTTCCAATGCTGGACGAACGCCTACCATCCAGCATTTGATTGCGTTAGGATCTAGGTAAATTTCGATTTAACTACGGAGACCTATAGTGGGCCGGTTTCGGCTTAATTGTCCCCGAGGGAAGGGCGAGGAAGCAGAGCCATCTAGCGACACGAATATAAGTCGGTTTTGGGAATTCGCAATTAACTCTGGTCGGGGTTTGGGTCCGTCTTAAGTTTTGGTGGTCTAAATGTGTATTTCCGTTTAGAATCATGACATGGCCAATTTATTTTAAAACTAATTGTAAGGTAAATGTCCCAAATTCAGATAGGTTAAGGAATTTTTGTGACATTTGTAGCTGCAGAATTTATATTTATGTGTCTAACGGTGTCTGGCTATTCATTTTTAACGAAAATTGATAATAGTTATATAATTTATATTATATTTTATAAGTTTAACAATTGCCCCTAATTCCCACACTAAGCATAAATTTTGATCCGAAATCAAACATTTATAATATAATAAATAAACATTTATGTTTTACCATTAAAATGAAACACAGTATAAAATAAGTCCTTATAGTGTAGGAAAATTAGCCTTTCTAGAAAAAAAATTTATAAAGTTTTGAAATTTTGGTTATGAACTCTCATATCTTGCCCAACAACAGATTTTTCAAAATTGTTAGTTTCAAAATCGTCGGCATCATCGGTAGCAGCGAAAGTGGAAATACCTGCTGATTCTAATATGCTCATCAAAAATCTGTTGTTGTTGGGCAAGATATTGATTTGCTAACACTCCTCATCGCTCTTTCTCCATCGGACAAAGACATTCGTATTTGAGAGATGCTCAAGGAAATATTAAGAAAAGGGCGTATAGTTCCCATGACTTACAAATTTCGGCAGTTTTAAAGGGTTGCAAAGATAACATTTTATTTGCCTATGCGTTTAGTGGCTGTGACACCACGTCTACCTTTTTTGGGAAAGGAAAATCGCAGACTATAAACTTAATAAAATCAAGAAAGGATTTGCAAGAAGTAGTTGAAGTATTCAATAATCCTTCATCGGCGAAAGATGACATAGCAAGAGCTGGTGAGAAATTTACACTTGCCTTATACAAGGCACCCCGAAATGAGAAATCTTTGAATCACTATCGGTTCATTTCATTTAATAAGTTAGTTGGCCAATCCAGTCACGCAGTAATTTTGCCTACATCTGCTGCATTAGCACAACATTCGTATCGGGTTTTTCATCAAATTCAGACGTGGTTATGACTGAAGCGCCAGCTCCAACTTCTTCAGCTTATAGCCTGCGGCTGTAAAAAAGGATGTGGAAAGCGATGTACCTGTGTAAAAGTTGGTTTGCGCTGCGCAACAATGTGCTCTAGTTGTTTCAATTCGATCGAGGAGGACGACTTTGCAGAGGAACATAAAAAATAGATATATTTTATTAGTGGAATAGGCCTACAGGGGAAACCACGTCAAAAAAACGCGCCCAGAGCTCTACCTCAAAGGTGGTGTGGAAATGGGCTCAAAGTACAGAATGCATAAATATAATAAAATCATCATATGAACACTTACACTTGATCATAAGGATCTTATTTTACATGCACCTTGTAGAGACAAAACTGCTCTTTAATTTTGATTCTATACATTTTTTTGCTTAGACTAACATTTCTAAAGATAATCACAGCAACAATCGGCGCTGGACTAATTTTTCACGTCGCGCTGAAAACTATGCCTATATTCCAAGGTCATTTACGAGCGTTTGGTGGGAGATACGCGAATACAGTAAGGGACATTTTTATAGAGAATTCAATGGAGAATATAAAAAGTCGTGTAACATGATGAAACTCGCACCGGAGAAGTGGGAACTCTTCGGATCTGTATTTGGGTCCTTACTGAGAGTCCATAACCAAATCTTCAAAACATTATAATTTTTTTCTTCTATTCCTTGTTTTTTGAACTAATTTGCTTACACTATCAGTGTTCTTCAGTCTGCCGCCTCTCCTTCATCTGTATATTAATGTTTCTTGTATCTGTAAATTTTAGTGTTTTTCTTGGCGCAGCTTTTTATTCTGTTAATTTTTCCCTTCCTTTCTTATTTCTCTAGAATGATTTTCTTTTGGTCTTTCTTCTTTTTTATTATAAATATTCTCTCCAAGAATTAATTAATTTTTGTGTTTTATTTAAAGAGAACGCAACAATACGTTTTAGTATAATCGACTTTTTTCATGTAAATCTAAAAATTTAATTAATCAATATTTAATTTCATAAGTTTTATAAAACTTTGCTTAAAACTACGCTTTTGATATTGATCTTTTCAGACCTCGACATATTTCAGATTTTCGAGGTTGATTCAAATTTTATGGAAAGGTAATTTTTTACCATTGATCCAATGCCATTGTTTTTGCTTATAATAATTAATGTTACATAGATTAATATAAAACACCCTACTGTGAAGTCAATTTGAAAGATAATTATTATTATGAGTATATTATATTAAGGGCAGTTTCAGTAATTCCAAGAATATTCCAAAAAAGACCAACAAAATTACCGTTCTATTAAAAACGAATTATTGTTTAAATGAATTTTCTTTCCCCTATTTCTTATAAAAAGGAAATATTTGCTTGGACAGGTATATTCCCTTGGTCACTAATGTCCCGACAGTTACACCACAAAAGGTGACAATCCCTACACATGTCTGATTTACGGACCTGCTATATTTACATTTACCTAGTTCGGACACCCCTAAACTTGTAAATAATGGTGGTTTAAAGAGTAGACAGTATTATTAGAAAAATATAAAGCATTTTTAGTCTGTCTAAATAGATATTATTGGAATTTGCCTAATTACTGTTATCCTGTAGCGATGTAAAAAGAAGTCGAATTACAGTTACCTTATAAGGAAAAAATCAACTTTTAGAATAACACTCAATAATATAATATATTATTATATATAATATATTATGACCGTTAGAACATTGGTAGATTAAGGAACGATTGTGAGTCGATAAGTGTAAAGTCAAATCAACAAACCACATGTGCTAAAATAAAGTTCAATGTTGTAGATTTCTTATTTTATCCAACTTAACGGAAATATGTCGGAATTCGGCCAGAGAGGACTGAATTATGGCGTTATTATTAAATTTCTAGATCTTTTAATTCTCCACAAAAAATGTTTATAATGTCTTTTATCATAAAATTCGATAGTCTTTTAAATTCCCCTGTGCATTTTCAGAAAGTGACGCCCTGTACAATGTGTCTAAAAATATTAAGAAACTGAATTTTTCTGTGAAACTTTGTTTACTATCGATGTTCCTGCACGATATCTCAAGGTCGTAAATTCCACAATTCCACCCCCATAAACCAATTTATAGGGGATGAGACTGGGAAGCAGTAAATTTTTTGAGATAATCTAGTTAGAAACTTATAAGTTTCTGGAAAAAGAGTAAGTATAAATTCATACTTGCTTGTAAACTGTATACTGAAAAAAGAATTCAGCATGTACGTATTTTCTATTAGAAGTTGGTTCTCATTATTTTGCATTACTACATTCGAGTACATCTTTGAGATCGTCAGTTGTACAAAAAAGAACATGACGTGTTTATTACAGCAAAATTTACGATCTACAATTCTGATTATAATCATTTTGCCGAAAAACCTATATGTTTTAGTAAGTAATCGTAGAGGTTTTCACCTCTTTTTACCTTCCTTTAAGTTTCTTTTTGTGGGGGTAGTATTGACTGCGACTTTTGAAAATTTATTCAATACATCAAAATAAATCTGTATACAATAATCCAATCGGCTAATAAGTTACAATAATCGAAAAACTAAGTCCTTAATAACAATAACAAATTCGAATAAAAAGATACAAACTTAATAAATGCAATAATTTGCTATTTTATATACACTATAGATCGGTTAGGTATATCAGAAAACAACATATGTGACCCGCTCCGAAAAAAGGGACCTTGTGACGGTTTGTCATTAGGTGCGTTGTGCGGCTTGTTTAGCTTGAGATTCGACCTTGTCGCGGTTCGTCATAAGGTACCTTTCTTCAGAGCGGGTCACATATATAATTCCATACAACAATAATAAAAACACAAAATAGTATCACACTACAATTCAGCAAATTCAAGAAGAAAATATTTAAAATGTTCCAACCAATTGCAAACAATACGTAATAAACCCTAACAAACTAATAAACACCAGTTCAAGTAGTCTTCTATCCCCTCCCGCATCGCGACTGCAGATACGTATGTTACCACGGCCGATAAGTAAGCGGGCGCGTTGCCTAGCAATGTAAACAGTTCCACACTTTTTGCTCCGCCATTGTTGCTCATTTGTGGTGTACAGTGTAGCATTTTATTTCGTCGCGATTTTGATGGCGAGTATTGCGGGAAAAGCGGTGAATTATCTTGTGAAAAGTTGTAAAACTGTGTTCAAAGTAATTTGGGACGTTGTGCGTGGAGTTTTAGATGCATTTGTGCGATTTCATCGAAAATATCGGATATGTGTGAATGCTGGTTGTATAGAGGTGAGTTTTGCAATGCTTTGTTAAGGAATTTGTTTTCTTGAATATTTACGTGGATTCTTGTGTCTGATTAGGTGGATGTTATGGAGAATACATGCGGGGTGCATAGCTGATTAAAAAGGTAACCTCTACATTTATTAATGAGACTAATAATCTCCTTTGTACAATACGAAAGTTCATGTTTCTTTTTCCGAATTATTTGTTGTAAATGTGTCGTCGATTACATGCCTTTTCGGTGATATATGATCACCAGGTGATACTACTCTTTACTACATAATATTGACACGTACAATCGCTACGTTTACCCTATTAATAGGCTTACCATACGTCCCGGTTTGTAACAAATCATTCGATACAAATTATTATTATACACGTTTATGGATCAGGTACATTGGGTAATTAATTCTAAAAAGTACAGCCCTCTATCTATTTTAGTTTGTTCAGGAGGATTTTTGAAACTTAGATTTTACGTTGTTTATCGGTGGTTGAATGTTATTATTTCGCTTCATGTGCGATTACGAGCAAAGTAGTTGGGATACAAATTATTATTATACACGTTTATGGATCAGATACATTGGGTAATTAATTCTAAAAAGTACAGCCCTCTATCTATTTTAGTTTGTTCAGGAGGATTTTTGAAACTTAGGTTTTACGTTGTTTATCGGTGATTGAATGTTATTATTTTGCTTCATGTGCGATTACGAGCAAAGTAGTTGGGATACAAATTATTATTATACACGTTTATGGATCAGATACATTGGGTAATTAATTCTAAAAAGTACAGCCCTCTATCTATTTTAGTTTGTTCAGGAGGATTTTTGAAACTTCGATTTTACGTTGTTTATCGGTGGTTGAATGTTATTATTTCGCTTCATGTGCGATTACGAGCAAAGTAGTTGGGATACAAATTATTATTATACACGTTTATGGATCAGATACATTGGGTAATTAATTCTAAAAAGTACAGCCCTCTATCTATTTTAGTTTGTTCAGGAGGATTTTTGAAACTTAGATTTTACGTTGTTTATCGGTGGTTGAATGTTATTATTTCGCTTCATGTGCGATTACGAGCAAAGTAGTTGGGATACAAATTATTATTATACACGTTTATGGATCAGATACATTGGGTAATTAATTCTAAAAAGTACAGCCCTCTATCTATTTTAGTTTGTTCAGGAGGATTTTTGAAACTTAGATTTTACGTTGTTTATCGGTGGTTGAATGTTATTATTTCGCTTCATGTGCGATTACGAGCAAAGTAGTTGGGATACAAATTATTATTATACACGTTTATGGATCAGATACATTGGGTAATTAATTCTAAAAAGTACAGCCCTCTATCTATTTTAGTTTGTTCAGGAGGATTTTTGAAACTTAGATTTTACGTTGTTTATCGGTGGTTGAATGTTATTATTTCGCTTCATGTGCGATTACGAGCAAAGTAGTTGGGATACAAATTATTATTATACACGTTTATGGATCAGATACATTGGGTAATTAATTCTAAAAAGTACAGCCCTCTATCTATTTTAGTTTGTTCAGGAGGATTTTTGAAACTTAGGTTTTACGTTGTTTATCGGTGGTTGAATGTTATTATTTCGCTTCATGTGCGATTACGAGCAAAGTAGTTGGGATACAAATTATTATTATACACGTTTATGGATCAGATACATTGGGTAATTAATTCTAAAAAGTACAGCCCTCTATCTATTTTAGTTTGTTCAGGAGGATTTTTGAAACTTAGATTTTACGTTGTTTATCGGTGGTTGAATGTTATTATTTCGCTTCATGTGCGATTACGAGCAAAGTAGTTGGGATACAAATTATTATTATACACGTTTATGGATCAGATACATTGGGTAATTAATTCTAAAAAGTACAGCCCTCTATCTATTTTAGTTTGTTCAGGAGGATTTTTGAAACTTAGATTTTACGTTGTTTATCGGTGGTTGAATGTTATTATTTCGCTTCATGTGCGATTACGAGCAAAGTAGTTGGGATACAAATTATTATTATACACGTTTATGGATCAGATACATTGGGTAATTAATTCTAAAAAGTACAGCCCTCTATCTATTTTAGTTTGTTCAGGAGGATTTTTGAAACTTAGGTTTTACGTTGTTTATCGGTGATTGAATGTTATTATTTTGCTTCATGTGCGATTACGAGCAAAGTAGTTGGGATACAAATTATTCTTATTATACACGTTTATGGATCAGATACATTGGGTAATTAATTCTAAAAAGTACAGCCCTCTATCTATTTTAGTTTGTTCAGGAGGATTTTTGAAACTTAGATTTTACGTTGTTTATCGGTGGTTGAATGTTATTATTTCGCTTCATGTGCGATTACGAGCAAAGTAGTTGGGATACAAATTATTATTATACACGTTTATGGATCAGATACATTGGGTAATTAATTCTAAAAAGTACAGCCCTCTATCTATTTTAGTTTGTTCAGGAGGATTTTTGAAACTTAGGTTTTACGTTGTTTATCGGTGATTGAATGTTATTATTTTGCTTCATGTGCGATTACGAGCAAAGTAGTTGGGATACAAATTATTATTATACACGTTTATGGATCAGATACATTGGGTAATTAATTCTAAAAAGTACAGCCCTCTATCTATTTTAGTTTGTTCAGGAGGATTTTTGAAACTTAGATTTTACGTTGTTTATCGGTGGTTGAATGTTATTATTTCGCTTCATGTGCGATTACGAGCAAAGTAGTTGGGATACAAATTATTATTATACACGTTTATGGATCAGATACATTGGGTAATTAATTCTAAAAAGTACAGCCCTCTATCTATTTTAGTTTGTTCAGGAGGATTTTTGAAACTTAGGTTTTACGTTGTTTATCGGTGATTGAATGTTATTATTTTGCTTCATGTGCGATTACGAGCAAAGTAGTTGGGATACAAATTATTATTATACACGTTTATGGATCAGATACATTGGGTAATTAATTCTAAAAAGTACAGCCCTCTATCTATTTTAGTTTGTTCAGGAGGATTTTTGAAACTTCGATTTTACGTTGTTTATCGGTGGTTGAATGTTATTATTTCGCTTCATGTGCGATTACGAGCAAAGTAGTTGGGATACAAATTATTATTATACACGTTTATGGATCAGATACATTGGGTAATTAATTCTAAAAAGTACAGCCCTCTATCTATTTTAGTTTGTTCAGGAGGATTTTTGAAACTTAGATTTTACGTTGTTTATCGGTGGTTGAATGTTATGATTTCGCTTCATGTGCGATTACGAGTAAAGTAGTTGGGATACAAATTATTATTATACACGTTTATGGATCAGATACATTGGGTAATTAATTCTAAAAAGTACAGCCCTCTATCTATTTTAGTTTGTTCAGGAGGATTTTTGAAACTTAGATTTTACGTTGTTTATCGGTGGTTGAATGTTATTATTTCGCTTCATTTGCGATTACGAGCAAAGTAGTTGGGATACAAATTATGATTATTACACGTTTATGGATCAGATACATTGGGTAATTAATTCTAAAAAGTACAGCCCTCTATCTATTTTAGTTTGTTCAGGAGGATTTTTGAAACTTAGATTTTACGTTGTTTATCGGTGGTTGAATGTTATTATTTCGCGTCATGTGCGATTACGAGCAAAGTAGTTGGGATACAAATTATTATTATACAAGTTTATGGATCAGATACATTGGGTAATTAATTCTAAAAAGTACAGCCCTCTATCTATTTTAGTTTGTTCAGGAGGATTTTTGAAACTTAGATTTTACGTTGTTTATCGGTGGTTGAATGTTATTATTTCGCTTCATGTGCGATTACGAGCAAAGTAGTTGGGATACAAATTATTATTATACACGTTTATGGATCAGATACATTGGGTAATTAATTCTAAAAAGTACAGCCCTCTATCTATTTTAGTTTGTTCAGGAGGATTTTTGAAACTTAGATTTTACGTTGTTTATCGGTGGTTGAATGTTATGATTTCGCTTCATGTGCGATTACGAGTAAAGTAGTTGGGATACAAATTATTATTATACACGTTTATGGATCAGATACATTGGGTAATTAATTCTAAAAAGTACAGCCCTCTATCTATTTTAGTTTGTTCAGGAGGATTTTTGAAACTTAGATTTTACGTTGTTTATCGGTGGTTGAATGTTATTATTTCGCTTCATGTGCGATTACGACCAAAGTAGTTTGGGTACAAATTATTATTATACACGTTTATGGATCAGATACATTGGGTAATTAATTCTAAAAAGTACAGCCCTCTATCTATTTTAGTTTGTTCAGGAGGATTTTTGAAACTTAGATTTTACGTTGTTTATCGGTGGTTGAATGTTATTATTTCGCTTCATGTGCGATTACGAGCAAAGTAGTTGGGATACAAATTATTATTATACACGTTTATGGATCAGATACATTGGGTAATTAATTCTAAAAAGTACAGCCCTCTATCTATTTTAGTTTGTTCAGGAGGATTTTTGAAACTTAGGTTTTACGTTGTTTATCGGTGATTGAATGTTATTATTTTGCTTCATGTGCGATTACGAGCAAAGTAGTTGGGATACAAATTATTATTATACACGTTTATGGATCAGATACATTGGGTAATTAATTCTAAAAAGTACAGCCCTCTATCTATTTTAGTTTGTTCAGGAGGATTTTTGAAACTTAGATTTTACGTTGTTTATCGGTGGTTGAATGTTATTATTTCGCTTCATGTGCGATTACGAGCAAAGTAGTTGGGATACAAATTATTATTATACACGTTTATGGATCAGATACATTGGGTAATTAATTCTAAAAAGTACAGCCCTCTATCTATTTTAGTTTGTTCAGGAGGATTTTTGAAACTTAGGTTTTACGTTGTTTATCGGTGATTGAATGTTATTATTTTGCTTCATGTGCGATTACGAGCAAAGTAGTTGGGATACAAATTATTATTATACACGTTTATGGATCAGATACATTGGGTAATTAATTCTAAAAAGTACAGCCCTCTATCTATTTTAGTTTGTTCAGGAGGATTTTTGAAACTTCGATTTTACGTTGTTTATCGGTGGTTGAATGTTATTATTTCGCTTCATGTGCGATTACGAGCAAAGTAGTTGGGATACAAATTATTATTATACACGTTTATGGATCAGATACATTGGGTAATTAATTCTAAAAAGTACAGCCCTCTATCTATTTTAGTTTGTTCAGGAGGATTTTTGAAACTTAGATTTTACGTTGTTTATCGGTGGTTGAATGTTATTATTTCGCTTCATGTGCGATTACGAGCAAAGTAGTTGGGATACAAATTATTATTATACACGTTTATGGATCAGATACATTGGGTAATTAATTCTAAAAAGTACAGCCCTCTATCTATTTTAGTTTGTTCAGGAGGATTTTTGAAACTTAGATTTTACGTTGTTTATCGGTGGTTGAATGTTATTATTTCGCTTCATGTGCGATTACGAGCAAAGTAGTTGGGATACAAATTATTATTATACACGTTTATGGATCAGATACATTGGGTAATTAATTCTAAAAAGTACAGCCCTCTATCTATTTTAGTTTGTTCAGGAGGATTTTTGAAACTTAGATTTTACGTTGTTTATCGGTGGTTGAATGTTATTATTTCGCTTCATGTGCGATTACGAGCAAAGTAGTTGGGATACAAATTATTATTATACACGTTTATGGATCAGATACATTGGGTAATTAATTCTAAAAAGTACAGCCCTCTATCTATTTTAGTTTGTTCAGGAGGATTTTTGAAACTTAGGTTTTACGTTGTTTATCGGTGATTGAATGTTATTATTTTGCTTCATGTGCGATTACGAGCAAAGTAGTTGGGATACAAATTATTATTATACACGTTTATGGATCAGATACATTGGGTAATTAATTCTAAAAAGTACAGCCCTCTATCTATTTTAGTTTGTTCAGGAGGATTTTTGAAACTTAGATTTTACGTTGTTTATCGGTGGTTGAATGTTATTATTTCGCTTCATGTGCGATTACGAGCAAAGTAGTTGGGATACAAATTATTATTATACACGTTTATGGATCAGATACATTGGGTAATTAATTCTAAAAAGTACAGCCCTCTATCTATTTTAGTTTGTTCAGGAGGATTTTTGAAACTTAGGTTTTACGTTGTTTATCGGTGATTGAATGTTATTATTTTGCTTCATGTGCGATTACGAGCAAAGTAGTTGGGATACAAATTATTATTATACACGTTTATGGATCAGATACATTGGGTAATTAATTCTAAAAAGTACAGCCCTCTATCTATTTTAGTTTGTTCAGGAGGATTTTTGAAACTTAGATTTTACGTTGTTTATCGGTGGTTGAATGTTATTATTTCGCTTCATGTGCGATTACGAGCAAAGTAGTTGGGATACAAATTATTATTATACACGTTTATGGATCAGATACATTGGGTAATTAATTCTAAAAAGTACAGCCCTCTATCTATTTTAGTTTGTTCAGGAGGATTTTTGAAACTTAGGTTTTACGTTGTTTATCGGTGATTGAATGTTATTATTTTGCTTCATGTGCGATTACGAGCAAAGTAGTTGGGATACAAATTATTATTATACACGTTTATGGATCAGATACATTGGGTAATTAATTCTAAAAAGTACAGCCCTCTATCTATTTTAGTTTGTTCAGGAGGATTTTTGAAACTTCGATTTTACGTTGTTTATCGGTGGTTGAATGTTATTATTTCGCTTCATGTGCGATTACGAGCAAAGTAGTTGGGATACAAATTATTATTATACACGTTTATGGATCAGATACATTGGGTAATTAATTCTAAAAAGTACAGCCCTCTATCTATTTTAGTTTGTTCAGGAGGATTTTTGAAACTTAGATTTTACGTTGTTTATCGGTGGTTGAATGTTATGATTTCGCTTCATGTGCGATTACGAGTAAAGTAGTTGGGATACAAATTATTATTATACACGTTTATGGATCAGATACATTGGGTAATTAATTCTAAAAAGTACAGCCCTCTATCTATTTTAGTTTGTTCAGGAGGATTTTTGAAACTTAGATTTTACGTTGTTTATCGGTGGTTGAATGTTATTATTTCGCTTCATTTGCGATTACGAGCAAAGTAGTTGGGATACAAATTATGATTATTACACGTTTATGGATCAGATACATTGGGTAATTAATTCTAAAAAGTACAGCCCTCTATCTATTTTAGTTTGTTCAGGAGGATTTTTGAAACTTAGATTTTACGTTGTTTATCGGTGGTTGAATGTTATTATTTCGCGTCATGTGCGATTACGAGCAAAGTAGTTGGGATACAAATTATTATTATACAAGTTTATGGATCAGATACATTGGGTAATTAATTCTAAAAAGTACAGCCCTCTATCTATTTTAGTTTGTTCAGGAGGATTTTTGAAACTTAGATTTTACGTTGTTTATCGGTGGTTGAATGTTATTATTTCGCTTCATGTGCGATTACGAGCAAAGTAGTTGGGATACAAATTATTATTATACACGTTTATGGATCAGATACATTGGGTAATTAATTCTAAAAAGTACAGCCCTCTATCTATTTTAGTTTGTTCAGGAGGATTTTTGAAACTTAGATTTTACGTTGTTTATCGGTGGTTGAATGTTATGATTTCGCTTCATGTGCGATTACGAGTAAAGTAGTTGGGATACAAATTATTATTATACACGTTTATGGATCAGATACATTGGGTAATTAATTCTAAAAAGTACAGCCCTCTATCTATTTTAGTTTGTTCAGGAGGATTTTTGAAACTTAGATTTTACGTTGTTTATCGGTGGTTGAATGTTATTATTTCGCTTCATTTGCGATTACGAGCAAAGTAGTTGGGATACAAATTATGATTATTACACGTTTATGGATCAGATACATTGGGTAATTAATTCTAAAAAGTACAGCCCTCTATCTATTTTAGTTTGTTCAGGAGGATTTTTGAAACTTAGATTTTACGTTGTTTATCGGTGGTTGAATGTTATTATTTCGCGTCATGTGCGATTACGAGCAAAGTAGTTGGGATACAAATTATTATTATACAAGTTTATGGATCAGATACATTGGGTAATTAATTCTAAAAAGTACAGCCCTCTATCTATTTTAGTTTGTTCAGGAGGATTTTTGAAACTTAGATTTTACGTTGTTTATCGGTGGTTGAATGTTATTATTTCGCTTCATGTGCGATTACGACCAAAGTAGTTTGGGTACAAATTATTATTATACACGTTTATGGATCAGATACATTGGGTAATTAATTCTAAAAAGTACAGCCCTCTATCTATTTTAGTTTGTTCAGGAGGATTTTTGAAACTTAGATTTTACGTTGTTTATCGGTGGTTGAATGTTATTATTTCGCTTCATGTGCGATTACGAGCAAAGTAGTTGGGATACAAATTATTATTATACACGTTTATGGATCAGATACATTGGGTAATTAATTCTAAAAAGTACAGCCCTCTATCTATTTTAGTTTGTTCAGGAGGATTTTTGAAACTTAGATTTTACGTTGTTTATCGGTGGTTGAATGTTATTATTTCGCTTCATGTGCGATTACGACCAAAGTAGTTTGGGTACAATTTATTATTATACACGTTTATGGATCAGATACATTGGGTAATTAATTCTAAAAAGTACAGCCCTCTATCTATTTTAGTTTGTTCAGGAGGATTTTTGAAACTTAGATTTTACGTTGTTTATCGGTGGTTGAATGTTATTATTTCGCTTCATGTGCGATTACGAGCAAAGTAGTTGGGATACAAATTATTATTATACACGTTTATGGATCAGATACATTGGGTAATTAATTCTAAAAAGTACAGCCCTCTATCTATTTTAGTTTGTTCAGGAGGATTTTTGAAACTTAGATTTTACGTTGTTTATCGGTGGTTGAATGTTATTATTTCGCTTCATGTGCGATTACGAGCAAAGTAGTTGGGATACAAATTATTATTATACACGTTTATGGATCAGATACATTGGGTAATTAATTCTAAAAAGTACAGCCCTCTATCTATTTTAGTTTGTTCAGGAGGATTTTTGAAACTTAGATTTTACGTTGTTTATCGGTGGTTGAATGTTATGATTTCGCTTCATGTGCGATTACGAGTAAAGTAGTTGGGATACAAATTATTATTATACACGTTTATGGATCAGATACATTGGGTAATTAATTCTAAAAAGTACAGCCCTCTATCTATTTTAGTTTGTTCAGGAGGATTTTTGAAACTTAGATTTTACGTTGTTTATCGGTGGTTGAATGTTATTATTTCGCTTCATTTGCGATTACGAGCAAAGTAGTTGGGATACAAATTATGATTATTACACGTTTATGGATCAGATACATTGGGTAATTAATTCTAAAAAGTACAGCCCTCTATCTATTTTAGTTTGTTCAGGAGGATTTTTGAAACTTAGATTTTACGTTGTTTATCGGTGGTTGAATGTTATTATTTCGCGTCATGTGCGATTACGAGCAAAGTAGTTGGGATACAAATTATTATTATACAAGTTTATGGATCAGATACATTGGGTAATTAATTCTAAAAAGTACAGCCCTCTATCTATTTTAGTTTGTTCAGGAGGATTTTTGAAACTTAGATTTTACGTTGTTTATCGGTGGTTGAATGTTATTATTTCGCTTCATGTGCGATTACGAGCAAAGTAGTTGGGATACAAATTATTATTATACACGTTTATGGATCAGATACATTGGGTAATTAATTCTAAAAAGTACAGCCCTCTATCTATTTTAGTTTGTTCAGGAGGATTTTTGAAACTTAGATTTTACGTTGTTTATCGGTGGTTGAATGTTATGATTTCGCTTCATGTGCGATTACGAGTAAAGTAGTTGGGATACAAATTATTATTATACACGTTTATGGATCAGATACATTGGGTAATTAATTCTAAAAAGTACAGCCCTCTATCTATTTTAGTTTGTTCAGGAGGATTTTTGAAACTTAGATTTTACGTTGTTTATCGGTGGTTGAATGTTATTATTTCGCTTCATTTGCGATTACGAGCAAAGTAGTTGGGATACAAATTATGATTATTACACGTTTATGGATCAGATACATTGGGTAATTAATTCTAAAAAGTACAGCCCTCTATCTATTTTAGTTTGTTCAGGAGGATTTTTGAAACTTAGATTTTACGTTGTTTATCGGTGGTTGAATGTTATTATTTCGCGTCATGTGCGATTACGAGCAAAGTAGTTGGGATACAAATTATTATTATACAAGTTTATGGATCAGATACATTGGGTAATTAATTCTAAAAAGTACAGCCCTCTATCTATTTTAGTTTGTTCAGGAGGATTTTTGAAACTTAGATTTTACGTTGTTTATCGGTGGTTGAATGTTATTATTTCGCTTCATGTGCGATTACGACCAAAGTAGTTTGGGTACAAATTATTATTATACACGTTTATGGATCAGATACATTGGGTAATTAATTCTAAAAAGTACAGCCCTCTATCTATTTTAGTTTGTTCAGGAGGATTTTTGAAACTTAGATTTTACGTTGTTTATCGGTGGTTGAATGTTATTATTTCGCTTCATGTGCGATTACGAGCAAAGTAGTTGGGATACAAATTATTATTATACACGTTTATGGATCAGATACATTGGGTAATTAATTCTAAAAAGTACAGCCCTCTATCTATTTTAGTTTGTTCAGGAGGATTTTTGAAACTTAGATTTTACGTTGTTTATCGGTGGTTGAATGTTATTATTTCGCTTCATGTGCGATTACGACCAAAGTAGTTTGGGTACAAATTATTATTATACACGTTTATGGATCAGATACATTGGGTAATTAATTCTAAAAAGTACAGCCCTCTATCTATTTTAGTTTGTTCAGGAGGATTTTTGAAACTTAGATTTTACGTTGTTTATCGGTGGTTGAATGTTATTATTTCGCTTCATGTGCGATTACGAGCAAAGTAGTTGGGATACAAATTATTATTATACACGTTTATGGATCAGATACATTGGGTAATTAATTCTAAAAAGTACAGCCCTCTATCTATTTTAGTTTGTTCAGGAGGATTTTTGAAACTTAGGTTTTACGTTGTTTATCGGTGATTGAATGTTATTATTTTGCTTCATGTGCGATTACGAGCAAAGTAGTTGGGATACAAATTATTATTATACACGTTTATGGATCAGATACATTGGGTAATTAATTCTAAAAAGTACAGCCCTCTATCTATTTTAGTTTGTTCAGGAGGATTTTTGAAACTTCGATTTTACGTTGTTTATCGGTGGTTGAATGTTATTATTTCGCTTCATGTGCGATTACGAGCAAAGTAGTTGGGATACAGACTGTGGTCGAGTGGTAGCGCGCTTGGCTATCAGTCTGGGGGACGTTGGTTCGAATCCAACGCCCTGCTTTCAGAGTAAAGGTTTTTCTGTGGTTTTCCTTTACTCCACGGCGAATGCTGAAAGCCAAACAACTTAAGACGTGCCACAGACGCGGGCCATAATAATGATAATTCGGGTCTGCCGATGCCCCCGTAGTGGCGAAAGCTGTTGGGGGATGTTAAGGCGTGGATTATTATTATTATTATTATTATTATTATTATTATACACGTTTATGGATCAGATACATTGGGTAATTAATTCTAAAAAGTACAGCCCTCTATCTATTTTAGTTTGTTCAGGAGGATTTTTGAAACTTAGATTTTACGTTGTTTATCGGTGGTTGAATGTTATGATTTCGCTTCATGTGCGATTACGAGTAAAGTAGTTGGGATACAAATTATTATTATACACGTTTATGGATCAGATACATTGGGTAATTAATTCTAAAAAGTACAGCCCTCTATCTATGTTAGTTTGTTCAGGAGGATTTTTGAAACTTAGATTTTACGTTGTTTATCGGTGGTTGAATGTTATTATTTCGCTTCATTTGCGATTACGAGCAAAGTAGTTGGGATACAAATTATGATTATTACACGTTTATGGATCAGATACATTGGGTAATTAATTCTAAAAAGTACAGCCCTCTATCTATTTTAGTTTGTTCAGGAGGATTTTTGAAACTTAGATTTTACGTTGTTTATCGGTGGTTGAATGTTATTATTTCGCGTCATGTGCGATTACGAGCAAAGTAGTTGGGATACAAATTATTATTATACAAGTTTATGGATCAGATACATTAGGTAATTAATTCTAAAAAGTACAGCCCTCTATCTATTTTAGTTTGTTCAGGAGGATTTTTGAAACTTAGATTTTACGTTGTTTATCGGTGGTTGAATGTTATTATTTCGCTTCATGTGCGATTACGAGCAAAGTAGTTGGGATACAAATTATTATTATACACGTTTATGGATCAGATACATTAGGTAATTAATTCTAAAAAGTACAGCCCTCTATCTATTTTAGTTTGTTCAGGAGGATTTTTGAAACTTAGATTTTACGTTGTTTATCGGTGGTTGAATGTTATTATTTCGCTTCCTGTGCGATTACGCGCAAAGTAGTTGGGATACAAATTATTATTATTACAGGTTTATGGATTAGATACATTGGGTAATTAATTCTAAAAAGTACAGCCCTCTATCTATTTTAGTTTGTTCAGGAGGATTTTTGAAACTTAGATTTTACGTTGTTTATCGGTGGTTGAATGTTACTATTTCGCCTCATGTGCGATTACGAGCAAAGTAGTTGGGATACAAATTATTATTATACAAGATTATGGATCAGATACATTAGGTAATTAATTCTAAAAAGTACAGCCCTCTATCTATTTTAGTTTGTTCAGGAGGATTTTTGAAACTTAGATTTTACGTTATTTATCGGTGGTTGAATGTTATTATTTCGCTTCATGTGCGATTACGAGCAAAGTAGTTGGGATACAAATTATTATTATACACGTTTATGGATCAGATACATTGGGTAATTAGTTCTACAAAGTACAGCCCTCTATCTATTTTAGCTTGTTCAGGAGGATTTTTGAAACTTAGATTTTACGTTGTTTATCGGTGGTTGAACGTTATATAGCTATCTGTCTACGAACAATTATTGCCAAACTTGTAGACAACTCGTGAATCAGTGAATATTATAGGCAATATTTTTGAAAAATACAATATATTGGTCGGTAAAACAAAGGTCCTATCTTCGATGTCAGCAAGTGGAAGAATTAAAAAAAAAATACGGTCTTAAGTCATATTTTCAACACACATTATTGTGTGCTGGTACCGAAAATAATTTATAACGTTTTTAAAAAATGTCTGCATGACTTCATTTCATACATCCACACTTCACGTTCCACGTTCTAAATAAATTTTGAGATACATGACCAGAAAAGGCTACGGAAAAATTATTACTGCGTTTTAAATTTCACAATAATTTACATTTACTACAAATTACATATTTTTCTTTTCTATGCTTTCTCGTTCCTCAATCAGGGCTTGTGTCAGTTCCTGTAAGTTTTCTGGTCGATTAGGGCGCTTGCGAATACGTCGGTCAAGGTAATCCCACACGTGTTCAATAGGATTCAAGTCAGGACTTGCATGACCTTAATTCCACGTTCTTGCAAAAAGTTTCTGCTGATGCCGACAGTATGTGGTATTGCATTGTCCTACATTAGGATGAAATTTTGACTGACGCCATATGCAGCAGGCACCACATGGTGCTCCGAGATGTTTTCGTTGTAGTTCATGGCATTTAGTATACCAGGAACCACAACAAGATCAGTTCTATTGTCCATAAAGGAAAACAAACCGGATGTCCTAAAATAAAGTTCAATGTTGTAGATTTCTTATTTTATCCAACTTAACGGAAATATGTCGGAATTCGGCCAGAGAGGACCGAATTATGGCGTTATTATTAAATTTCTAGATCTTTTAATTCTCTACAAAAATTGTTTATAATGTCTTTTATCATAAAATTCGATGTTTTTTTAAATTCCCCTGTACATTTTCGGAAAGTGATGCCCTGTACAATGTGTCTAAAAATATTAAGAAGCTGAATTTTTGTGTAAAACTTTGTTTACTATCGATGTTCAACTCCTGCACAATATCTCAAGGTCGTAAATTCCACAATTCCTATGGGGGTGGAAAACCAATTTGTAGGGGATGAGACTGGGAAGCAGTAAATTCTTTGAGATAATCTAGTTAGTAACTTATAAGTTTCTGGAAAAAGAGTAAGTATAAATTCATACTTGCTTGTAATTTGTATGGTGTGATAAGAAAACAGCATGTACGTTTTTTCTATTAGAAGTTGGTTCCAATTACTTTGCATGACTACATTCGAGTACAACTTTGAGATCCTCGGTTGTACAAAGAAGAACATGATGTGTTTATTACAGCAAAGTATACCATGTACAATTCTGAATATAATCATTTTGCGGAAAAACCTATATGTATTATTAAGTAATCGTAGAGGTTTTCACCTCTTTTTACCTTCCTTTAACTTTCTTTTTGTGGGGGTAGTATTGACTGCGACTTTTGAAAATTTATTCAATACATCAAAATAAATCTGTATACAATAATCCAACCGGCTAATAAGTTACAATAATCGAAAAACTAAGTCCTTAATAACAATAACAAATTCGAATAAAAAGATAAAAACTTAATAAATGCATTAATTTGAGATTTTATATACACTATACATCGGTTAGGTATATCAGAAAACAAAAAATATAATTCCATACAACAATAATAAAAACACGAAATAGGTATCACTCTACAATTCAGCAAATTCGAGAAGAAAATATTTAAAATGTCGCAACCAATTGCAAACGATACGTAATAAACCCTAACAAACTAATAAACACCAGTTCAAGTAGTGTTCTATCCCCTCCCGCATCGCGACTGCAGATTCGTATGTTACCACGGCCGGTAAGTAAGCGGGGCGCGTTGCCTAGCAATGTCAACAGTTCCACACTTTTTGCTCCGCCATTGTTGCTCATTTGCGGTGTACAGTGTAGCATTTTATTTCGTCGCGATTTTGATGGCGAGTATTGCGGGAAAACCTGTGAATTATCTTGTGAAAAGTTGTAAAACTGTGTTCAAAGTAATTTGGGACGTTGTGCGTGGAGTTTTAGATGCATCTGTGCGATTTAATCGAAAATGTCGGATATGTGTGGATGCTGGTTGTATAGAGGTGAGTTTTGCAATGCTTTGTTAAGGT
The DNA here is from genome assembly GCA_964023965.1 of Melinopterus prodromus. NCBI lineage: Eukaryota > Metazoa > Arthropoda > Insecta > Coleoptera > Scarabaeidae > Melinopterus > Melinopterus prodromus. The sequence continues at coordinate 66,472,778 of OZ030392.1, forward strand.
TTTCTAGAATATTTACGTGGATTCTTGTGTCTGATTAGGTGGATGTTATGGAGAATGCGTGCGTGGTGCATAGCTGACTAAAAAGGTAACCTCTACATTTATTATTGTGATTAATAATCTCTTTTGTACAATACGAAAGTTCATGTTTCTTTTTCCGAATTATTTGTTGTAAATGTGCCGTCGATTACATGCCTTTTCGGTGATATATGATCACCAGGTGATAATACTCTTTACTACATAATATTGACACGTACAATTGCTACGTTTACCCTATTAATAGGCTTACCATAAGTCCCGGTTTGTAAAAAAATCATACGGGACCTATAGCTATCTGTCTAGCAACAATTATTGTCAAACTTGTCGACAATTTGTGAATAATCAGTGAATATTATAGGCTTTATTTTTAAAAAATAAAGCGTGTTGGTCGGTAGAACAAAGAGCCTATCTTTGATGTCAGCAAGTGGAAGAATTAAAAAAAAATCAAAGGTCTTAAGTCATATTTTCAACATACATTATTGTGTTCGTACCGAAAATAGTTTAGAACGTTTTTCAAAAATTTCTGTATGACTTCATTACATAGATCCAAAAGTAGATAATTAATCTAGTTAGCAACACTTCACGTTCCACGTTCTATATAAATTTTGAGGTACATCACCAGAAAAACCTACGGAAAAATTATTACTACGTTTTTTTAAGAATTAATGTTTTATTGATAATGTAATAAATATAGTACATTATAAGTGAGTATACAGTACACATATAAAATGGTTGCTACTCTTCTGCTCCTTCAACGTCCATCTGGGTATTGAGTGATCCTCTTCCCAGTGGGCGGCATTGAAGGTCTACGTTGTTTGTCTGTTGTGTGTTGGTCACGTCCCAATCATTGTCTCAATTGGTGTTGTATAAGCATATATTTTATTTTAAGTTTGAAGGTTTGGTATGTTTGTTTTTTTATATGCTGGTCTATCTTATTGTATGTGTCTATCGTTCGGGTGGTTATGTTTTGGGAGTATTTGCTTCTCTTATATTTGTGTGTTCTGAGGTTTGTTCTTGTTCTGATATGATAGTTGTGGAAGTCGTTCGATTTTTTAAATACAATATCGGTTTTTGTAATGTTGTTATCTATCTTAAATAGCAGATTTAGACTATTAAATGTTATTCGTTGTGGTATTGTTAATTCGTGTGTCATTTCCATCACGTGCTTTGTTGGTGTCAGCCTTGGTATTCTGTATAATATTTTTAGTATTTTATTCTGTTGTCTTTGTATTTTGTTTATGTTTGTTTGTGTTGTGTTTCCCCATACACTTAGTAGGTATGTTATGTTTGAGACAAATAAGGCATTGTATATAGTTTTCTTCAGGTGGTTGGGTACATATTTACTGATTTTATATATTTGTGCTATGGTTATAGAGTTCTTCTGTATTATTTTTGATATGTGTTTGTCCCATTTTAGAGTGTTCTGAATGTGGAGTCCAAGATAGTTCGTCTCGGTAAGTTCGGAAATTATCGTATCGTTTATCTTCACATTTATTTTTGTTTGTGTCTTGGTCGGGTTAAATATTAGGTAATTTGTTTTTGTTTCGTTTATTGTTAAGATATTATTCTCACACCATATTTGCAGTTTGGTCATATCTGCATTGATGGAATCTTGGAGCTTTCTCTCATTTTTATTTGAATTTGAATTTGAATTTAAATTTCACAATAATTTACATTTACTACAAATTACATATTTTTCTTTTCTATGCTTTCTCATTCCTCAATCAGGGCTTGTGTCAGTTCCTGTATGTTTTTCTGGTCGATTAGGGCGCTTGCGAACACGTCGGTCAAGGTAATCCCACACGTGTTCAATAGGATTCAAGTCAGGACTTGCATGACCTGAATTCCACGTTCTTGCAAAAAGTTTCTGCCGATGCCGGCAGTATGTGGTATTGCATTGTCCTGCATTAGGATGAAATTTTGACTGACGCCATATGCAGCAGGCACCACATGGTCCTCCGAGGTGTTTTCGTTGTAATTCATGGCATTTAGTCTACCAGGAACCACAACAAGATCAGTTCTATTGTCCATACTTAGGCTTACCATACGTCCCGGTTTGATACATCGGTCCCGGCGTCCCGGCCGGTTTGGTACTCTGTCCCGGTTCAAATTCTTAACAAACTTTTATATCAGTAATCAGTTACATACGTAAAAATATAGATTATCTCGATTAGTTAGTCAACCTTTCACGATCTATAGTGAACAACTCTGAAATAGCAATAATTTGCATCGACTATCTGTGTCAGTTTAATAGTATATTATTATACAAGTTTTATAAGACGTCATATTGGCGCACGAGATGTTTTGGGCACGACGAGCGTAGCGAGGAGTGCCCAAATGGAACGAGTGCGCCAATACGTCTTATAAAACGAGTGTAATATACTATTTTTTCTACTTTGCGTCATTAATTTTATACAAATTTAGTAATTTTGGTTACTATTTTGCGCTACATTAGAATCTAGGGTATTTTGCAGGTTTCACACTACCAGGTGGCGGTACTGTACTAACTGTCAAATGCGTAAGGTTTGGATAAAATCATGACAAAATCTAATTGTGAATAATTTTAGTCTACTTTAGTCTACAAGTTTTAATAAATAATCAGTGAGGTCGCAACTATGATCATAATGGAGCTTGGGGCAACAGTGTAAACCCAACTGTGATAAAATCATGAAACATAACCTAAAAAGTTACCTTTATAATAGTGGTTTCATATTATAATAATCAGAATAGACGTGTTTGGCGGTAACTGATTAGTTACTTCAAAGAATAGTTAATAGTTAACGTTTACTAGCAGTTTCTACCTAGTACCACTGGCTTATACCAGTTTACACGCACATATAATTGAAACTAAATTGTAATTTCGGTGTAATAATTTATTAGAATGAGTTGCACTTAGTAAAGTTACATGTGATAGAGGTAATACAAGTTTGTTGCACACAACCAGACTTAAGACGTAGTCAAAAGCGACGGACAAAAACAAGTACGGTATTGAACCGAGCAGAATTCGGTCCAAAATGTTACCGAAAGCTTATACGTTACATAAACTAAGAAATCCTCAACATTTTAAATGTACTATAGCTTCCTACGTGTATGCTGATATACATTAAACCATTTATTGCACATATACAATCCCGCAGCAGGAATTAAAATCGTTCATATCTACGATGTAGGTTTGATCTTTGTATAATACCTTATTATAAAGTAAATGTGGTCCTTGAATTATATCTGAAAAGGGGATTTGATGTTTAGTTGAAAAGAATTATGACAATCACTTACCCGAGTTGCAAAACATCACCGAAATGTCATGCTGGCGTATTTTGATGAACTCAGCAAAACTAAGAAAGCCCCAATCCTTTGGACATACTATAGCAGGCTACACATATGTTTATATATGTATAGAAGATTGATATTTCGCAGTTTATGCGATAGCAAGCGATTAAAAAGTGGGAGTGCGTGGTTATGTGTTGTACATTTGACATATGGCATTTGATATCAACAATCAATGTGTACTGTATCAGTGTGTACCAATCTTAGAAAAAAGTTACCAAAAACGATAGTACAATTTGTTAATTGTAACACCGAAAACAGTGTTACAATGTGTGCATTGTGAATGCAAAGTAGAAAAAATATATTAAGAGACTACGGCTACGGAAATTTTTTTATAACTTGACTGAAATTGTTGTATGTGTATCTTTGCTTCATATATGTCAAATGGTAGGTAATTAATCGTTGTATTTACCATTAAACTGGGGGTATTGCAATAATCAGACGACTGGTGGCAGCAGAAGGTATTATCATTATTCAAAAATAATTATAACCTTTAATTATTTTAAATAGAGGCATCATTTCCACACGTAGCGATTAAAAAAAAAACTATTCTTTTTGTGTCAACCTACTACTCATACTTGCAGTTTATTAGAAGAAACTGTAGGCGCTTCCAAATAATTCTATGTATGAGAAACCAAAACATGTTAACTTCCAAAATATCTCTGACTTAAGTAAGTGTTTCAGTATATAGATAGTAAAGATTTGGAGTTTTTCTATCATAGTACTTCATGAAAAACATCAATTCAAGATAAGTAATATGACGGCTACAGTAACGTTTGTTTATTTTTTGTGTTTAATGATCCTTATTTTGAATTCTTCAGCAACGTATTTATCTTCCTTCTTGTATCGTTGGGTTTCCTACACTTTCTCATAGCGCATGATTTTTATACATCAAATAACTCATAATTACTGATAAATAAGTTATTGAGTGGAAGAACAGAACAAGTTCAGCCGATGCTAATTGCGTACTAATTTATTATTGATTTTTGACCGAAAATTTAACTTTAGAAAAACTACCAATTATTTTTTTTTATTTTGTTCAAACACAGAGTGTTTGTGGCATAACACCTAGTCAGTGACTAACAAGTTATTTTCACTTAACCTAAACTGATAAAATAATGAGTATTTTTACAATTTTGCCATTGGCCCAAGTTGTTTTAGTCTGACAGCTTTTACCACTCAAGTAGACGGCGGTTGTTTTCACTTACACTTGTTTTAACTTTTCACGTACTGTGAATGATATTTACTACAACTTTTGTGTGCTGACCAAATCTGTTAAATGTACAGTTGCAGAATTATACAGTTTTCTTTAGGTTCCAGATTTCGACTTCCTTTGTTCTTACACTAACCGGTTCATTTAAAACGTTCTAAAACGTTGTTCTATAATTTTCTATAGTATATCAAATTTTTTTGAGGTTTGGATTGTTAATTTTTTGGTAACATTATGCACTCAAGTACTTAAATTCATATTATATTGCTTGTATACACAATTTATTAATTTAAACAAATGAGTATTTATTAAATAAATAAGTAGCGTCGTTTTTATGTATAAAGGTTTCAGTGCTTTAAATTTGCAACGTTAACCACAACAAAAGTCGTTAAAATTCGAGTATTTCCAACACATTGCAATATAACGCATCATCTCTAGCTAGTTTGACTCCACTAGTAAGAGCAATATTATTCTGCAGAATAAATTTTGGTATGGGATGCTCTGAATTTTATGAGGTGATTAAAGCAGGTTATATTATAATAGAAAAAAAAAACGAACGAAAAGCGGCACGAAAGCGAAAAATACGAGAAGGTCAGGGTGAATAAGTAATTAAATTGTTTCTGTTTTTTTTTTGTCGCAAAAAGGTAGTTTAGGTTATTTTTTGTAGAATACGAACGTGGTACGTCTGCATAACGTCTCTCATTTGGACGATGTCAACTTCTGGTTTGGTATCTACGAAAACAAAATTGCAGTAATGTGTGACAAAATAAGTGTAATCACGTGTTAGTTTTGCACAGTTGTGTTGTGAGAAATTACGTATGATTTGGTATTCAAGTACGTTTAACATCCCTATTGTTGATAATTTTGATATTCCTGGCGTTCGAATGGGAAGCAACAAAAAATAAAGAATACAAAACGCCACCACGTTAGGGGCTTTATTGTTTTTCAAGTTTTATATATTTTAACCCCAAAAGTAATTCTTGTCCTGGTTTGAAAATATACACGTACTCGACCAGTGACGAAGTTGTAAATGTCTGTGATCCAGAGCAAACCCCATTCGCGATGCTTTGTGATGCTGCGTAAGGCGTGGTGCGCGGACTCGTCTTCTTGGTTTCAAATTCGCTTCTTTTAATCAGTTTCTAACAGTTTGATTAGTAATTTCTGTTCCATGTGCTCGTCTTAGTTCGTTTAGAAGGTCTCGTGCTGTGGCAGTACGGTGACGTGGAGAGTAAAGGACAAGAAATCGGTCTTGATTTTGAGTAGTTTTTCGATTTCCACCTTGTCCAGCTCTTCTAACATATTGGCCGGTTTCCTGAATTGTTAAATTTAACTTAGAAGTAACTAAGAGTTGACAACAGTAAACTTTACCACCAACATCCAACTCTATATCTCTTATAATGAGCAACACCATGTTGGCCTTCAAACTCACCCTAGTACACGCACTAAACAACTTTCTACAGAAATGGTGAAGGCGCCGGTTTTTTTTTCAGTACACTTTCACTTGGCCACTTTTTCTAACACAAAATACCGATTTACTCAATCAAACTGAGGCCAAGGTTAAAAGACGTTGATGTAGCGATTAAACTTAGACTTTTCCTTTCTCCCTTTTACGATTTCGTTCTTTACCATTCCCCACACCGACGCACCAGTCAAGAGCCGACCACAACTCTTGGCCGTGTACATATAACTTTATTACATCGTTGTGTCAACTCGGTCTTTCTTATGGTGCAAACAAAATAAACGACGTTTGGGGCCCTGAGTCTCGCAGCTCACCGTAACAGCTCATCAAAACTGCGTGTACACGTCTGACGTAAACGTATATTTACACAACCAGCGGCCGGATATTGTAGGGAAAGCGAAAGTTTTTGCGTGCCGGTGCTTCGGCCGCGCTTTTTGCCACGTGGTAAATCTTGCGTACGAAAGCGGAGAGTTAACTGTCTGGGTACAGTTCAGGCCATAACTCATCCCCGGCGTAGTCGGACCGGAAACGAGGAATTTATTGCAAAGTGGTTACAAGTCATTTTCGTCCGTACTCTTGCTGTATTAGCTCGTTTTTGTTTTACGACCCGTTGCTATAGGGAGGGGTGGTCTGGTACGTTGATTATGTGGAGTTTTTGGGGGGTTTAAAACGTTAGAGGGTTTAGAAACGTAGGTTGTGAGTTGAATTAATCAGCTTGTTTGGGATGGTTTTGTTGGACCGGTTTGCAGTTCTTGTTAAGTGAAAGAAAGCATTTGGAGTTTAACATCTTGTCATAAGGAACTCTTAGTACCTATTAGCTTTTGCGTTAGAATAAATTTACATACCACATTTGTTAACTTTAATCTAAAATAATAAGTTTTGAAAATAACGTTTGCGAGTTAAGGGTTCACAGCATTTTAGATATTTCCAAATACGAAATTTGTTAAAAATACAATAAAATAAAAATTTGGCTTCTCATTCAGGTTCTACAAAAGAGGGATACCAGAAACAGGTACCTCTTATATTTTATTCGATTTTGACCATTCGTAGTCAGGATAATCAACTAGCTTAGTTTATTGTATTTTTGACAAATTTGGTATTGAAAAATCTGTGAAATGCTGTGATATCTAGACACAAAAGTTAATTAATTATGTTTTTTTTTTCCATTACGGTAGTAACTGTGCTACGTAAATTTCTACTAGTAGGTAGCTAAAACAAATATAAAGGTTTTTTTATTGTTTTTTATATTATTAAATTATACATCAATCTAAAATATCATAGAATTAAGTATGGATATAATGGAACAAATTAAAAGAACCTTTTCGTACACACTGAATCTGAGGATGGACATTTTAAATTTTGCAGGTATTTTTGTGAAAATAAGTATTTTTCACAATTTCACAATTTGTATACGCTTATATACTACGAAAAAAAGAATTATGAGTTCTTTTTTAAATTTTTGATAAATTAAGTAGATATTTAATTGTAAATCCTTGAAATGTTCTAAACTGACACCTAAATAGATTATATTTTATTAAGAAAATATTTGAGGTAACGAAATTTATAGTACCTAATTAAACAAATTTTAAAATAATTTATTCAAATTTCTTTTTTATTAAATTAAAAAATCTTTTTTATGAGAAATAAGGACGCTTTTCTTAACATTTACAGCCGGTAGTGTCCTCTAAATATTTATTTAAAATTCGATAATAATAAAATAATAATATTTCAGCTTTTAAACGGAAATTTATATTTACTAATGTCTAAAATCTTCCTAGTAAACAAATGCGAATATGCTGGTATCAATTAGGTTAATCAATTATTTGACTGTACGGCATGGAAAAATACCTATGTTTTCGGTAATCGCAAATTAGTGGAACACAAGAAAATGTTGTTAAATGTACTTAAATATTTAATGATATTACAATAATGTAGTTGTTAGGGTTGTTATAAAAAACGTTACTTTTAATTTAAATATTTTCATGCCTTTTTTAACTAAACAACGCTTTTAAACACTACAAAAACATACATAATTCAAAAATGAAATCAAACATGTTTTAAATCACACACACCAAAAAGAACGTATTTTAACATGTTTTAAACCACACAATCATTTTATCTGTAAGCATTTTTTTCAATCCTTAATTTACTTGCTTCCATTGTTATTGTATTACTGTATTTTATGAAAAGCTCTTAATGTGACTTAGTAAATACAACAGTTTAATTATCTCTGATTTTTTAATTGATCTATGCATACAAAACACAACATTTAAAACAAACTGTTTAAATCATGTTTAAAACAAAATATCTGTTTTACGATTTACTTAAAACACTGTTTTAAAACAAATGTTTTATAATGATATAATATAATAATATTCGTTTCATTATGTATGGAGATAACAAATTAATAGTTTGTTTGAATGCATATGCGCTCTTGTGGTCTTTATTTTTTAAATTTTAAATTGTTTTATGCAGGATCCCCCCACATTTCCTGCGTTTTGGGAGTGCATGTAATCCTGAGTAATCTTTTTCATATAGACATAATTGTTGTTTCAAATCCTCAAAAAGTAAACTTGAAACATTGACAAAATAAAGAAAATTAAAAAAAATCTAACTCATATCAAACAATGTGAAAGCGAAGAGACATAACAAAAAAACAAAACAAATGAAGAAATACAAACATCCATATGAAAATTTTAGATATTTATTTTTATATGTCATACTACTAAAAAGTTTCATGTCGACTTATTGGGGTTTCCAATTCCTAAAGGATTTGGCCACTTAAAATTCAGGTTTGTTAATAATTCAAACGACTGTAACTTTTTAAGGAATAATGAATACAAATTCAAATTCATATGTAAAATAAATATTCAGTATGACAAGAACAGTATGATAAGAAATACTCAGTATGACATTTGCTATCTGGAATAAAGTACAAAAGTGGGACACTCTGAGCATATCACATTTCGTAATTTGTTAATAATATAATAATCTAAGCAAGTGATTATTCGAACTAATAGTGAACATTATCGATGTGAAAATTATCTATGGGATACTTTTAGAGTTGGATTCTGAAACCGGAAATTATGAACTGTGGCTAGTTTTGAAAAAAAAAATGAATTTATGTTAGTTTATGCGTTTTTGCTTAATTTCCCTAAATCTTATTTTTAGTTTTCACAATAGATCTTCATAGATTCATCTACTATTTGATGTCATCTACTCTTTTTCTTTTATAGAGAACAATAATAAAACGAAAAACTTCCTTATTTTCGATATATCATTGATTATGGGAACTGTTTCGCTTATTTTAATTATTCCAAAACATTTGTTCACTCCTTCAGAAATACATATATCATTCTAAAAATCAACATATACCTAATTTCTATTCCAAATGGTACAGTAAACTACCATAGCAACAAAACTGAATCGCATCAAAACAAAAATGCGCCAGCATAAATCAAATGCCTGGACAAAAATAAAAATAACTAAATAATAACCACTAAAACCTTGTAAAGACAGTTAAAATGAGCCAAAAGCAACCTCCTTAAAAAGCTCTACAATTTAAATTTTTATTCGAAACGAAAAATTCTATATATTTCAGCGTTAAACACCGCTCTCCGAAGACGGCGAGAGAAAATGCTTAATCACTCTCGGCAGGAATGGAGTTATAATTACATCCATTAATTTCCGAGTTAATTCCAGCCGCTGACGGCCGGTATTCCTTATGCAAATTTTACAGCCCAAGAATGTACACTTTCCACTTTCAGCGTTCGCGTGTTCTCTTGTTTTATGTATGTATACGAAACGGGCCGACCGACCCACGTAACCGGGGTATGTGTATATAAAAATAACCACGCAACGAGTTATTACGGCCGTGCGTGTCCCCGGCATTTTCCCCATTTTCTTCCCCCCCTCAGGCGAGGCGCAATAAAAATATAAATTAAACAGTGGCGTGCATCGAGAATAAATCGAGAAAATTATGTGTACCTATGCAAGTAATTCATTTCTGAATAATCGAAGGAATAAGTGTATATTTTTCTATGTTTTTATTACTTTTTTTCTGAAATAAAATAGGTTTACATAATATTATGATAAAGTGCAAAATACGTTTTGTATTTTACTGTGTATAAAAGCACTTAAGAAATAAAGGGTATGAATAATAGAGAGAAGTAAGAGTTGCATGCTCAATTTTCAGCGAATTCGTGAACAGTTGAAGTTAATAAAATGAATATTCTGAAAACATGTGCCATTAGGGGATTTAATTCAATTTGCACAACATATTTTCAAAAAACTAAAGAAAAACTAGCTGGAATTCGATAATGAAGCAACAAAAACCACGTGAATGTGAAATGAAAAGAAAATTGTTGAAGAACTGTCTTAAAGTAGCCATAATTTTTATTAATATTAGCACCAGGTTTTTAACCATAGTTAAACCATAAACCGAGATTATATATAACTGCCATCTCGCGTTTCGATAGTATTGACACCTACGTTTGAAGGCCTATAACCCTAAAATTACTGAACAGAAAAAAATGTCCTTCCGATTTTTTTCCTTTTAAACCACTGACTACAAAAATTATTATGCAATTCTTTTTCTATAGTCGCATTATAGTATATTATAATACAAGTTTTATAAGACAAAAATTGGCGCACGAGTAGTTTTGAGCACGACGAGCGTAGCGAGGAGTACCCAAATGGAACGAGGGCGCCAATACGTCTTATAAAACGAGTGTTATATACTATTTTTCTACTTTGCGACATTAATTTTACATAAATGTCAAAAATTGCGGTTGTCATCTTACAATCTAGTGTATTTTTTTTTATTCAACAGTTGGTACTTTTGGTACATTTTAAAATATTTTTTAAAAAAATAATTTGGCATAGTTTCGAAAATGCAGATACTCTTATGTCATTTTCAATTCTTTGGCAACACGTGGTGTATGCAACGGAGAAGGTGCTTATAATTTCGCATATAAGGACTCCTAATATTTCCAATTTTTGCATTTTCGATTTAAGACAATCCAGACACTTTTGTGAAGAATTTTTTCGGAGAATTGTTAATTGAAATATAATAAAAACACTCGGTATATGCAATGGAGAAGGCTTTTGCATAGCTTTTAAAATCAAGGAACTTTACTCTTAAAAGTTTTGCATAGCTTTGGTAACACCCGGTACATGCGCAGATGACAACCGCTAGCATGTGCGATGAACAAAATTGTCTGAAAAATTTGTAATAAATTTCTTTCGCAATTGTGTAAGTTAGTGCCGGACACGGTATGCATAATAATACAATATTTTTATTATTTCAGTATTATTTAACTCGTAATATGCCAGCAGCAGCCATTTTCAGGCTCCATCATACAGGGGTATTTCAATATCAACATTTCTTCTTGTTAATGATTTTATATATTCCCTTATTTCCTTAAATAATGATCGTGTTGTATTAAATATTTAACAAAATATCTGTCCAACTCTATTTGAGAATCGATAAACTTATTCCCGCGATATTGGGCTAAATTTAGCAGAAAACGTACCACTGCAGAAGGAAAAAGTTTTAAATATCTTTGCAGAATTTTATAAGCATTATTTTTCTGCAGGAACTAAAATAAAAAAAATCGATGCTATGATCTAATAAAATTTAAGTGAAAGTTGAAACCCAACACTTTTCGCCATCCTTAATTCGATTTAGTTCGCTTACTTTTGCTAATTTTACTGTACAATTCAGTGTTTTTCTCAGGCATTTGACCACAGGATCTTAAAATCAAGTCTTACAGTGTATTTTTGACACTTTTGTCGATTTGTGAAGATTAGTTTTTTACAGAAACTACAAGTTTTTGTTGTTATTGGGACACAGAAAACGATGGTACATTATTAAATGAAGTTGTCATAATTTATTGTTCATAATAACAATTACTTCAGATAAAACGACAAAATAAAAGATATGTGTAATTGAATTGAATTCATTTGAATTGAATTGAATTCAATTGAATTGAATTGAATTGACATCAAAGATTATTTAATGCTAGAAAAAGCTGATTGTGACATCAAATTTGGATTAAATACCTACTGATATTTCAGATATCTAACCATTCTCAATTCCTAAGACTAGCCAGGAATGCTTTATCTCGGACTAACATTTTAAGCTATTTATAAATGATTTACTAATTTCAAACAATTCCAACAGCCTTTCCAAGTTTTTTTTTTGTGTCAATATTTTCAGTATAAAATTCTCAGTATAAAACATTCGATGTACCAAGAATGCTACGCCTTCGTTTCCAGAGAAATATGCAAATAGGTAGCTTTTCACGGATTGTGCTTCCGACAGCTTCGTAGCGTTGTCGAGTGGGTGGGAGGAAATTCAATTCTGTACACAAGGAATTGGAAACAAATAAGTCGAGAGCCTTACGAACTTATAGGTTATCTTTTTTTTTTCATCTTTTCCTCCGTATTCCGGCGCATCGCTAAAAGCATTATTTATGCATTCCTGTTTCCTCGGGTCCAATGTTTGATCACAAAAGCTCTAGGTCGCAAACTTTTTACCCTCTCTCTACTTCCGAGCCAGGTAGTTTGCTGGTAGTAGATTTTTTAATGAACACTTACGTTGCTCGACGTTATAGCCGGGTTTATTTATATAACATTTGCTGACCTGCGTGCGTTTATTTCGCGTACCTTTTATGGGAGGGCATAATTTCAGTGGCGTGCGGTGAATTTTTGTCCAAGCTTCACGATTGTGGTATATAATGGCAACGAATTATGACCCATTTCAGTTTGTTTTAAAATAGGTATTCTTTAAGGGTATAATACTTACGTAGGCAAGTTAAATTCTGGCTGACTGCAAATTTATTTGTATTGTCTGCATCTATGGTGATGTAATTGCTATCATGGTATACACTAGTGATTTTGATGATTTTACTATTTTTACTACGCTCATCAAAAAAAGAATATAGAAAATATCAAATCTTCTAGTGGATATTTTACCCACTTCCCAGTGTCTAATCGAATTATTTTGCATGTGGACAGATTTCCGGTGACAATGTATGAATCAATATAAATCCTTTGGAACATTTTCCAAAATTAAAAAAAATATGTAAAATTGGTACAATCGAGTTGAAATTTTGCATGTTGACAGATTTTCAATGACTATTTTTTCCATAAATTTATTGTCATGATAGTTCGATGTTTTATGATCATTAACTGGTGTGGAATAGACCTGACTTTTCAAATGACCCCAGAAATAAAAGTCTAATGGTGTTAAATCTGGTGAGCTTGGTGGCCACAGCCAGGGTCTCCTATTTCCGTACAACCTATCGTCAAACATCTGATTACACGACAAGGTCTCTAAACACGTGGAAAATTAAAATCTAGCGCTGTGGTGATTGGTTCTAAAGTCGTGGGAAATGAAATATATCTCAGATGAAGATTCTCGTATGCCAAGATGGAAATGTTTGTCATGTCATAGTTAGTATTGCCTATCGTAAATTGCCATAATAATAAACGTAATCATAAACAGAGTAGAGAAAAACAGAGGGACCCTACTTGTATCCCTTATTTTATAAGTAAATGTCATTCCGAGTAAAACATGTCATAAACATAGCAGAATTTGTGGAGCAATTTCTTTGTACTAAGTAAATTACCGTACTATTAAATTGCAAAAATGACCTGTCAAATTACAGTGATCACGTTGTAATTTTACAGGAATATATCGATATGAAAGAAATAATATGACGTGTTGTGAAAATAAAACGATATAGCTAGTATCAAATAACTATCAATGATGAAGTAGAAAAAAATCGCAATTAACGGTGTTAATTTTTACAGAATTTTTCCTGTAATTTATCACATATAGTCTACTTTAATTTTACAGCATCATCGTTGCTTTTACAGCATTTTATTGTAGTTTATTTCTTTAAATTTCAGTAACTTCACAAACATTCTTTATGTGTACAACATCACGTTTTTTTTCAATTCCTACAAAACTTGCAATAGTTTAAAATATTCACAAAAGGAAGAAGAGCAATTACATATCAAACAATGCGTAAATGAAGGAAGGAAGGATAACGAACAATATCCTTTACAAAAATAAAATCTAAATAAATTAATTAAAGTTAAACAATTACCAAAAATTAAAATTAAATTAAATACAAAAATTGAAAAAAATGCATTCCGGGGTAAAAGTTACAAACTCTAATTATAACTCCAACATATAGATAATATCTGAATTTTCTCTTAAAGTTTTGTTAAATAAGAAAAAGCTCATACACAAACAGTCGAAAATATGCAGTAATATGGTAATTTATGATACGACAAAAATTAAGTGTATCACCAAATTCTAAGTAAATATTCGAAACAAAATTAATTTATAAAATTTCTTTGGGTTATCAAACTTTTATTGGAATTTATTCGGAGAATATGTCAAAAATTGTCTACAATGAAAAACATTATTTTAACAATAATTAACATTGGGATTTTTACAACTGGGTTTACTTTCTCATTACCAACAAAAACGTACGGTAGCAATACGTAAGAAATAATCATCTCTGACTGAGGGCATATCTCGTACTTTTATTTATATAAATATTTTTGGTCGTGAAAACCTTTTGACATAGTTGATATTTTTTATAATTTTGTTTTGTTTGCTTAAATTAATTATTTTTTAAAACGTCATCACTTCAAAGTTTCTTGACCAATTTTTTGGAAACAAAACATTTTTTATTTGAATGTTATTGTGATATATTTATTTATTTGTTATGAACGATAGGACAAAACTAAACTGTTGGATTTTGACCAGTAATACAGCTTTTTCTAAATATTGTTTGTAATTTGTAAAATTTTAAGTAATCTTGTCGCTTGAAGTCTAAGGTAACTATTATTGTATAAAACGGAATTGTTTCTAGTGCGTCCTAATTTAATTAAACTGACTTCCTCCGCAGTCTAGCGCTTGGAACCGAACGCCCACGAATCGATAACAAATAAAGCAGACCGACTTTTGTGCCACTACGTCCCAATAGTTTGGCGCAAATTCACAGAGCCTGTAACTTTGTAATTAGGAAAATTGGATTACCAATAGAGGCGATTTGCTCACAGTATATATTGGAGAGTAATCGGCACGAAACTTCAGTTCGGATTTTAGGCGAGCAGCGGTTCCGGTTACTCAAAACGAACACCGAACTGCCCGAGTCGAAATACACATTAATTATCGTTCTGCCGGCAACACCGCCACGGTATCGTATATATATTTTAATTGGGCCGTCTCTTCGTTTCCAAGCAATTAGGATCCAATTGTAAACTGGGCACCACCAGCGTTCGGTACTATGAATTATTTACGCCTTTCTGGCCTGTCCCGTTCGAATAGGAACGAAGAAATGATAGAAATTTTTGATATTTTGCGTGCAGCTTGTTTGGTGTGTATGTTGATTTGGTTGTACTAAAGGCACTTTTAACTTGTACAGAAAGAAATGAACGTCAATATCTCAAGTTTACAAGGGAAAAATTCAAGTACAAGATTTAAAAAATCTGATGTGGCCAGGCACATGACTTTATCATACAAAATATAAAATTAATAGTTTAGCTGCATGAGACTCTATTTGATTTAGATAAATTGTGTCTGCATTAAAATTAAACTAGTTAGCCAGGATTTGACTGATATTTTGATAGTCAATAGTATCAATAGTAGGTATTGTCAAAGCATCAGCATTTGACACTACCTACTGTCATCAGAATAATAGTTATTTATCTCACAAGTGCCGAAAGTACGGAATAGCGCGACGAGCGGTAATCCGGCGTGTCACCGAAGGCGGAGCGTCGCATGTGAGCGAGGCGCACTATGTAGTTTTCGGCAAGAGTGACATCAACGTTTTTTGTGTTGCCTTTTTAGAAATACGTATTTTAAAAAAATTCAAAAATCGTTATATTTCTGTATAGGAAATGTTAGGTTGATACCTAATTCAAGTTCTGACAGATTTATATTCGTTCAAGATACTGTAGCTGTCACATCCGTACCAACATACTACAATATAACTACACTCATCGCTATACTTTACTTACAATTTTTTCAATTTAGCGTTTTGACAATTAGGTATCACAACGGGTTGATATTTCCTATCAACAAACAATCAAATTGGTGATCTTATTTTATTTGAATTTTGTATTTTGTACTTTGCCGCACTAGAGCGGCTACGTTTCATAGCGGTTCGCCAACCTCTGATGAAATCAGCTGTTTTCGAGTGTGACAGCCATAGACATTTCTGTGGTGACACCACAAAAAAATATTTGTCAAAATCCTGGCTACTATGTACTTTCATATCAATGCAGATGCGACCGATCTCGATCAAATAGAATTTGCTCTTGCAGCTAAACTACGAATTTTACCAAAAAATATCATAGGCATAAATTATTCAAAATTTTCTCTACTTTAATTTATTATTAACTATTTTGACGAAATTACAGAAATGGCGGCTCATTTGATCTCGATCAAATAGAATTTGCTCTTGCAGCTAACCTATTAGTTTCACCAAAAAATGTCATAGGCATAAATTATTCAGAATTTCCTCTACTTTAATTTATTATTTAACTATTTTGACGAAATTAGAGAAATGGCGGATCATTTGCAAAATCCTTGAAAATGGCTTAGAATAAACTACCAGTTCCTTTGAACCCTTTTGAACCAAAAGCTTTTCAGCTCTAAGTTAGGTCATGAAACTTCTAATTATGAACTTTCGTCCCGATACCTTTAGTAGTTTTTCCGGAGTCGTCGCCACAAAAATCGTTTACACACGCACACACACACACACACACAGACATTTTTTTGTACCTTGGTCAAAAATGTTCAGGGGACCCAAAAAGACCTATTTCCGCTAAAATCTCAATTTTTTTTTTCGGCATGATTACAATACTTTAGCATACTGCGTATGATAAAGTAAAAACTACTTAATTTGTAAATACGACATGCTTGTTAATATACAGGTTGGTTAATTTGTCAAGACCAGACCAAAGGTCATTTCTAATTTCCTAAAACTTTTGAATTTGATACAACTTTTATTTAACTACTATTTATCTAGCTCTCTCTTGTTTGTCTTGTTTATATCTTTCGTAACAATAAACTTTGGAATATGCGGATTTCATAGATAAATTTGAAATTTGGTAGAGTAGATATCAAAAAACTGTTAACGTGTATAGGGTGTTTTGAAAAAAAAAAACTGTTTAAGGATAATTTTTTCATATCTTCCCTGAGACCATTGTATCTGTGGCTGACCTGGTAAGAGAATGGCCATTTATACAGCTCAGCGCGATGGGCAGGTGGAGCAAACAAACCCCTGAATCTTAAATTAATGTTATGGACATCCGCTCTACAGCGTATCTTCCGCATGAGGTATTGTGGGATCCTCTTGGATAGCAACTTATGATATAATATTGCTGCATGCAACACCCTAGTGTTATCCATGTTCAACCACCCTAAATCGCCCAGCCCATTCGATACATGATCATACTTCTTCAAACCAAAAACAAACAGAACACATGCATTTTGGACACGCTGAACACGCTGCCTATCCGATGCCGTCAGGCAAGGACCGTACACAATAAGTTTTTTTTACTATTGACAGTAGATATAGTAAGATATTGTCAAAACATCAACATTTGACACTACCGGTACTGTCATTAGACTGAAAATGTTTGGAAAATCCTGGCTCACTATATAGTATTATATCAATGCAGATGCGACGGATCTCGATCAAATAGAATTTGCTCTTGCAACTAAACTATTATTTTACCAAAAAATTTCGCAGACATAAATTATTCAGAATATCCTCTACTTTAATTTATTATTTAACTATTTTGAGGAAATTACAGAAATGGCGGCTCATTTGCAAAATCCTTGAAAAATGCTTAGAGAAAACGTCCAGTTCCTTTGGACCCTTTTGAATCAAAAGCTTTTCAGTTCTAACCTTGGTCATAAATCTTCTAAATATGAAGTTTCGTCCGGATACCTTTAGTAGTGTCTCCGGAATCGACACCACAAAAATCGGGTAGACACGCATACACACAGCTGGCAGCTCATTTACAAAATCTTTGAAAAATGCTGCGTATGATGTAAAAACATTTAAACTTCTGACAAATGTCAAACAAAATACTTCATAACAACGTAAAATACAATGATATCTCACTATCCGTGAAAAAATGTATAAATCATCAAGCATGTCGACCCTTACAAGATTTCAATAACATTAATAAATTGTTATAAATTATGCTCATATTTTCTACATCACGTTTAAAATTACAAGTATTTAATTCATTAATAAACGACATGTTCGAAAAATTTCTATTTTGTTGTATTTTAAAAAACACCCAAAATTGTAACATGATCAAAATCAAATCTATAGTTTTCTTGAAAAGCATGTTGAGCTAATGCGCACCTAAATATACATGTTTTTATGTCTGACTTATTTAAAGAAATTCTAGTTTTTAAATAATTACCAGTCTGACCAACATACAACAAATTATAATAAGAAGAACGAATAGAATAAACAATCCCAGAATTTAAAGCCATAGGTGTTTTATGTTTAACAAAAGAAAATTAACTATGTAGTAATTTTTAACAAATCATAATATGCAAATATAATGTTATTACATTTTAAAATTTTGCTTAAAGTAGATGTTAAACCCATTATACAAGGAATTTTTCAAAATTGCACATTTTTTCTATTCTATTTTTAGTGCCAAAATTGTGTTGACTTTTTGATTAATGGAATGATATGAGAAACAATTAATATCTACCCGAATTTGTAACTTTTCTAAATCAATCTAAAAGCAAATTATTTTCATCTGTCCTAATAATATCTATATCTAAAAAATAAACACTAAAATTATTGTCTTTTTAACCAGTAAACTGAATTTTTTTATTAAACCTATGTAACAATATAATCTTTCTTTCGTTATATATCTAGAACACGTTTACACGTTTGGACAACTCATATTAAAAATTACACATTCCCGTGAAATCTGCTATGATTTAGTAAAACGAATCGTTTAAATATCCAATCAAGTCCAGTACTTCAGTCGCGCATATTTTGGGACCAAAATATAATTGCCTCTTAATTCGTTCAGAAGTTCGGAAGCCTTCCTATCGGAAAATCATCTTTCAACCGTTTGTGACTCAATTATAAGCCAAGAAGTTCGCGCTACAACAATCCCGTGGGCGATATAATCTAGCGAAACCATTATTCCGAGAAATTGAAAATAATGAATGCCGATTTAGGTCAACGTCAATTTGTTCCCGAGCGCCCACAGAGATGGCGCTCCTTACCGCCATCTCGCCCCCGCAAGCAGGGTAAAACGTTGAATTACGAGTTGGGGTAGTTTGATTGTGACTTCATTGCATTTGATTAAGAAACGGGGTTCGTTATGCCCCAAAGTGCCTCAGATTATTATTATTATTAATATTATTGTTTGTCTACGCTCGATGCTTTGCAAAATTTGTGTATTATCAGGAAATGGATGTAACGGCTTTGGGAAGACCTTTCGGGAATTTATATTAAATTCTAACGATGCAAAGTTAATAAGTTTGGGGGAGGGGGGAGAGTTTATTGGAAGCTTCAAATAGCGTCTCTCTATGGTAGTTGCAATATAATTGGATATTTTGGTGTTTACTTTTCTTGTAGGGAATACTTGGGCTAACGATGTTGATGTTATAGAATGCCATCTTCTTCCTTCAGCTAGAGTTTTCGATTGCTTGTAACGATCGTTTTTTGTGGGTACAATTTGAAAGAATATCAGCCAATAAATTACTATATAATTATATTTTGTATATATAAGATTTGTAGGAGAAAAATGGTACCTTTTGTCACAAAGAAACAGACTGAATTATCTAGTAGAAAAATGTTTAGTCAGATACACAATCATTAGGTAATTAACTTAGTACAAACCTAACCTGTTAACCTTAAATGTAATGGCATAGTCTTGTAGTATTTTATTTCGTCATATTCTCATTCATGATTCCAAAATTTTAAACTCAATTTTAGATATATTGTAATCTTCAGAAGATCAACAACAAACCAAAATTTGCAATTTCTAATTTCGGTAAATGTTCCTCTCAATGTGTTGTATCTTCGCCCGTTATTCTTGTTATTTTGAAACCATTTCGATCCAGGGTGCTTACGACAACAGCAAGTCCAATTAAATGGAAGCCGCACAGAGTTCTGCGGACAAAGCTCTCTTCAACCTTAATTTGCAAGCGGTGCACTGCCTAATTGTGGCGCAAACCGCACTTCAATACAGCCAAGGTACTACCACGTTAACGTATATTCCACATCAAACATCCTCGCAAAACCGAAGTAATTGTCTCATTACCCTCTCTGTGTATTTGTGAGCCATATATAGCCGAACAGCAATTCACTAATCAATCCAGGAAACGACCATCTAGGAAATGGCAATATATATTTTACGATTGACGTTGAAGTTTGAGTTTTCAAATTACAGTATAGACCAGCGAGACACAACTGCAGACCCTGTCTCATCTAATTCTGATATCCATAGAAGCAGATATATTTGTCAAAAGATATCGGTGACGTTGACATGTCATCAAAATGTTATCAATTAGATCAGCCATTCTTTCATCATTCAAATCGCTAACGAAATTCCCAATAGCAAGAATATCGACCACACTAAAGAGATACGACGAGGACGTCTCCAAAGCGTTGTGCATTAACGAAGCCGACATAGTACCCTTAGACGAGTTCTTCCTAACCAATGAAGAAAAGGAAAGACTGATGATATGCGAGAAACAACCACTAAAGAGAATACCCGACAACGAAATAACTCACATAAACTTTATTCCGAAATCGTACCTACAGCAGAGGACAGTTAGAATTTATAAAGAGGCGAGGCACTGTATGCAAAATGGCGTTCATAACAGCAAATATTGGAAGGTGCAGTTCGAGAATCTGGTGAAATGGGAGCACCCTCTCATCGGTTATGTCGCCAGCAGTGACGCTATCTCAGGCGTGAGATTGTGTTTTCATTCTCTAGCAGTAGCCCAAGAATACTGTCAGAAGAACGGTTACGATTACTATGTTGACCTGCCTCCAAGGCATAGTCACCATTCGAACACGTACGCTAACAATTACGCTTGGAACTCTAGGTATAGGGTATCTACGAAATGATAATGTGGATTTATGTAACGGGAAAATAAAGGTTTAATGACGTGAGGTATTTTCGTATCCCTTTTCTCCACCTAGTAGGCTATAGTCTTAAAAACGATGCGGGCAAAATCGAGAAGCCACCTTCACGCTAGGCAAAAATCACCAGAATATCACCAGGTATTTAACGGTTACTTTACTTTGAGGTTATACGTATTTGATAACCCCAATCTTTTATGTTTAAAATTATAACGTCGTTTTCTCTTCTTAAGACTAAAGCTTTAAAAAGTGCCTATATATATGCCAAAATGAAGATTGTAGATACTACTGTTAACCATACTTTTTTGTTCTTTCTGACAACAGGATTTTGTCCACTATTACATATTACATTTTCATTTGTTCTTGTCCTTTATGACCTTTTCACTTTTGCACAATTCTCCAATTTGTGCTGCTCGTTACTTTATGAATGTTTTGTATGCGGTTTGTATCAAGAGGTTTGACATCAATCGATAGGGTTTTACGGTCATGTAGAACTTTGACTAAAAACACCAACAAATGATTCTACACCATCATAGAATAAGTCATCCTGAGAAGTTTTATTATTCCTCTCGTGAGAGGAGACATTCCTATCTGCTGAAACCAAAAGTAGACATGTCACCTTGGTATAAAAGTTTTTCTTTTATACCAATGTACTTTAGCACTGTTATTTCCCGCCTACGATTTGGACATGGTCTTTTTCCAGCTCATATGTTTCGCATAGGTTTGTTAAATTCCCCGTTTTGCATTTGTGGAAACTTTGGAAGTCTAAATCATTTATTTTTGCTTGCAACAATTTGGAAAATTCTATGTTAGACATCTATAGGAAGCCTGCTTCCTTAGGATTGTTCCCTTTTAGCATCAGATTGTCCTAAAATCTATAAGTTATTATTCTTCCTTCTGGCCACGTGTGATAAAAAAATGTTGTAAAATAAGAACATTTTATTTCGGATGTCAAAAACATCGTGTTTGGTGGGATATGGGTAACATTAGCCCGTATACCAATAACTTACTTATAAAAAAACTGTCTGACAGGTTTCCAAATAACTTGGTTCTTTAGGTCTATTTCACCCCTTTTAAAATCATGTTTTGGTCTCAGAATATCATAAAATTTATAGGTTAAAATTTTACTTCCTGACCAAGTGCGACATTCGCATTTAGTTTATTTTTGTCTTCTATTGTGTTTCTCCACCTTCTTGTGTCATTTCAGGATTTATTATTGTAGTATTTAACTTAGTATTTATTATTATTATTATTATCAACAACGGTCTTGGCAAATACATTTGTCTAGGCAAATAGCTTTAAAAATATAAATAAAGGTTTCATGTCTATTTGCCCAGGCCAATAGCTTTTGCCTAGGCAAAAGCCTTTTGCCTAAACTAACCATTTGCCTACGACATATGTACCACAGCCATGTTCGGCTTTGTAATAAAACCGTATTAACTTGAAATTAGTTTGCTTCATCTGATTATAAAGTGACAAAATGTTCATTTTATTTAAAAATTTTGTCCTCAGTTGGAATTTTGTTGTCCTTCTATACTCTTTTTTATCAGGTGGTTCACAGTGGATTCTGCAAGGCCTATAAATAACGAAATAAAACGTTGTTATTTGTATTGATATTTCATTGATATTTCAGAGTATCATCGAACAAATCATTGCAAATCTTTTCAAATGTTTGTATATATGCCTATCCAGCGCCACAACGTATTTTTTTCCGGTGTTAAACAGTCTGCAATCCAACCAATCACGGGCGAGGTTATCCTGATGCCAAATTGGAAAAATTCCTCCTGGTTTTTAAATAGACTTTAGGCGACGACTATGCTGTTGTATTTTGCCGATACTAGCCGAAAGAAATTGTTTGCTAAGTTCCACCTTAATGCCTTGGGCAACTTAAAATGATGGTAGGGATGGGCATTTGTAAAATATTAATGTTTTACATATAAACAAAACAAAAATGAAAATATATACCCTAGGGGTGAATAAACGTAAGTTGACCCTTAAATTGAATTAGTCCATTAGCCGTTGGGTTGTGTGCACTTCGTGTAAACGTTCCTTCCATTGGGATAGGATGAGTGTTCGATGAAGGTAATTTTATACTTCGGGGTTGAGGGAGTCTGGTGGTGGTGGTGGTGGTGGCAGCCCACGCCTCAGGATTAGATACATTAAGCTCGCGAAAGCGCAAAAAAGCTTTTAAGTGAGCGCCTCAGAAATTGTCAACTTCGGATAACTGATATTGCTCGAGTTCTTCCACTGCCACTCAGCCCGGCCGTTTTCGGTACGTGGGAAATGGTGTCAACATTTTCCAGGGGCCTGACCAACGTTCGAACGCGATAGTACGTCACATCCTAAGAGCTTTTTTTGCGATTCTGAATTTTTCGTTATCTAATTTTGTTTGAAGTAGGACTATCAAAATATGACAGTTTAGACATGACTATATCAATAATGCTATAAAAACCAAAAATATTCTAGTGATTATCATCCAGTAACGTCGACAAATACGTGCCAGAAATTCTTATAGCAATAGATAAACGATAGAAAGGCTAGAATGACAAAGTTGTAAAATAATTTCGTCATTTCGCAGATAAACGATAGAAAGACTATTTTAAAACTGTTTTTTGTAATTCCATTTTTTTTAAAGAAAGAAAGATCGATATAGTTAAGCAATAAAAGATATTTATACATGTTTTAGTATCTTAATATTTATGGAAAGACCAAAATATAACAAAATATGATAATGCCTAAACCATAAATGGTAAAATCATTGGATAAGTGCTTGACCAACAAAAAGCTCTGATATGCAATGCCAGCGATTCCTTTATTAGAAGAGCTAGAATAATGAAACTTAGACTAAAGGCTACGCAATAATTCATAGGTTGTAAGTTTATTACATTATCATTGTTTGTCTTGCATTTTTCATACAAAAGATCGTGCTGAAACTCCGCGTGAAGTCCGACGCTCTACGGTCTTTGGTATGCTGTTATGTCGGAGAGAACCGACACAACTGAGAGAAGCGGGGCAGCTTATTATAAATACACAAAAAGAACGATCACTAGTCAAGGAAGTAATTTTCACTAACAATTAAATTCTTAATTTTTGCATAATTTTGATTATAATATGTGACACGGTACGAGAGAAATCTCTTCTATCAACTGGCGTTTTTATTTTCTTCAGTTTTTATACAATAAGGTTGTAAACAAGATTTTGCTGGAAGCGGATAGATCTAATAATATGGAGTTAGCAGATTTTCCGATTAGGGGTGAATACTAAATTAAGTATGCTTGATAAACCCAAAAAATATTTAAAAAGTAGGCCCGATTTTGTTATATAAATATTCAAACTTTTATACCAGTCTCAACAGAGTATTTATTAATAATATTGACATACATGCACAATCAATATAAAATAAATACAACTCTTGATATATTACATATATTACAAACGTCAATTCTGAGCGTATAAAACTAAAAAATATCAAAAAACTTTTACAAATTTAGCATCGTAAATTTGTAGACAAGTAGAATATTTTGCAAATCACTCATTAATTTTAAATGGTAATCCCGACACCTAATTTAAATTGCCAAGAATTCCCATGTGACTTCCAAATACCTGTTCGTGGTTCTGTTATCTTGTTGACTCATTTTGCCATTATTCTTTAATTCGGTAATCTGTCGCCGGATATCCAAACTCCTTTAGCGAGGCATAATCGCCGTGTCGTTATATTGTGTCCGTAAACACTGTTCTTCTAGTAACCAATGCACGTGCGATTCCCCACTACTGGCAGCGTCGTTGTCGATCCCTTCCCCCGCTCGCCCCAAAGACCGAAGAGCGCCGTGTCAATTTCAGCAATCATGAGATGCTTCAACTCGATCTCTTGTAGGGAAAATGCAAGATAAACAATGATTATGTAATAAACTTTAAATCTATGAATTAGTGGGTAGCCTATAGTCTATTTTTCATTATTCTAACTATTCTAATAAAGGAATTGCTGGTATTGCATAATATAACTTTTTGTGGGTCAACCACTAATCCAAAGATTTTACAAAAATACACATTGAAAGCTAGCATTCCGCACGTGATTTTAATTTTTAATTCGTTGAAATCTATAGATTATTTCCGGAGTAATTAATTGCTAAAATTAAACGAATAGAATTTACGGGGCAAAAACAGCGCCAATTCGTCTTAATTTGGAAAAATCGGGAAAACGCCAACCTATACAGCTTTTTAATTTTTATGAGTTGTAGCATATTAACAACGGATAGCACCAGAATTTTTTAAAAATTTTTCGTCCCTAAGGACATTTAGGATTTATGTATTTGGCGAAAACATTGCCAGTTTATTAAATACCCAATGTAATATTTTCTTCTAACATTGACTTGCCCACGAGTCAGTTACGTGCCTATAGAAACTATAGGCACGTAAGTACCTAAAAATAGAATTTATTTTGAAAATAAACATGTAACACACAGTTTTTACATAGTTAAATAAAAAAGGCATTCTATAGCATCATAAAGTGTTATACATATTATACATATGTTATGAGATTATAAATCATAGGTGTAGGCGATTTAGATCATATCTTCAATACTCAACTATAAATAAAATATTTGTTCTACATTATCGAGTTTCAGAGAGGGGGATTCAATAATAGATTTAATGCAATACATTTTAACTTGGTGTAGAATAATCCTCCTTTCTGAAACGGAGTAAAAACATAACTGAGACTTAAAGTTGAACTTAAAAACTACATGTTATTAAATGTCACAAAAACACGGTGTTTAGCCGGTACTTAAAAAAGAGACGAGGAACCCTAGTATTTATTGAGCCTAATTCGATCATATAGTTCAACTATAACACTAACGACGTATCCAATAATTAAATTCGTTCACTGACTAAAAAAGGAAAAGAAAAAAACTTGTGGATATTTTGCATCGAAACTTCAGAGGTAACGATTGTAATTAATTGCAGTTATCGGAGTTTAGTTAATTAATCTCGCCGAAAATAGGTACGATAAATCAATTGGCAATTAAGTTTTCAATTCCTGTGCAGTTTTTCGCACGCCCGACATCGCATAATCTGAAACTTCTGAAGTTTCAGGCGAACCGGATCGGTTTGCATTCGCCGAGGTAAACCCGGGATTTCGTCGCGCTTTATAATTATGCTGTGGCCTCAACAGGTAGCAATGCTGGAATCAAGTCCCTCTTGCCTCGCATTAATTCTCTTTTGCTTCGCCATTAAAATTTTAAATTTCATCGAGACGAAATAGACATTTAGATCTACTAACCGATCACATGTAGCGTCGATCTTCTTTCTACTTTTCGTTTTATGTAAGTTTCTGGTCTCTATGAACCATCCATGGCCCATTCTTGGTATATGACAAAACACACTTTGTTTATTGTCGTATTTGTTTCTCTATATTTTCCTTTGTTTCTTCCAACCTTTGAAGTTGTTTGTTTATCAGCGACCATGTGACCATGTCTCCGAAGCATATGTCAAGAGAGGGGTTTTGCAGATGCCAAAAACGGTTTTCAGTGACATAGGTATTTCTCTTTAGCAGATGTTTTAGTAACCAGAATGGCTTCCATGTATTGTTCACTGCTTGTTTGATCTCGCTATTTTCTCGGATAATTTTTGATTGGTACCTATTTAATAATACAAAAAGCGTGATTGTTTGATACTTTGTGCATATTTTCTATGTATTCATCAATTCGTCATGTGAACGCAACCACGTTATTTTCTTTAAATATAGATTTGTTTCTAAGCAAAACAGCTTAATCAGCTGCTATAACATAGTCCACGTCCCGATTCAAAATTCTGTTTTAAATCCTTTTGTCCAGTTGTGTCATGTCATACACTATGAAAGTGGTATCGTCTGCAAATATGTATGATGTTTTTGAAGCGAGTTCTATTTATTACTAATTCTCTCCTATCCCAGTTCATTTCCTTAAAGACATTTTCTAAGACAGCTCCGAATAAGTGGTTTAAAACCATTCTGAACGCTCGATTTTCTTGTACAAACTTAAATTTTTTCTATATCTTTATCTGTACACGAAAATATACTGCTACAATAATTAAAATATGTTCTATTATTGCATGATATATAAAGATATTACAGCTTTTAACGTTAGTTTATTAGATATTCTTCCAAAGTAGCTTATCTATCATCAGTTCACCGTTTTAATTATATAATCTATTTATTACTAGAAAATTTCAACGTGTCTAGTATGACACATAGATATACTGCTCAAAAAAATTTCGGGAACACTTCCTGTACAGTAGCGGCTGCGTAGCGTTCACCAGGTCGTCTATATGCGCGTAGTTTTAAGTAGTAAGTTTTGAAGGGTCGTCCATTACAAATTCGGTAAACAAAAGTTGAAAAAATAAAATGGCTGATCCTATATGGCGGACATCAATCCTTAAATTATTTTCATTTTAGCTGAAATTTGGTATTTAGGGGGATTTGGGGTCGCTGATTGTAAACCTAAATACTAAGTTAAAAAACTAAATGTCCGAACCAATATGGCGGACATTTGTTCGAACACTATTTTGAATTTAGTGGAAATTAAGTATTTCTGGGGATTTGGAGTGGCTGATTATAAACCCGAAAAAATAAACAAAAAATTAAAATGGAGGATCCAATATGGTGGACATCAGTTCTTAAATTACTTTAAATTTAGCTGAAATTTGTTATTAGACGGGGATTTGGGGTTGCTGATTAATAATCTAAATTCAAAGCACGGATATTTGTACGAAAACTACATCAAATTAGCGGAAATTCCATATTTGTGGGGATTTGAGGTTGGCTCACTATTGTTTTTACTTTTTTGAATTTAGTTGAAATTTGTTAGTATTCGGTAACTTTCGGCCAAAATTAGAAGAGTAGAAGAACACAATATCGGAAATTTGTCCCAAAATTACTTTTACTCGGTTAACCTGATAACAATAACAAGTCCTGAAAAGTATGTCTCAACCAGGTTGAAATCCACTTGTTCTGGTATTATGAAATGGCAACGTACTTTATTTCCTATTTTTCTATTATAGTGAACATATAGTATTATGGAACAAAGTCCCAAACGTTCTAGGCCTCAAAGGTTAAAATATAAATTTGGTTTTGTTTTGTATTCTTCTTTAATAATTTAAATATGAATGATATAAGTAATTTTCAAAATTTAGTAAATAAATAGCTATTGTACCTATTGAATACTATAAAATTATTAAAAAGAATATAAAATGTTTTTGTTATGTTTTTGTTTATTCGTCTTCATCATCAGCTTCACTATATTCATCTATACTTCACTTTCTACATCTTTCTACTATTCGTAATTGTTTTCTTTATTTTCATTTTTTATTATTATGTCCCGTTGATACAATTTTTGGTACTAATAATAATGATATTAGAAAAAAAATTATTCCGGGTTATGCCATGCATCAAAATTATTAATTGCTGATGTTTCGCAAACCATGTTGCTCGCTTCTTCATTAATAACAGAATATTTGTCATTATGCCTAATTTCAAACTTTTTTCAAACTGTTTTTTTCCTCTAAAATTATTCTGTCCTGGAATCGGTCCCTTTTAATATCTAGGCACTCATACCATACAATCTAAAAACGACGTTTCAGCAATTTTTATCACAACGATTAGCAAAATGTCGTCATATTAAAACACAACAAAAATGCATTGGATACAATAAAAAATTTAAAGCATGACTCAATTTATGGCAAGACAAATCAATCCAATCTCAAGAATATCTCTTAGAACTTGAAATCGTCCAACAAAGTTGATTCGTCCAGATTATTAAGAAAAAAAAATTAAACAGCTTCCCTTAGGCGCATAAGTAAAATGTATGTACTACATTCTAAAAATAAACAGAAATTCATTTTGAGTAAGTATGAGGAGAAACTGACTACATAGTCAAAAAGTACAAATTCTGACCTTCACAATGAGCTATATTTCTAACCGGGGATATGCAGGGAATTTAAAAAAAGTCTAGGTGAACTTTCTAGGTTGCAAAAATACATGTTAAATTATTTAATTGCATTGAATAAATTATAAAACGTATTTACTTACCTTGAGGAACACTCTTCTTTTTAGAAAAATAATAAAGTTATTGTCAACAAGCCCACAAAAAATTACAATTGCAATGTGTGAAACACCGAAATATATGCTTTGCACAAATCGACAATTTCTGATACCATTCTTAACCGGACTAGCATACATTTTTAAAATTTACGCTGCTTATACGCAAGTCATCAAAGAGTTGTTATGTAGGATCAATTCTGTTTATTTTGAAAAATATAAAGTATTAGTTTTGGCGAGCATTTTTGCGTTATTAATTTACATTTTTAAGTTTAACTTAGAAGTAACTAAGAGTTGTAACATTGTTTTTTGAATTTTCTTTAGTTTAATATATGCCCTTAAAGCATACCAAGCTTGATTTGCCTAGAACTATTGTTTAAAAAGTTACAGGTTTCGAAAAACGTATTCCCCTTTATTTTTTTTGAGCAATGCATCAGAGTTATATTTAAAATGGGACACCTCTACTCAAACAAAACAAACCTAATTAAAAAACTAAAATCCAATAACAGCAAACGAGTCTGAAATACGCAAAAAGCGCTCCCGGAAAATAAACAAGCACAGTGCTATCGACGCAATAAATAAATATTTTATAGCGAACACTAGCTGCCATTGTTAAAAAAAAACAACCGCCGCCATTAGCGTCACGTAATTTCAATTATATCCACAGATGATTTATTCGATTTTATAGCAAAATGGACGCTAGCCCGCGGGCGCATATCGTTCATTCGGCGGCCGCCAACGCTCCCGTGGCGCTGCTCTACATTAGTTACTGTTTGCAATTGACACTTGAAATTAATGGCGACAAATGCTCGACAATACTCTCGAAAAGTTTGGGCGAGTCGTTCAGCAGTAAACGTTACTGTAAGCGAGTGGGTGGGAGGCTTTGGCTGACCTATTCGGTGAACCGGAAACGCCGGTTTGCTCTCGGTTGGGCAGAGTTGGAAATTTTTGAGACCGCACCGACCGTAGCCGACGGGTTCGGAATGAAATTGAGTTGATGAATTCATTAATTAAAGTCGTCGGTCGGCGTTCCTGTATTCTCCCTTTGCGGATATACTGCCTTGGGGGTTGTTATAATTTTTATTAATTGTTTTTGTCCGTGAAAAACTTTAATTGTGAATTATCATGCTGATTATTTTAAAAGTTTCGCATTTTAATAGCTGTTGAATTACTAGAACGACTTTAACAAATTTACTCCTACACTATATTTTTTTTATTATTTTTTATATATACTTTTACTATCATACAGCGTATGATAAAGTAAAAATATTTTAATGCTTATTGGATGAACATATAGCCAAGTGACTAGCTAAGCGTATATACAAAAAGCTTAGCGTGAGAATTTACAGCTTAGGGACCTACACGCTCTATCTTATTTGGAGCAATTACATCCATGGTGAGAAATATAACATAAAATAATATAAGAGACAAAGATTTTGTGGAAATATCCTCGGTACGTTCGTTGAACTGACGCTAACCGCACAATGTTATGCTGTCTGATGTAACGTGTGTTGTTCTTGATTAGTTGGTAAAAAATAGCAGAAATAATTAGTGACATTCCCGGAGTATATCGTGATCGAAAGGACTCGAAAGGAAGTAACAGATTTTCAAATAGAACTAATAGGACAAGCATTGAATCGTTTGCAACTAGGTCGCGTCTGCCTGATCGTATCCACACAGTCCACACCGCAAAAAAGTAATATGGGTTGAAGATTACCCACAGGGTAGTGTGCTGGGTCCGCTATTATTCATTGCATACATCAATGATCTCCAGTATGCGGCTGATTTTGACCTCATTAGCTTGTTTGCGGATGACACTTTAGTCGCTATACAACACGAAGACCTAAATGTTGCATTGCATAAAATAAATTGCGAATTGGCAAAGTTATCCACATACTTTTATGATAACAAGCTTAAAGTGAATGTGAAGAAGTCCAATGCGATGATTGTCACAACTAATCATCGGTATAACCAACTTGATATTTCAAACATTAACATTAGTATAAACGCCGAAGTACTGGAACTTGTTGATAAAATAAAGTATTTGGGATTTGTTGTAGATAGAAGTTTAACATTTAAACATCATTATGACTATGTTACACGCAAAATATCAAAAAAAACTGTTATTTTTTACAGAATTTCAATGTCCGTATCAATGCAGACTAGAGTGAAAATCTATAATGCTATAATTCAGCCTCATTTTGACTATTGCTCGAGCATATTGTTTCTGTTTAACAACAATCAAAACCACTCCCTCCAGAGAATGCAGAATAAAGCCATGCGTACAGTATTGCGGTGCAATCGATACACTCCTGTGAATCTTATGCTGGGCACACTCAATTGGCAGTCAGTCGCAAATCGGTTAGAGTACCTGACGTTGGTTTTTGTTTTTAAAATTGTTAAGGGCCTAGCACCAAATTATCTTACTAGCTTGATAAGTTATAACAGTGAAATTCATTCGTATATGACTAGGTGCCGAAATGATATACACGTGTTACCAAGCAGAACCCGGAGAGGAATGAATACGTTGGTTCATAGAGGAATTGTCAAATATAATCATTTGCCATCTGCTATCAAAGAATTAAATAGCTTAGGTTTGTTTAAAAAAGAACTCAAAAAATGTATATTGTAGAGCTGTTGTAGGTTATCTTACAAGCTTATTGTATATGTGTGTGTAACTTATTGTATATGTTATGATGTATCTGTGTTAAGTGCGTTCTGTGCAATTGTTATTGTATTGTTTGTATTTTTGAGTTTTATTGTATTAGGTCTCTCCTATTTAAATAAAGTTTATTATTATTATTATTACAACGTTGAAATAGATGACGTTTAATTATCATCTTTTGAACTTTGTTGCTGTGTTTTCTGGTATTTCAAAAGTTGTAGTGTGTGAAAAAATAGATCTAGGCGATACTGCTCAATACATTCTGACCGATGAAATGCCGCAGCACGAGAATTGCCCACCTGGTGATTTCATTTTCATTTTCACTTTCAAGTGCCAAAGTAATTGTGCATATTGCACCAAGTATAGCCATATGTGTTGTCAATGATGCATTATTCAGCCTTATGAAGATTATGGAGGTATTATGTATGATCATCGAGCCAAACCAAACTGCAATAATTTCTGCGGGAAGGCTGACGCACGGCGCATCATGTTTTCAGAGCCATCGCTGACCGATGCTGCAAAACAAGCCCGCCTGTCGTCAAAATCAAACAGAAAGAAACAAGAGAAGGAAAATATTAATTTCAAAAGATAATTATATGGTCCAGGCATCGCCGACTATAGTAAAATATAACAATTGTATACATCAAAGTCACACATTACTTTAAACCGTGTCTTCTCAAGTAGCATTAGCTTAATGCCCTCGCGGGCATAAAGTAGCTGTTTTCGGCCCGGTATCTAAGTTGTAAAGTGTCACTTTATGATCATATCGGGCATAAAAAGAATGATGTCGTTCATTATAATAAACAATTCTCACGCAAACAAAAAGTTAAACAACTTTGTTGGTTCATAACGTAACTTTGTGTTTCCAAATCCCTTTCTTTAATTGGCAAACAAACAGTGGCAACCACGCTCAACATCGTTTTTGCAACATGGGAGTTTGCCACATAATTACCAAGAAAATGTCGTGCTTTGCATATCACTATGGTTTTCAATTGATGAATTCTATATTTCGCTGACATGAAGATGCAGAAGATGCATATTATTGGTTTGTCTATACAACACAATAACCCAATATACCGAAAGTGTATAACCCAATTTTGTATAACCCTTTTTTGTGACGTGTCGCGTTTTGCATACACACCCCTCATATGCATATGTACTTATAAAGTCCCTTAAACTCGAAGAATGATTTTCATACAATTTAGTTATAATTGTTTAAAAGTAACATTAATATTTTAAGGTTGTTATCGAGAGAACGAGTTGTACCTGGAAAGCGTACTAAAAACCGCTGCAAATGCGTAACTATTTTTTGCCACTTTAGTTTACTCCACCCAATATTAGCCTCTGAAAAGTGATTCATATACCTAATTCCGTGGCCTTAATCGAGTACACGCGCGACGTATCGAAGAGTGTCCTCTAATTTACATTACCCCAATTATTCGCTAATTGAGGTTTTCAAAGTGCTGTGTTTCATTGTGTTGCATTGTGCTGTGTTTTGGGTTAGTCGTGACTTGTATTTATAAGCCAATTTTTATAGTATTGATTGAAGAAATAGTAGAAATAACAACTTAAAATCTGCGACTCTTCCTCGTAATCGAACCAGACAAAACACGTTCATTACAAACAGATTTTCACTCGCTAGTAAGTTTAATTGAATTCAATTTTTGCTATTTATCTATCGCAATCTATAAATTCTCATTCGCATGACAAGCGAAAACAAAAGCACAATTTACGACTCTTCAAATGGTAAATTTACACCAAATTCCGGCGTCCTCCACAGTTATTCGACCAGCAAACTCTCCTCCATAATGAACCCTAAACAAATAGGCAAAGGACCAAACCCCGGTTTAACGATTTTCCAGAATAAAACGTAATTAAAATCGTACATCCGTCCGTCGACCATTTCGACTCTATCAGCCCAAAAGAGCCGCCACTGCGTTACCACCGCACAGTAGTCGATTTTGAACCTTAAGCCAATCAAAATTATTATTTTTTTTTGTAAATAAACTTCAAATAGTCTTTAGATAGGCGGAAATATAGTGAAAACACTCTCAGCCATAGACGGGTTGTTTTAAGGGGGTTGAAATGTTGTGAGTATGATAATTTTATATTTACAAATTTAGGTTTAAAGTTCTAAAACTTCGCGAGTATAATAATAATGTGAATATACCTGTGAATATACGAAAAATAGTTAAAAACAATCTAAGTAAGAATGGAATTGTTTTTGAAAGGCTTGAAATTGAGAAATAATATTTGTGTTAAAATGCGGAAACCATGTGCAAATGATAATATTACACCCGCAAATAATTTCTAAAATGTTAATAAAAAAATGTAAATACCAATGGTCTTACTTCCTAGTTACATGACGTCATAGAGGTTCGGGAAGAAACAAATCCATCTTGACGACTTGAATTATAACAATTATAACAGTTTTAGAATTCACAAACCTAGGTCGTGTGTGGTATCATTGGATAGATAATTTAAAATTAAACATATTTCGTTGAAAAGCAATCTTACTCAATCATATGGTTTACGAAATAAACCAAATGGTACCGGATTATGGAGACATTATTTACTACGTATTATACTACATATTATTTACAACATTCATAATCACTTGGTAGCATTCTCTTGAACACAACAATCGAGAATTTATGAGAAATCTAAATTTTCCAGGGCTACAAACTGACTGGTTTTAAGTGATTTATTTATACAGGGTTAGCCAAAATTACCGGAACACCCAAATAATTCTCCATCGGTAAGAAATTTCAAAAGAAAATTCAAACAAAAATTTTTTTTACCTTAAACAATCCATCGTTCAAACATATTTTTCGTTCATTTTATTATAGAAGTTTCGTAAAGTTTTTTGTCCAAATGGAACACCCTGTATATTTTTACATTTTGTAATTTTAGGATATTATCTTTTTATAAAATGCATCATTATTGAATTTTAAGCAATTAATTAAAATTAGTCAAAATTGCCAGAACACCTACATAACTCTGCAATCGCAAAAAAATAAAAAAAAAAAACATTCAAGAAAAAGTTTTTTTACTTTAAACACGCTACCGTTCAAATATATTTTGGAAATCTCGCAAACTTTTTTTAAAAATAGAATACCTTGCGTATTTTTGCATTTTGTAATTGTAACACTAATTCAAAACACTTATCAATAATGATATAATTTTCTTGTAGAATTCATTGTTTTTGAGTTATAAGCAATTAATTATGGCGATATCGCTTCCAAAATACGTAAATGTCAAGTAAAAATACATAACCACAATGTGGCTATCAGTAGACACTTGAGTAGACACCAACTGTCGCAGGCAAAAATTGTCTAATACGTGATTTAACATGTCCGAAGTTTCTAAATTTAATAATGTTAATGTACCAAACGAGAAAAAATAGTTTGTCTGTTTGATTAAGATAAATTGGTATGTATGTGGGAAAATAGTCTTAATTTGAAGTTCAGGAGTTTTAATTAATTGCTTATAACTAAAAAGTTATTAAACTTCTAAAAGAATGATTCCAATAAAATTGTTTAGAATTAGTCTAGAATTATAAATGTAAAAATATACAGGGTATTCCCTTTGAAAAAGAACATAACAAAATGAACATCCTGTATATTAAAAGCACATTTTAATGATAGCTTGTTTAATGACAAAAAAACGTTTGTTTGAATGTCTTTTGAAATTTTTTTACGGTTGAAGAGTTATGTAGGTGTTCTGGTAAAATTAGGACTGATTTTAATTAATTGCTTAAAACTCAAAAATGATGCATTTTATAAAAGATTATTTTAATAAAAAATGCTTAGAATCAGTCAAAAAATTACAAAATGTAAAAATATACAGGCTCTTCCATTCGAAAAAAAAGTTTACGAGATTTCTACAATAAAATGAATAGCCTGTATGTTAAGGTGTTCCGGCAATTTTAGCTCACCCTGTATAAGAACATATTTTTGTGTCACTTTGGATTAAAATGGTCCGACGCGCTAAAATAATTTTGACCGGCTAGATTCGCATTTTCGACCACTGTGCGCCGTAGAGAAGTTTGCTTAATAAAAAATCGCCAATCGGGACGCTGCTGGGTTATTCCGGATACTGGTCCCATTTGGAAATTACCAGTTATTTTCAGTTAGTGGCCGTTTTAATCCCGTTTCACGAACGGAGTACCACGAAAAGGGCTTTCCTCTGTCTTTTTGTGTCCGCTCGCGAGCCCGGTGCCAAATAGGATTGTATTCGACAGTGAAAGGGCTCAGCCACGGCGCTCCGGTAACCAATTTAATTAAAAATCCGTGTATTTAGATCAATTAGAGAGACCCGGACCTCTTTTTTCAGGTTTCCGGGCAGTTGCGCTGCACTTCAAGCCTTTGTGCTAGGTGCGACGTCACAAAGGAAATTGTTGGCACGGTGCTTCTTTTGCAAGCTTTGTAGGTTAACGGGCAAATGAGTAAATATGCAGGGAAAGTAGTTAATTACTATGAGATTGATCGGTCTGTTCTCTTTGATCTATGGAATTGATTTAATTGGTCGCGTTCTTTATAGTAGCAGTTTTTTAGAGATTTGGCTTCTTCTTCTTAGTTTATACACACATCAAAATTTGGAGTCGGATTTAACACCGATTCTTAACCGATATCGTAATTTGGATATCCATCCCTTATTTTGTTCAGTATCATAAAATGCATAAGCAATGTAGCACTTTTTTCAGTTATGTTCTAAAGTTAAGGAAACCTGTAATACAAATCCAAATTAATGCATATTAGTTTATTATTACTTAGTAATTAATCAACTAAAGAAGCGAATGATAACCAAGATGAGGATAATTTTTGGAAGAAACACCTCCGCCTGGATTTGAACCAGTAACCCTTTAATTTCCGGTTGACAGCTCTTCCAGTTGAGCTACGGAGGCTGTGGAAATTTATGTTTTTATTTGTCTTTTCAGGAGTTGCAATCCGTGTTTCAAAGTAAACAAACCCGTCGTGACACCTATTGGGGCTAGATGGAAGTTTGGTAACTAGGAATCGCTAAATGTTTATTGCAAAACAGCTCATACAGATGAATAAATTCAAGGGAAAATAGTTATTACGTAAACTCGTTCAAAAATTATCCTCACCTGGGTTAATTAATGATTCGCTTCTTTAGTTGATTCTACATTACTGGTGCGTTTACGTAATAACCATTTTCCCTTCAGTTTAGTAAATAATACGTATCGGTAAATATGTATCGGTTTTCAAGTCACTCCATCTACTGGCACACGGTGACGGTAAATATGTCTCAAGCTACAACATCAGTAACTATTAGTTATAAATTATATCTTACATTGCTTATACTGTATCATTGTAACAACTGAAATTTTTATATGTGTAGCTTCCTCTTTAATATGACTGACTCGATAGTTGAAATATTTCAGATAGATGTTCTAAAAAATGATTTAGAAAAACGACTTGTTGGTAATTCATTGAACCATTTCCTATTTGCCGTTCTTTTCTCAGATAGCAGATTTTAAGTTTTTCTAGTTTTAATTCGAGTTTTCAAACTTTATTCTTTCTTCGAGTGTCTGTAGAAAATATGCGCAAGCAGTTAGCTGGGTTGTTGAGTGACATATTGTTGAGGTTCGATATATTGCATAAAAGTGATTAATATTAAAAAATAGCGAAGGCGCCATGGGCGTATCCAGCAGGGGGGGGGGGGGGTATTCTTCCCGCGATGTTTTAAAACTGTGTAGCTTTGTTAGAAGATTTTAAAGTTTGTCCAAACATTATTTTTCAAAGGGATCGATAAAAAGCAGGAATAATTTTTATATATAATAATAATATATTTATTATTGTCATTAAAATGTTTTCAAAATAATATTTTAAAGTATTCATCATAGGGTTATAATAATAAGTTGTTATTAACAATAATAAAATGTTGGTTACTTTGCCAAAATCCAATACTATCGGCTGAATGTCTATAAACTTCACTTTCCATTTGTACGTTTCGATCATTTGGTTGAAAAGCCAGGTGTAGCAGTTTAGCAAAATTAGCAAAAATAACTAAACAAAACTGTTATAATACACATACCGTATTCCAAGAATATGGTTTATAATTTTTAATTTAACGTTATAGTTCGCACTATTTGGCGATTTAGATTCTAGTTAATAATTCACGTCCATAATTTAAAAAATAATAATATCCAATTAATATTAATAATTCTTTTTGCTATTTGCGCAATGTTTTTCTTATCTCACAAAACACAGTTGACTCCGTTTTCATTTCACTGCTTTTCTTTGATAGTGTTTATGAAATATTCCTAGCATAATTTTTCTGCCAGTCTTATTGACATATTAGGTTGAAGAAAATCTACGGTTGTAATACTATACCTATGAACAAACAATTTTTTTTACTTGTTATCCTGTCATAGATTAAAAGCCAATTAAATTTTCATTGATATTGTGTAGATTTTTTTAAAGTTTTTTTTTGTAGAATTTTTCATATTCTTTTGTTTTATTTTTTAATGGAATCTGACAAAAGGTTTTGCTGTTGTCGTAAACCGTACCTGTCTTCGCCAATTTTATTGTATTATTCAAAGCTAGCGAATTAGTACATTTGTTTAGCACCTCCTTGGAACTTAAAATATTTATTAGTCTTTCGTGAAGCTCCAACACAAATTTAGCATTTATGAAAGCTAATTAAAGATAAAAATAAGGTGTCTTATAAAATTGTTATAAAATTGTTATAAAATTGTTATAAAATTGTTTTTTTCAAATCAAATGAGTTATCAAAAATTTTATATAATGTTGTCTTTATGGACTTAATATATCTAATTAAAATAAATATATATCGAATAATGTCTATAATTTTTGGTGTAAAATAATTAGATATCTTGGATCCAACCTAACTCAAAATCATATTCATAATACAAATATTTTTGAAAAGCTCTAGAATGCGTCGATTTTTGCCTATTACTACAACGCAAGTATTTGATTTTAATTAGTTCCCCTCCCCTCCCCTCACGCTTATATCCCACTTTGCCTCAGTAAAATTATAGTCACCTTACCAATACTGCAAGTTAAATTTAGAAAATTGCCCCCTTTCGTTTTGAGCTGGATACATCCATGGAAGGCGCAGTAATAATTATTCATTTATAAGTTTTTAAGTGATCTGGGCGAGTTGTCCTCAGTGGCATTTATTAAACATTGCTATCCCAAGCTTATTGTTTTATACCTCAATAAATTTGGTTTAAAAATAGAATCGTGCTTCTAGGATAATATTTTATTGATTCCAAAATAAATTATTAAGGTGATAAAATTAAATTTGATTTGTCATCAAATTTATGTTTAATGTGTTGAAGACTTTTATTATTAATATTCTTAAATTTCTTAGAAAACCAGCCTTGAATCAAAACTAAATTACTTTTTATTTAATCCACAAACTTTCCCATTTAGTTTACCTCCGGTTAGTTTTTCCGGGCTGCTAGCCGAGTTTAAATCGCATGTTTCCGCTAATTTATTTTTGCCTGTTTCTGGCGGCATTCTCGCACCGTCCGTAAAATTTTCTTCAAAACAGGCACGTTTCCTATTACTCTGAGGTTTTAGGACCTTACCTGTAAGTAGTTAATT
The DNA here is from genome assembly GCA_964023965.1 of Melinopterus prodromus. Taxonomy (NCBI): domain Eukaryota; kingdom Metazoa; phylum Arthropoda; class Insecta; order Coleoptera; family Scarabaeidae; genus Melinopterus; species Melinopterus prodromus. Next base: position 66,512,314 of record OZ030392.1, read on the forward strand.
AAGGGCACTTCTAGACCCACCGCCACACCGCCACGAAACCATCCGACTAAAACCGAGCGCGCCCGAATCGGGAAACGTAAGTGTATGAGTCACACGTCGATGTTAGAGAGAGCACGCACAGGTCCGCGCGCTAGCGGTCCCCCTTTAAAAAGCAAACTATTTAAATTTTCGCGCCATAAGTTTTAAAGTGCCGCCACGCACCATTTAGGGTAAAAAATTTTAAAATGTCGCCACGCATGCGCAAATCGCCGGTTTAAATTTATCAGTTTAAAAATCCCGCGCGCTAACGGTGTATCGGCAGCCATCTTGTGCACCATCTTCTTATTTTAAATGGTTTGCACGACATCTTCTTATTTTAAATGGGTCGGACTTTTAAACGATGCCGGATTCTTGTTTTAAATGGGGTTTGAGCGGACATCTTTGAACACCATCTTCTTATTTTAAAATGTCAGCCCCGAGTACCATCTTCTTATTTTAAACTGTTAACTCTTAAACGATACCATCTTCTTGTTTTAAATGGGGGTTTAACAACCATGTTCGAACACCATCTTCTTATTTTAAAATGTCAGCCCCTTTTGTCACTTCCGGTCGACACTTCCGGTCGGCACTTCCGGTCACCATTTTTCATTTCCGGTCCAGATTTCCGGTCGGCACTTCCGGTCGCCATTTTTCATTTCCGGTCCAGATTTCCGGTCGGCACTTCCGGTCGCCATTTTTCATTTCCGGTCCAGATTTCCGGTCGGCACTTCCGGTCGCCATTTTTCATTTCCGGTCCAGATTTCCGGTCGGCACTTCCGGTCGCCATTTTTCATTTCCGGTCCAGATTTCCGGTCGGCACTTCTGGTCACAATTTTTCATTTCCGGTCCAGATTTCCGGTCGGCACTTCCGCTCGCCATTTTTCATTTCCGGTCTAGATTTCCGGTCGATACTTCCGGTACAGACCCTGTATAAATTATACAGACCCTGTATAATCCCAACAGAACCTGTATACAGACCCTGTATAAATTATACAGAACCTGTATACTGACCCTGTATATCACAACAGAACCTGTATACAGACCCTGTATATCACAACGGAACCTGTATACAGACCCTGTATATCACAACAGAACCTGTATACAACCCTGTATATCACAACAGAACCTTTATACAGACCCTCTATAAATGATAACAAACCCTGATGAAAAAACCAACAGATTCATGTTGACAGCTACTATAAATTGGCAATCATATGCGCTACTTCTTCAGTATTATTTATGATGAAGGTCGTTAATCATCCATCATTATCTCTTCCATTAAATAATCTAGACGGTCTTTGCTCAGGCGATGAGTCAAAACAGCAACGGCATGGTGAACTCCTACCAAACACTATAAGAGCAATTATTTGTGGCCCATCTGGATGTGGAAAGACAAATCTTCTACTTAGTTTGCTATTTGAGGAAAACGGGTTACGCTTCGAGAATATTTACATCTTTTCCAAGACGTTATATCAACCAAAATATGAATTTTTAAATAACATAGTCAAGGAAATACCAGAAATTGAAATCTTTAACTATAGTAACAATGATGAAATTGTGGATCCTGAAGATGCTAAAAACAACTCTGTATTTATTTTCGATGACATAGCATGTGATAAACAGGATAAAATACGGTCATATTTCTGCATGGGGCGACATAAACTTGTTGATGTGTTCTACTTAACACAGACTTACACACGAATTCCCAAACATTTGGTGCGTGATAATGCGAACGTAATAGTTTTATTCCCACAAGATGTTCTGAATTTACGTCATATATATGATGAGCATGCTTCCACGGATATGAATTTTGAAAAGTTTCGAGAAATGTGTTCAGAGTGCTGGAAAGGAGGAAAACATAATGCATTAGTAATAATGAAAGATTTTGAAATTAAAGATGGTCGATACAGAATGGGGTTTGACCAGTATATATTAGGGGTGTCATAGAAAATATCATCAGTATCAATAAACCATTGTGTAGAAGAACAATGATGATGAAGAAGAAGAAGAACCAGTTGAGATATGGCAATCTCAAAAAGCGATCACTACTTCAGCGAGATGGAAAACACATTAAGCGACGAATTAGTGAAATTGCAAATGTTGTAAGAAAAAAATATCTAGCATTGAGATTGGGGCGTGAACATGATGCAGAAACAATTGAGCGTGCTGTAAAACCCATAACTAGCTCTTTAAAAGACATCTCATCCAACACATTAAATTTACTGAAGAAAAACATTAAAAACGAGGAAGATATTAAACAAGAAAATATTAAACACGAAGAATACGAAGAAGACGTTAAGACAGAAGATTCAAAGGTGGAAAAGTATGAAACAATGGACTTATCAACAATTCCAGGCGAAATTCGAGAATTATATGAAACCGGTGTAAAAGGACGATTAGATACGAGCTATGGAGTACAATACAATAACACCACCAATACTTGGACCTTAGGCTCTAAACCCATAGAATTTTCGGGGGATAAAATCATTATCGATAATCGAAATACTTTTCGTGGAAGTAAAGGGTTATATGAATTAATATTTCTAAAGAAACCCATCGGCTATACTTCAAAAGATTTTAATACGTACGGCGAAATCATAAATTTAACGAGCGTGCATAAACGTAAATTTGAGGAGGATGCTCAAAATAGAGGGAGTAGATCATTCAAATACATTAAAATAATAAAACCATTGCTTGAAAAGACAACTAATCCGGATAGTCCTATAACAAAAACAAAAAAGAGTGGTGATGGCCTTCAAATGGACTTCAATAATAAGAAGGTGGAGTATATATATTTTGACGACATCAATGAGTTGATAGAACGATTAAAGCTATTGACCGCTTCACAAGCTGCTGGAAATAATTCTCATACTAACGAAATTGCATCTATTATCGAAGAACTGAGAGAAGTTGAAGTAATTTTCTAACATGGGTGTAGATAAATTTGGTAGATCACCTAGATCTACTACTAGCCGACAAGGTCAGCGAGCAACAATGTTCCCACTAACTAAAGATGGTGGTTATGATATTCAAAGTCGTAAGTTGAGCAATATCGGGGTACCCATAAATGACCACGATAGCGTTCACAAACAATACGCTGACACCGGAATTCTAGAATCCATCAATTTTACAAAGAAGGAATTGAAGACGTTGATGCAAAAAACAATCCCCGATAAGTTGACGAAACTGGATAGTGATATTCGAAGTTATATTAATAATGAAATTACCTCTATTAATGATAATATTACTACAACACAATCTCACATCGATTCTTTTAAAAGTATCACTACCAACGATATCAAATCGGGGACATCTAAAACCGACGAATTAAAAGAAAAACAGAAAGAAATATGGAAAGAATTGCGAAAACACCGCGAAAAAATAGTGTTTCTTAATCATGCTAGTACAGTAGTAGATAAGGATTTACGATCGTTTGCTCAACTCACTAGAAGTGAGGTCTCAGATATAGAAAAACGCGTATCATTTCTCGAGCACAAGTTAAAGTTCAGTGCAACCTCTACCGTCACACCGTAAACTTTATAAAATGAGCAAATTTAGCAAGGCAAAGGAGACTGTTGTAAACGAGCTACATAAGCCGGCTCGCAATAAGTTTCCTAGACGAAGAACCATTCTACACGGTATAGATGATCTTTGGCAGGCAGATCTAATCGAACTCATCAAATATTCCCGCTTCAATAGAGGATTTAAATATATACTAATTGTAATTGATTGTTTTTCAAAATTCGTATGGATGGAGCCGATTAAGAATAAGTCATCGAGTGAAGTGTCACGTGCCATGGGATTAATATTGAAGAATTCACAACAACGTATTCCAAAGAATCTGCAAACCGATAACGGTACCGAATTCTATAACGGTCAGTTTAGTTCGTTAATGAAAAAGTATTCAATCAATCATTACTCAACCTTTAGCGTAATGAAGGCGGCCATAGTTGAACGCGCGATTAGAACCATAAAACAAAACTTATTCAAATTATTTAGCCTATATGGAAATTACAAATGGCATCATCTACTACCAACCGTCACATCAAAGTATAATAATTCAAAACATAGAACCATAGGAAAAAAACCCGTAGACGTAAATTCAAAACAAGTGGAAGCTGTACTACTCGGAACCGTTTACAATCACATAAAAATCGCTGGTAAGGGTAAATTTAAAATTGGTGATATAGTCCGCATAAGCAAGTTCAAACATGTTTTTACCAAAGGGTATTTACCGAACTGGACAACGGAATTGTTTAAAATTACGTCAGTTAGAATAACAAATCCTGTGACGTATATGCTGAATGATATGGAAGGTCGACCAATAAAGGGGGCATTCTACGAATCAGAATTGTCAAAAACGAACTTACCCGATGTGTATCTTGTGGAGAAAGTTTTAAGAAAAAGAGGGGGTAAAGTATTTATAAAATGGCTTGGTTTTGATAACACCCACAACAGCTGGATCCCAAAGTCAAACATAATGTAGTGGGGTAATCATTATAAATTCAGGTAGCCACCGTCTTATAGATCAGTTGAGTGAAATATGATAATGATGAATAGTCCGTGCAACTACTGGTCGACAATCGATAGGCTGTATACCAAATATGAAGAGGCTATAAAAAATGAAACGCGATTCATCAACGAGTCGTGCTATGATGTAGAAAATGTGAAAATAATAACTGGATTAAGTGCTGCTCGAGGTTTTATCCCCATGATACGAATTACATCATCTGCTGATACCAACAACAATCATATCCCCATAATTCATTCTGATTGGCCAATACTGGTTCGAACGTTGAAGGGCTTCTTGGAAAATGACAACGACCTCCGATACAAGAATATTACAACTGGTGAGGGAGAATTAAAGTTTGAAGAAATTGAGCCTGAACGACCCTCATTAGGAGTCAGTGTTGTGCTAACCTTCAGAAATATATCAATTCATCTTTGTGAAATAGACATATCCGGTATTTTGTATCTTGATGATGTAATACAATGTAAGTTAGCAATGTTAAAAAAATTTAACTTTGCATATTATTTTAATAAGTTAATGATAACTTTTGTTAGGAATAATGTACAAAATCAGTATTCTAAGATAAAAGAGTTATGTATAAAAAATCCAAATGAATTTAATTATACGGTGTTAGATTATCTTAGTCTTTCTAACACACTCTAAAACCATAACATATTCATATTTAGTCTTCAGTTTGTCATCGTCATTCAGCCGACATGTATCATAAGTCTTCAATTGTATTATTAGTATTAGTGTATTTGTTCATACGAATAGTTTGTATAAAACTTAGAATAAGACATCAATCACTCGCTCAGGACTCTAACGTATGCGATAACGTTATTTCACATATTACACGTGAAAGGACTTTGAGTGATTTTACTGATGAAGAGTTAAGATTATTCCCCATCAAATATCTACGAACACATGTATCTGCACAACAACTGCAAAATGTATGGCATAAACTGCCAAAGGCGTATTTGGAAGATGATGAGTTAAAATCGAAATTACCCTGCTACAAGCATTACAATACTCCGGACCAGATGACGCACTACGATGGACCACCACCTTCACGAAAAGACTGTCAATTTTGTAAAATATTGAATATGTAGATACAAATTGATGATTTATCTAAATAAATGTATTAAACGAATTATGCTGTATTATTTATTTTTAGTGATGTAGGAAACGGGGTGTCTAAAATATACTATAAAAAGGGGGCTACTTTCGAAAATCTCATTAGTATCAATGAATACGTATAAGGGAGAGGGTCTGTTAAACAAAATTATTAATAATCTACCGGTTGAACTACATTTACCGGGGTATCAGTTTTGCGGGCCTGGAACTAAATTACAAAAGAGGCTACAACGCGGTGACGGGGGAGTGAACAAACTGGACATAGCCTGTAGAAAGCACGATATCGCGTATTCTAAACATAAAACTTTAGAGGATCGACATCAGGCAGATAAAGAACTCGAGTATAGTGCTTGGGATAGAGTCAAATCATCAGACTCTAAATTGGGTGAAAAAGTATCCGCTTGGTTTGTTACTAACGGTATGAAGTTAAAACGAAAACTTGGTATGGGAATGCCAATATCTAAACGTTCCAAAGTTGTAAAGAAGAAGAAGAGAAGGATGAAGAACCAGAAGCCAAAAGTTGCATTCCGCAAAGCAATTGTAGATAAAGTTGCCAAGACTATTAACAAATCTGATAATTTGAGAGACGCATCACGCTTAGCTGTACAAAGTGCTCGTTTAGCTGTTAAAGATGCTGGGGGAAAGTCAAGAGTAAGAGTCCCCCGTATAATCCCAATTCCCAAGACTGGTGGCATCCTTCCTCTACTACCAGCAATTTTTGCCGGACTATCAGCTTTAGGAGGATTGGGTGGTGGAGCAGCTGGTGTATACAGAGCCATAAAGGGTGGACAAGAGGCTCGAGATAAGTTAAAGGAATCGGAGCGTCATAATAAAACGATGGAAGCGATAGCTATTGGTAAAAAAGGATCTGGATTATTCTTGAAGAAACATAAATCTGGCTTAGGGTTATACTTGAAGAAAAATTTTTAAAAGAGCTACCCAAGAGACCCCTAACCAACATCGATTTAGTGAGATACGCGAAAATATTAAAAATCCCCAATTTTCGGGGAGTCTTTATGTGCGACACATTACCGAAAACACCTCACACCCCAAACGAGTCTGGCATTGTTAATTTGGATAATGATAGTGGAGCGGGGACTCATTGGGTAGCATATCGGAAGATAGGACATCAAGTCAACTACTTTGATAGTTTTGGAAACCTGCGGCCGCCAAAGCAGTTGATAAAATATTTAAAACATTGTAAAATAACATATAATCATGAAAATGTACAAAAGAAAAATACTTACAATTGTGGACACTTGTGTTTAGAATTTCTAATAAAGTATAAATAGTAGTACGCACAACAAAATTGTTTAATTATGTCTCAAACGTTCACCCTAACAGGTACCAAGAGTACACTATCAATTGATTTCTACCCCCCAATAGAATTGGAACATAGATCACAGTATTCCCTAGCTCTACTTGCTCTGCATACGTACAACAGTATTCCCAATATTGAGGAAGGTGTAAACAATAAATTTTATTTCGGAGATCCAAAGTTAGATAAGCAAAAACAACAACACGAAGACGTAATCGAGATTCCTACAGGATCATATGAGCTCAGCGATATTACGTCACACATTCAGGAGGAGTTATCCGCGCGCGGACATATACCAGCATCATCAGATAAATCTACATACGATAATTATCTATCGATCAGGGGAAATAATAATACTTTGAGGTGCGAAGTGAAAAGTGAACTACGAATTAACTTTACTAGTGAAAATTCCATTGGACGAGTGTTGGGGTTTTCACCGAAAGTACTTATACCGAAAACTAAATATCAATCCAACTTACCGGTAAATATAAGTAAGGTTGTTACGATACGTGTTGAGTGCAATATTATCCACGGTTCGTATTATAACGATAAAACATCACATACGTTGTATGAGTTTGCTCCAACCGTAGATCCTGGCTATAGTATCGATATAGAACCAAGTAATTTAGTATACCTACCCGTAATAAATCAGCATTCCATATCCAATATCACGATAAATTTACTCGATCAGAGTGAGGAATTGGTCAACTTTCGGGGTGAGAAGATTGTCATTAGATTGGAATTGAGAAAACTCAACTAACATGGGATTGGTTTTCAATACCCAACTACCTGGAAGGTATATAAACAAGCAACATTTTCAAGCAGGATCAGTTAGTGTTCGACCAACAGTAGTAGTACAACCATCATCGATTAAGCACTCTTCCACATTATCCGCAGAAAATATTCAGTTTTTACGTTCTCTAGGATATCATGTCAGAAAAACTATCGTTATTCGGAAACCCCGAATTTGATACTTCCATAGCGCGAGAAGTGATCCATACTTACCATCCCACAACTAAATCTTTCCAGCCGAACGATGAAATTGAGATCACAATCAATCAGAAAGATGTTCTGGTCTCGATGTATGAGAGCGCTCTGTACATTGAGGGAAATATTGAGCATTCAGCTACGGGAAAGGGTACTGTTAGGATTACAAACAATCTGGGTGCGTTTCTCTTCGGAAGTATCAGCTATGAACTCAACGGTATTGAGATTGATAGAGTTGAAAATCCAGGAATTACGACGCTCCTAAAAGCCTACTTGTGCTTAAGTGAAAATGAGTGCAAAGCTCTTCAAATTGCTGGACTCACATACCCGCTTGATAAAAACATGTATACGCTGCACGAGGATAACAAATTCTCTCTTCGTGTTCCTCTAAGTTTTCTGCTGGGTGTTTTTCATAACTATAGACGTGTTATTTGCGGACGTCATAAGCTGCGTTTAGTACGTGCTAAATCTGATAATGATTGCTATCAAATTGTTCTCCCAGAAGCCGATAAGGATGCAACCGATTTGAAAACTTTGAAAATAAATCTCACCAGCGTTCAATTAAAAGCAAAACATATAATCCCCTCAGATATCGTTAAATTAGAAATTTATGAGGAACTTAAGCGTGACAAAGCCATACTAATACCCTTCCATAAGTGGGAATTACATGAGCTACCGAGTCTTAGGAATACCAACAACGATATCTGGGCAGTGAAGACAACCGTCGCCCTCGAGAGACCGCGATTCGTTATTGTTGCATTCCAAACAAATAGGAGAGATAACATTAAGAGTGACATATCATACTTTGATCATCTGAACATTACGGATCTGAGGGTGTATTTAAATTCCGACTGCTACCCGTATGAGTCTATGCGTCTGAACTTTGATGAAAAGAGATACACCGAAGCATTCCAGATGTATTTAAACTTTCAGACTAGTTTCTTGGGTCGTAGTCACCCCGAACCTCTGCTAAATTATACAGATTTTAACGAAAGAGCCGTATTCGTACTGGACACATCTAAACATAGTTCAGAAGTTGTGCTCCCATCAACCTGCGACATCAAACTGGAATTTCAAAGTTCCAAGCAATTCCCCGATAATACTAAAGCTTATTGCATTATCGTTCACGATAGCATTGTTGAATACATTCCTGTGCATGAGCTCACCCGTCAAATTAGATAGTAGCAGTGGGGGATTTTGCCGATGAAGAATTTTGCTCAGTTTAATTCCTACTCCCATCAACGATGCCAGCTAAAGCAGTATCTAAGAAATTAAGTGCTCTTAAACGGAAGCAGCAAGTGTTACGCGACCAATTAAAGTTATTCGTGTCAGAACTGGAGGATTTAAATGGAACTATTGCAATGTACAGTTTTGTGAAGAAGTTTGAAACAATCAACATTACGTCATAGGTGGGGATAAAAAGTAGTATATATTAGTAGGTGATAATAAATTCATTTAGTTTCCAGTTTACCATCAAATAAAAACATTCAAAATGAAAATCGTCGTGATCGACATCCAAGGTTTTCAACTCAGGTCTGACGAATTTATAGTAAAAGAATTGTGCATTTACGATGGTAAATATCCAGTTAACCATTTATTCATACCATCCACCAAATATGAAGAGCTGAACGAGTTGGAAAAGAAAACTATCCGTCATCTCTCAACACATCATCATGGTCTCGACTACTGCGGAGGCTTCATCGAGCTGAGCAAACTATCCAACGTCTTGGAATTACATCTCAGTGATGTGGATCGCGTCTATGTAAAAGGTGCTCAAAAATATGGAGTACTATTGGAACATTTGACCAATATGAAGTTTCAACCACACATTATCAATTTGGAAGGGATTGAATCCTGGTGTCCACCGCCACCCCTCCTGGAGAAGTTTACACCATGCAAGTTTCATACAAAAAATAATATTAGCGCAGTTTGTGCTATGAATAATTGTAAACTACTATATAATTATATTATGTCAACTTTACCATTATAACGAAATAAATGTATTAAACGAATTTCTTATGTTTTATTTCTATTATTAAAAGAGTAAATTCAATACGGTAAGCATATTAGAATTTCTTATATTTTCATTAGCAGTGTTATCATACTTACCTTTTTTTTCTCTTAATCACTATAAATACTAAACGGTAATAAAAAGCATACCGGTTTCAATTAAGTAATTTTTTTTATTATCATTATTTCATTTAGCATACAATTCATTAATAAATCTATAAAAGTTATCATTTGGACGTTGGTAGGCATTCCGACGTTTTTCTCCCCCTTGTATACCATAGCCATCGAAGATAGACTGCGTAGCTCGTCTTCGGTGGTGATGGCTTCGGCTAATCTCTTCGGAAGGAATGCTACGAAGTTTTCAAATTCGACAAGAATTGCTGGCCAAGCACACTTTGTAATTATTTTCGCTGATTTAATTGGATAGGGTGTATCAATTTCCAACTCTGATATCTTCTTCTTTGGCTTTATCTCGCAAAGGCCCAACTCGGATAATCTGGAAGACATCGTGTTTGTTGGTGTTGTTGTTGTTGTAGTTATTGTTACTGTTGATAGCTAGTTGTGGAACTGGCTATTTTACTACATAATGGTCCTATTTATATGAAAAGATAGTATGGAGAGGGAAATTTTTGAGTCAACGGTAACAAAAAAAAATATTCCTCTTAATCACTATATGTAAATATTAAACGGTAATAAAAAACATACGGCTTTCAGTTAAGTAATTTTTATTATTATCAAACTGGATCCACCTCTACGACCGAGACCGAACGCCAGTCGAGCGCGCCCGAACCGGGGAACGTAAGTGAATGACTCACACGTCGATGTTAGAGAGAGCACGCACTAGGTCGCGCGCTAACGGTGTGTGTCTTTCAAAGTTTCGCGGCTGAAACCTAAGTGTATGACTCACACATCGATGCTAGAGGGAGAACGCACTTCCGGTCGCGCGCTAACGGTGTGTGTCTTTCAAAGTTTCGCGCAACAGATTGCAAAGAGGATGTAGCGCTAATCAGTAGTGACAGGAAGTTTGCGGGATTTGTTCGAGCGACAATACATGTTCCATTGCTAAATGAATAACGAAATCCGCCGGCTCACCAGTCTTTTGCTAACAATCGACTAGTTCACATCGTTTTTCACTGCTCCAGAGTCAAGTGCTTCTCCGATAAGTCAAAATGTTCACCTGTGAAGTTTGCGCTAAATCCTTCACTCGCAACGATGCCCTAACAAGGCATAAGAAAACCGTGCATATGCGCACACCCAAACAATGTATGCTATGTACGCACGAGTTTTCACGTCAAGATGATCTGAGAAAACACATGAATAGGATTCATGGGGTCAAGCCTGCTACTTCATCCTCCGCGGTAGTCGTGAATCAACCATCCGGAGCAGGGATGAAAAGGGCAAGGACTCCTTCACCACCTAGAAGAGGCAACAAGAGGCAATCGCCATCAGCATCACTCTGTGATCATTGCGGAATGAGTTTCACCTCAGCCATGGCCCTTAACGCTCATTTAAAGACGCACCGACAGCAACTCTCAAATGGAGTGCAACAGCTGGCTACATGTTTCCAGAATAGAGTAGCCAGCTATGAAATCGGTGGTGCTCTACCGAATGATGACATCCCAGAATATTTAGAGCGAAATAGGACCATCACCAGGGACCTTGTTCTAAGTCATTTAGCGACTCATACGTTGTGTAAAGTGCAAATTGAACTATTCGCAATATTTGTGAAGCAAATTGTTAGTAATGGTGAAGAGGATGAAGAAGTTAAAGCATCACTAAAAAGTTTTAATACAAAATTTCGAGTGGTAACCCCGTCTTGTAATTTTGACAGCATCTATAATGAAATGGCGAGTGATATAAAGAAGCAGAGCGAACAGTTCCAAGAGCGAGAATCAGGATGGGCATTTTTTTCGATTTCACATATGGAGGTGAATATTAATCAATTTCAACCACTTCGGGGTTCGTCCTACATTGCACTCCCACCGAAAGTAGCCAGAAAGAAAGCATGCATCAACATCGTCAACGATGATAATGCGTGCTTAGCTTGGGCACTGACGGCTGCACTTTGTCCAGCTGATTCACACGTCGACAGAAGAACCAGTTACCCTCACTACTCTGAGGTGGTTAATATGGGTAAGATAGAATTTCCAGTTAAATTAATAGATTTAGCAAAAATTGAAGAACTAAATAACCTAAGCATTAATGTTTATGAACTTACGGAAAATGGTAAAGGTCATCATTGTGTAGATGGACCCATCTATTATACGGAAAACAAGCGTGAAAAACACGTGAATTTACTATACATTTTTGAGGGTGGTAAGGGTCATTTTGTTTTAATTAAACATTTTGCTAAGTTACTTTCAAAACAGCTTAATTTGCACCGTGGACGCGTGCATTTTTGCGATGGTTGTTTAACCAATTTTACGACAGAACGTAAATTGGTTAAACACCAAGAAAGTGACTGTAACAAAATTCGCACTATTTTACCATCCACAAAATTAAATTATAAACCTAATTTTTTTGGAGAAAAATTACCGGGCAATATTTTGCGATTTAATAATTATAATAATTCACAAATTGTACCGTTCGCGATTTACGCAGATTTCGAATCGATATTACAGCCTGTGGAGCATTGTGAACCTGATCCAAGCGTTTCTTTTACGCAAGCGGTTGCGAAACATGTTCCATACAGCTTCGCATATAAAATAGTTTGCTCCTTTGATGACGCGAATAATAAATTTGAGATTTATACGGGGAAGGATTGCGCGAAAGTTTTTATCTCAAAATTAATTGCCGATGTAAAGTCAATTTATAATAATCATTATAAAGACATTAAACCGATGGATCCCTTAACATCCGAGGAGCAAGCTTGTTATGATGCGGCAGAGCAATGTTTTATTTGCAATAGACCATTTCGTGGCTCTGATAAAGCTCGCGATCATTGCCACGCTTCCGGCCGATTTAGGGGGGCTGCACACCCCATTTGTAACCTAAACTATAAAATACCAAATCATATCCCGGTATTTTTACATAACTTCAGCGGATACGATAGCCATCTGTTCGTCAAAGAGTTAGCCGAAATTGATGACGATACTGGTATCGATGTGCTACCTAATAACAAAGAACGCTACATCAGTTTTGGCAAACAAATTCATGTGGGTACGGTGCTAGATGATAAAGGGGAAATCGGAAACCAATTTTTAAAATTACGGTTTTTGGATTCCTTTAGATTCATGGCATCATCTCTTGATGCGTTAGCGAGTAATCTCTCAGATGCGGATCTAGTGAATGTGCGAAAATATGCACCCGAGCAGAATAAGTTTAAATTACTAAGGAAAAAGGGTATTTTCCCCTATGAGTATATGACTTCGTTAGACAAGTTAGAAGATACCTCACTACCCCCTAAAGAGGTATTTTTTAATAAAATGTCTAACGAGGACATTACGGATGAGCAGTACACCCACGCTCAGAATGTTTGGCAAACTTTTGGGTGTAAAAATCTGAAAGATTACTCAGATCTATATTTAACGACTGATGTGCTACTTTTGACAGATGTTTTCGAAAAATTTAGAAAAGTATGTCACAAAACGTATCACCTCGATCCGGCGCACTACTATACAGCGCCCGGACTGAGTTGGGATGCGATGTTGAAATATACTAGAGTTAATTTAGAACTGCTAACCGACATAGAAATGGTTCAGTTTATGCAGAAAGGGATACGGGGCGGAATCTCACAATGCTCGCTTAGACATGCATCCGCTAATAATAAGTATATGTCTACATTTGATCCTAATCATCCATCTAAATACTTAATGTATTGGGATGCGAACAACTTGTACGGTTGGGCAATGTCACAGTACTTACCTTATGGCGGATTTCGTTGGATGAGTCAGGAGGAGATTGGAAATTGTGATTTTAACAAAATTTCGGATGTATCTAGTGATGGATACATCCTAGATGTTGATATCGAATATCCACAACACCTCCATGACTTGCACAATGATTTGCCATTTCTAGCGGAAAATATCGTCTCACCTTGCTCAAAAACCGATAAACGACTTATTCCAAATTTAATGAATAAAAAGAATTACGTAATTCACTATCGGAATTTAAAACATGCCATTGCTCATGGCCTTGTTATTAAAAAAATTAATCGTGTTTTAACGTTTAAACAATCAGCTTGGCTAAAAAAGTATATCGACTTGAATACGAGTTTACGTCAACAGGCTGTCAACGAATTCGAACGTGAGTTCTACAAACTTTTAAACAATTCCTGTTTTGGTAAGACAATGGAGAACATCGACAAGCGTGTTGACGTGAAGTTGGTAACAAGTTGGGATGATATTATGACTAGCGGGCGTTCTAAATTGGGTGCGGGTAGTTTGATCGCGAAGCTAAATTTTAAGAGTATAAAGGTATTTACAGAGACTTTTTCGGCAATTCAGATGGGACGACTTAATGTTTTTTATAACAAACCCATCTATGTTGGGTTCGCAGTTTTAGAACTCTCGAAATTGCTAATGTATCAGTTTTATTACGATTTCCTGAAGCCTAAATACGGGGATATGATTAGTTTATGTTATATGGATACGGACAGCTTCACTGTCACCATCCAAACCGACGATGTTTATGCGGACGTGCGTGAAAACTTGGAACAGTTCGATACATCCAACTACGCGAATGAAAATCAGTTCAGTATTCCGCTGCAGAATAAGGCAGTTTTGGGTTTGATGAAAGATGAGAATCGTGGGAGAATAATGGAGGAATTTGTCGGGTTGCGCGCTAAGATGTATGCAAATCGGGTTGGTGGTGTTGGGGGTTACATCACCAAAAAAGCAAAAGGGATAAAAAAGTCTGTGGTAAAAACGAAAATCACATTTGACGATTATACTAACTGTTTATTCAATAAAAGTCAATTACGCGTAAAACAGCTATTATTTAGGTCTGATAAGCATACCATTTTCACTAATTTGCAGAGTAAATTAGCCCTTTCACCCTACGATGTAAAACGTCATATTAATAATGATGGTGTTACAACGTTAGCTTGGGGGCATTACACAATTGGTGATAAATAATAGTCGAATTATTCTCCCACCAGTTCTCACGATTTTAATTTTGTGGATGGAGGAATTGTATAATAGATGGATCAATCGCATCGATTTCTTAAGTTCATAAACGTTATTTCTGATGCTCGATTTTTTGCTATATCTTTTATATTTATCTAGATATTCCAACTACATATTGGATATGTGAAATCGAAAGAAGCTCATCGTCGTTCTAGGAATTCTTATATCACACACCATTTTATTATTGTATACGCTATTACTAGTCGGGGTCACAACTCCAAAATTTGGTAGCTATTAGATTTTCTTCATAAATATTGTGATTATTTCAATCTGCTAGTCGATGGCGGTCGAGAGAGAGAGAGAGAGAGATGAATACTAAACAGCGTTTTACATATTGTATTATTATTTCTATTATTATAATTTGTATAAATTTTTGGTTGTGTAGAGTAAATATTTCAATTTAATTTGTAGATTTTTATTCACCTGACTTAATATTAAGATATACCGATAGGTTTGCGAATTGATGGTAACTTTTATAGATTTATAAATGAATTGTATGCTAAATGAAATATTGATAATAAAAAATTACTTAATTGAAACCCGTATGCTTTTTATTACCGTTTACTATTTATAGTGATTAAGAGAAAAAAAAAGGGTAAGTATGATAACACTGATAATGAAAATATAAGAACGTTTTAAAATAAGAAGATGGTGTTCGAACATGGTTGTTAAAACCCCATTTAAAACAAGAAGATGGTATCGTTTAAGAGTTAACAGTTTAAAATAAGAAGATGGTACTCGGGGCTGACATTTTAAAATAAGAAGATGGTGTTCAAAGATGACCGCTCACCGGAAGTGCCGACCGGAAATCTGGACCGGAAATGAAAAATGGCGACCGGAAGTGCCGACCGGAAATCTGGACCGGAAATAAAAAATGGCGACCGGAAGTGCCGACCGGAAATCTGGACCGGAAATAAAAAATGGCGACCGGAAGTGCCGACCGGAAATCTGGACCGGAAATGAAAAATGGCGACCGGAAGTGCCGACCGGAAATCTGGACCGGAAATGAAAAATGGCGACCGGAAGTGCCGACCGGAAATCTGGACCGGAAATGAAAAATGGCGACCGGAAGTGCCGACCGGAAATCTGGACCGGAAATGAAAAATGGCGACCGGAAGTGCCGACCGGAAATCTAGACCGGAAATGAAAAATGGCGACCGGAAGTGCCGACCGGAAATCTGGACCGGAAATGAAAAATGGCGACCGGAAGTGCCGACCGGAAGTGTGGACCGGAAGTGACAAAAGGGGCTGACATTTTAAAATAAGAAGATGGTGTTCGAACATGGTTGTTAAACCCCCATTTAAAACAAGAAGATGGTATCGTTTAAGAGTTAACAGTTTAAAATAAGAAGATGGTACTCGGGGCTGACATTTTAAAATAAGAAGATGGTGTTCAAAGATGTCCGCTCAAACCCCATTTAAAACAAGAATCCGGCATCGTTTAAAAGTCCGACCCATTTAAAATAAGAAGATGTCGTGCAAACCATTTAAAATAAGAAGATGGTGCACAAGATGGCTGCCGATACACCGTTAGCGCGCGGGATTTTTAAACTGATAAATTTAAACCGGCGATTTGCGCATGCGTGGCGACATTTTAAAATTTTTTACCCTAAATGGTGCGTGGCGGCACTTTAAAACTTATGGCGCGAAAATTTAAATGGTTTGCTTTTTAAAGGGGGACCGCTAGCGCGCGGACCTGTGCGTGCTCTCTCTAACATCGACGTGTGACTCATACACTTACGTTTCCCGATTCGGGCGCGCTCGGTTTTAGTCGGATGGTTTCGTGGCGGTGTGGCGGTGGGTCTAGAAGTGCCCTTAATTAACTACTCCTGTATATACGTCCGTGCAGAATGGAGGCAGTGGAGGCGGCAAAGGTGCCCTTTCATTTTAATTTATCCCGCTCCGCTGAAAGAGATTAGTTTTCTTTGAAGGTATTTTAATCTCGTTTGGTCGGGTCTCTCGTTCTAGGTCGTCACTCTAACCTGCATACCCATAGTTGGCCGTAATCGCGAAAAGAATTTTAATGAAAATCTTTCTTGTGATCTTTTATAGGTTGCTCTGCAGGTAAAAATGCTACCAAATTTTCAACAATCATGTTTTACTAAACATGTCGATTATTCTTAATGAATCATCCTGGTTCAAACTGACGGAAGTAGGAGATGTGTTGCTAATGTTCTGTGATTTCACTTCAAACTTTTCTTTTATTTGACGATTATCTTATTTAATTATTTAAGAGTGCAAAAGAGAACTTGAAGTTATTCTTTATTTAACGTGGCCCCATATCAACAATATTTTATTAAGATTGAACAAGGGGTCAACGAGATACAGCCTATTGAATATCCCGATTTTTGCTAATATTTCGTGACACCTAATCAGTTATTAATTAATTACGGATACTAGTTTACATATTTCGGATCGGACTTTTCCACTTTTAGATTGACCGATGAATGCTCGTTCGAACAGTGTTAGTTTCATTGCGATATCTCTCAGGGTACTCGAGTAATTATTATTTTTCTATACACGTAACTTCCCATAAGTGGGGCTGGAAGCCGGCCGTCCAAACTAAGGACGCAAATATATTTTTTTCTTATTAGTTAACATAAAAAATCTGATGTGGCCAGGCACATGACTTTATCATACAATATATAAAATTAATAGTTTAGCTGCATGAGAATCTATTCTATTGAGATAAATCATAGGTATTGTCAAAGCATCAGCATTTGACACTACCTACACTACGTCATTAGAATAATAGTTATTTATGTTACAAATGCCGAAAGTACGGAATAGCGCGACGAGCGGTGATGCGGCGCGTCACCGAAGGCGGAGTGTCGCCGTCGCATATGAGCGAGTCGGCTATCTAGTTTTTGGCAAGAGCGACATCAACGTTTATTGTGTTGCTTTTTAAGAAATACGTATTTAAAAAAAAATAAATGATGTCTGAATAGTAAATGCTAGGTTGGTACCACTTTGACGAAACGTCAAGTTTAAAGGTGCGTTCCGATTGGTAGGTAATGGTGGCTAATGGCGGTGGTAGAATACGAAATTATAGTATTTCTTACATATCGTGATAATGACACATACTAGTTTGCATGTACATAAACATGAGTCACTATCAACTTTCTATTGGAAATACTATAACGCCGTCTGCTACCACTGCCATTGTCACTAATGAAAACGCACCTTAAAAAGGTAATTCAAATTCTGACAGATTTATATTTGTTCATGACACATCCCTACCAACATACTAAAATAAACCTACACTCATCGCTATACTTTATTTATAACTTTCTCAATGTATCGTTTCTAGAATAAGATATAAAGACGGGTTGATATGTCTTATCAACAAACAATCAAATTGGTGATCTTACTTTATTTGAAATTTGTATTTTATAATTTGCCGCACTACAGCGGCAACGTTCCATAGTGGTTTTCCAACCTCTGATGAGATCAGCTGTTTTCGAATGTGACAACACAAAAAAATATTTGTCAAAATCCTGGCTACTATGTAATTTCATATCAATGCAGATGCGACCGATCTCGATCAAATAGAATTTGCTCTTGAAGCTAAACTATTAATTTTAACAAAAATAAATTATTCAAAATTTCCTCTACTTTAATTTGTTAATTAACTAATTTGTCGAAATTACAGAAATGGCCGCTCATTTCCAAAATCCTTCAAAAAGGCTTAGAATAAACTAAAAAGCTAAACTATTAATTTTACCAAAAAATTTCATAGGCATAATTTATCCAAAATTTCCTCTACTTTAAATTATTATTTAACTATTTTGTCGAAATTACAGAAATGGCGGCTCTTTAGCAAAATCCTTGAAAAAGGCTTAGAATAAACTACCAGTTCCTTTGGACCCTTTTGAACCAAAACCTTTTCAGCTCTAAGTTAGGTCATGAAACTTCTAAATATGAACTTTCGTCCCGATACCTTCAGTAGTTTCTCCGGAATCGTCGCCACAAAAATCGTTTACACACATACGCACAGACACACACACACACACACACACAGACATTTTTTTGTACCTTGGTCAAAAATGTTCAGGGGACCCAAAAAGACCTATTTCCGCTAAAATCTCAATTTTTTTTTTCGGCATGATTACAATACTTTAGCATACTGCGTATGATAAAGTAAAAACATACATAATGGCGACAATAAAACGAATATGTCGTCTATGGAATATAGAATAATGAAAAAATTAAGTGTTATATGTAACAACACAAACTTCTCGCAAACTTACACAAACTTTGCTTGCTTCCATGAAGCGGGTCGTTCAACTTTCTCAGTCCCTCTTTATTATTTCATCAACGTCACCGAGAACTCGTACGTTGAGAGTTTCGGAAAGATGCCGAAAGGGCGCCCACGATGAGATAGTAATTCGGGGAAAATGTTATTAAGGAATTAAGTTTGGGTGTTGTAGTTGTCCAATCCGAGTATGGTGGAGCGCCGCTGACGCGAGCCAGTCTCGAGCTTCGAGATAAGAAATTAAAGCGGTTAAATTACAGCGCCGTCACGAAAAAGGAGATACGAAAATTAAACTAGTGCCAGAGAGGGTGGACGACGAAGAGAGAGGACAGGAAGGCAACGCTCCGAGATTCGTCCTCCTACGTACTATCTAATGCACAGGCGACAAATGAAGTTGGACGTTGGTCTGATCTCAATTTAATTAAATTAGGGGAAAATGTAGGGTTTAAAGCGTTAGTATTTGGACGGGATTCACTTTAGAAAAGCTTGTTGGGTTTTCTTTTTTCAATAAACTACTTTTCTCTCTCCTGAGTCTTCGAATTTTCTAGTTCCTCTCGTGTTCTGCGGTACAATCTGGTTAATAATAATAAATAAATTAAATCAACATGACTTTAGTTCGTTCAGTTTAATTCTTTCTTTTTGTCCAGAACCTGAACATAACTAAGAGCTGTTTGGAGTTTCCTTGTTGTTGCTTTATTGCTGTTTCCTGCAGCTAGGATATAGTAGTCATGTCGTTTGCAAATGTAGCCACAGCACCGGCCCTAAAACATTACCTTGCGGTACTCTAGGTTTTATTTCCTTGAGGACAGAGCATACATTATCTTGTTTGACTTTAAAGTATCTTTCAGTCATGTAAGATTTTAAGTGCGAACTGTTTGGGGAGGATAATTCCTTATAGCTTTTGACAAAGTGGTGTTAAAAGTTTGTTTCACATCAAGGATGAGTGCAGAATATACAATATATTTTCCTCTAACGGTTTTTCGATTACGTTGCTTATTTGCCGTACCTGGTGAATAGTCTAAAGGCCGCATTGATAACACTTGTGCTTCATCATATCTTTCCTTAGAAGCTTGCTTCAGTACCTCTCCAGGTATTTTGCTTTTTCTTGGAATAATGTTGCCTTTATTAAATAAGTTCTGAACTTCCGTTGCATTTCTTCATCTTCTCCATAATGAGGTTAAAATATGTTGACTACAAGCTCAGAAAATCCTTCGGCTTTCTGTTCTTTATTCCTGGCACAGCTTCCATTAGCTTTTCTGGTCGGTGGACTCTAAATATTGAGCTTTTTAGTTGTCATCCAGAGTGCAAGTAGGCATTGATTCATTTTTGATTTCTTTAATACCTCTTCTGAGTTGTTGAGTGAGGTTGTTCAATTTATTCTTATCAAGTAATAAGATAAACGTCCCAAATTCAGACACTGTCCTAAATTCCGACATATTTCTAGTTAAGTTGCATAAAATAAGAAATCTACAACATTGAACTTTATTTTAGGACATCCGGTTTATTGATTTGACATTACACTTATCAACCCATAAGCGTTTCTTATTGTACCCATGTTCTAATGGTCAGAATATACCCTAATCGTATGACTGATCTTGATAATTGTTGATTTTTTCCTTATAGGGAGCTGCAATTCGACTTCTTTTTACATCGCTACAGGATAACAGTAAATAAATTCTAAAAATATCTATTTAGACCGACTAAAAATGCTTTATATTTTCATAATACTGCGGTGTACTACTTTTTTAACCACTATTATTTTCAAATTTAGGGGAATTAGGTACATGAAAATATAGCACGTCCTTAAATCAGATCTGTGTTCCAGAATTGCTGTCTTTTCACAAGAAAATAACATATATAGCTATAATCACATAGCTATTTTGGCATTCCTAAACCACCTTTGGAGATAACAGTTGAACTGATGCCATCGCCATTGAAAAAATCATTATTCTGTCCTGAAACACCCAACTAAAGTAACAAGAAACTGTTCTTAACATTACATTGTTCTGTAACATTATTATCTAATGCTTGGAGAGAATATTTGTTAATAAAAATGAAGAAAGCACAAAGGAAAATAATTTTAGAGATATAAGAAAGGAGGTGAAAAAGGAACAGAATAAAAAGCTACGCCAAGACAAACCTTGCTTAACCTGTCTGAATTTGGGGCGTTTACCTTACTATTTTTTTGTGTGTGTAAAGAGTACATAGATTCTAAAAAAATGTAGAGGAGTTGCTACAATCATATGAAACATGCTGTAAATGCAAGCATAATTTCAAAATATGTGCCCAGCATTCCTCATATCTCGGAAAATCAGTTTTAAAATGTCAGTTGAGATACTTTAATAATAAACAAATTCACAATTTTTGACAAAATAATCATATTAGTACTATTATTATCATATTTCAATTTTCCAATTATTATATTTATGATCAGACAAATTAAACTTACTCTTGTTAGGATACATTTTCTTCCTGTCTTACCTACCTCAGTAGATTTCTTATCTCTTTGGGGTAATTATTTCCTTTTACTCTCCTTTGTATATCAGAGATGTTCTTCCAGATATGTATATCATAAACATGTTTTTTTCCGTTCTAATGCTAGTTGTTCTTCATTCCTTAGCGGCGTGTTCAGGTTTATCCTTTCTTCGAGTATCTGCCCAAAGCTTACGCAGGAGTTTTATATAGATACGTTTTTAACGTATTTTAGTCAGCTGTCCTCAGTGATATTTGTGAACTCCTCTACGGTGCTGTTTGAAGATGATGCTCCGTTAAGGTCTCTTCGAAATTTTTAATACAGTTTGATTTCTATTCAGTTGGAACCGCATTTTTAGATTTTCAGGTATTCTTGGAGTAGATCTCTGTTTCGTGTCATGTAGTCGTGATGGCCACCTTGCTTTGGGCGTCATCTACTGATTTGCCCCCATAAAAGCTCTGGCAACCTTTTTGTTTAAAAATTGTTGCAGTATGTTCCCTGTAGATCTCCAACTTTTGTAGCTTCATACCCTGATGTCTTCTCAATTCTTCTTATCGCATAGGTGAGGAAGACCTAGGAAGCGCAAACCAGGGCCTCGTTCCTTCCATCTGTCTATTTGAAAGTTATTTCTTCGGGTTTCTTACTCATTTAGAAATAGTGTATTTTTGGTAAATCATCTCTTTTTGCTATTGCCATTTTGCTTTGCATTTTTGTTTGTAACAGGTTTGTAGTTTAGCCATGATGGCAAGTCATTGATGTAGATAATAAAGAATACACCTCTCTTGTATTCTTCCTATTTAGTCGATATGCATAAAATCCAAGTTCTTCCTGTATTTTATTATACCAAACCATACTTACATGGTGTTTCATTTCAGCTGGTGGTGTGTAGATTGCATTAAAAGTTTATCATCTAAAAATATTTTGTGCAGCGGTGCTTAAAACACTAAATTTCAATTTATGTCAGAAAAACTTTACTTTCAGTTTATGACCCAGTTGGGGTGCACCACAGGGAATGGGAAAGAGATTGAAAGAAGAGTTGATTTAGGGTTACAGCACCGTTGGGGGACGCAAACCTACCTTAAAAAATACCCGAAATATCTCGCATAACTCCGGTATACCCCGGTTAGGGAAGATATGAAATTTTAATCTGTCAAATAGAGTTGGCGTCTGGTCGCGCTAAAACACCAGACATTCGATTATCCTGGACCATCGCCGTCATGTTATCTCCTAGAATGAAGGTCTGAAAAAAATTAAAGAGGGGCGAATTTAATTTAGGTAGTCTCGAGGGTTTATTAATTATGGATGTTTCGTTATACTCCGAAAGAAAAAAAGGACGTAATTTTTATGGACGGTTAGATTATCCTTTACTGGGTCTCCCAAAATCCCTTTTGTACTAAAAAAATAAGAAGAAAATTATGATAATACCCAATAATCTTTTGCGCATACATATTGCAATTAATAACATGGAATCTCCGTTAAATAAAAAACCATATCACGTTCTTTCTATACGCACGGTATTTCACGTGAAAACCGATGGATTAAAAGCTCTCGGCATCAGAATTGGATACTAGAAAATCAATTGAAACGTAACTCCTCGTGTCTCTATTCCAATTACTGAGTATATATGACGGGAAAAGCTCGTTCGATGAACAATTTCGGAAAGCGGATACCGTAATATCCACCGTGAGTTGTTGGTAATCTGTATAGGTCGATGAATCTCTCGTTCCGTGTGCCATTATCTAGGATATACTTAGGTGCTGAATCGCTGGCATCACGCGAGCTTATTTCGTCTAATGAAATTTTCGTTTCCGTCGAATGTTGTTTGTCTTATAAGGTAAACGTCCCAAATTCAGACACTCCTAAATTCCGACATATTTCTGTTTGGTTGAATAAAATAAGAAATCTACAACATCCGGTTTGTTGACTTGACATTACACTAATCAACCCACAATCATTTCTTATTTTATCAATTTTCTAAGGTCAGAATATAACCTAAAAGTTTGACCAATCTTGATAATTGAGTGTTATGCTAGAATTTGATGTTTTACAAGATATATTTTATACGATAACTACAATTCGACTTCTTTTTACATCGCTGCAGGCTAACAGTAATTAGGAAAATTCTAATACCTAATATTTATTAAGGCTGACTAAAAATGTTTTATATTTTCATAATAATACAACTATTATTTATGTCAAAAATTTATACTAATCCTTTCTCCTTGTACATGTTCAAAACTGATGAATTAACGAACTTGTGAATAAAAAGTTCATTCCAGAGAAAATTAACCTTGAAATCGTGTTATTTTGTTATTAGTATCCTTGTTGTATGTATGTCCTTTAACAACGATAATGAATTAAATAGAACAAAATATTACTGTTTTATTCCAGTTATTGCCAGTTTATTATAGCTGGACAACCTCATATAGTGCTTCAAAGTTCAGGGACAGAACATAAGATCACACACAGTATTTACTCAAAACAGAAAGTCGAAATAAAATATCTTTATCCGTATTTCTTCTGAAAAATTTGTCTACCAGTGAGTGAAAGAATCATCAAAACCGGATAAATGGTTGGGGAGAAAATCAACTTTCAATGTTTGACAATTCTTCATTATCCTCTAATTGTTTTGACCAGTTTAGTTCAGAATTACTCCGAATATCTAAATACCAAGTTTCATGAACAATAAAATATAATAAAATATTTAATTTTTTAATTGTAACAACCCGCAAAAAATAGCATATCAACGTGATTATGTAGTATTTAGATTTCACGTTTAATTAAAAAACAATTGCTGCAGTATGCTTTTTAATTTCAAAATCCCATTCAAATAATATTTACGAAGATATTTTAGGAATATGTCTATTTTATAACAATGCTTTCTTTATTATACAAAACATTACCTCACATTTCCCATTTGGTTTTATTGCTGTATTTACACAAGAAAATAACGTACTTTCCAACACAAGTATCTGAATTACGGATATCAAAAATCCCTAATTATTACACTAGCAGTAGAGAGTAGCGATTTTGGCATTAATACATCACCTGTGGAGATAACAGTTGAACTCATGCCATCTTAATTAAAAAATCATTATTCTGGCCTGAAACACCCAAATAAAGTAAAGTATTAATTTAACAATATTTGAAACACACAATATTTACTTGAATGTTTACATTTGTATAATTGATTTGGATAATTTTGAAATTTCTGGAACGGAATGTAATGGTATTAGAGAAGCAGTGTCTTCCTCATTAATTTTTTTCTTCTGCTTTGTCGTTAATACAGAACCTGTTTATGCTGCGGTATGTTTGAAAAATCAGTAATAAATTGTTTTCTTTCCTCTCTATAACTCTAACCGGGAACAACTTTTATCACTAATTTTAAGTTCAATTATCCACATAATTACTTCAAAAAGCGAGGTTCTGATAAGGTTTATCATTTTCATCGATTCGCCAGTTAGTTACATTACCCGCGAGTGCTTGTAATCTCCTACAGATCGATAATCTCACGTTTCATATGCCATTATATCAGATATCCTGAGATAGTAGATTCGCTGGTCTCACGCGAGGGCACATTTTGTTTGCCCATCCTTCGTATAGCGGCAGACAATCACCGCCACCGCCACCGCCGGCACGGATTCTATAGGGGTGTAACGTCGCCACGAAGCAGGGCTAGGCGGTTTCGAGATAATAGGAACCCCGCTATTTACTACTGTCAGCGGAATATGTGTTTCGCACTCGTCTTCCATCCTAACCAAACGTCATTGTGTTGCTGCTGAATCTCAATAAAAGGAAATGCTGTCTAAGGAGTTTTGGGAATACGTTCTGATTTTTGTGGTTTATATATAGGTACCTGGTATGGAATTCGTGAAAGTTTTTAAGATAAAATACCATAAATTAATATATATATATATATATATATATATATATATATATATATATATATATATATATATATATATATATTCATTCAGCCTTTAGATCATACAAAGAAATATATAGGCTAAGTCCAGATATATATGATAAATATAATAAGCATGTAAATACAATTTCACAACACCCAACATACAATTCTGCAAAAGCGCATCAATACATAGTTTTAGTATGAGTTGGCGTTTTCAATAACAATATTCGTTTTGCAATTTGCGCAATGTTTTTTTATTATCTCATAAAATACAAACCCGACTCCGTTGTTTTTCACAGCTTTACTTTGATAGTATTTATGAAATACATAGATAGTGGTCAGAAGTAAATAAATTTCTCAATCTAGATACTAGGTACAATGTTTCTGTCAAACTTGTTGACTTATTAAGTTGAAGAAAATCTACTGTTATAATATTGTACCCTTGAACAAACAATGTATTCATTTCTTTATATTATAGATTTCCTGTCATAGGTCAAATGCCAATTAAAATTGCATTGATACGTAGAATTTGCAAACTTGTTACTTTATCATACGCAGTATGTAAAGTATTGTAATCGTGCCGAAAAAAAATTTTGAGATTTTAGCGGAAATAGGTCTTTATGGGTCCCCTGAACATTTTTGACCAAGGTACAAAAAAATGTCTGTGTGTGTGTGTGTCTGTGTGTGTGTGTGTATGTGTGTGTGTGTGTGTGTGTGTGTGTACCCAATTTTTGTTAATTCATTTCCGGAGAAACTACTAAAGGTATCGGCACGGAACTTCATATTTAGAAGTTTCATGACCAAACATAGAGTTGAAAAGCTTTTGGTTCAAAAGGGTCCAAAGGAACTGGGTGTTTACTCCAAGCCTTTTTCAAGGATTTTAGAAATCTGCCGCCATTTCTGTAATTTCGTCAAAATAGTTAACTAATAAATTAAAGCAGATGAAATTTTTAATAATTTATGCCTGACATTTTTTGGTAAAATTAATAGTTTAGCTTTTTAGTTTATTCTAAGCCTTTTTCAAGGATTTTGGAAATGAGCCGCCATTTCTGTACTTTCGACAAAATAGTTAATTAATAAATTAAAGTAGACGAAATTTTGAATAATTTATGCCTATAACATTTTTTGGTAAAATTAATAGTTTACCTTCAAGAGCAAATTCTATTTGATCGAGATCGGTCGCATCTGCATTGATATGAAATTACATAGTAGCCAGGATTTTGACAAATATTTTTTTGTGCTGTCACATTCGAAAACAGCTGATCTCATCAGAGGATGGAGAACCACTATGGAACGTGCCGCTGTAGTGCGCAAAATTATAAAATACAAATTTCAAATAAAATAAGATCACCAATTTGATTGTTTGTTGATAAGAAATATCAACCAGTCTTTATATCTAATTCTAAAAATGATACATTGAGAAAATTATAAATAAAGTATAGCGATGAGTGTAGTTTTATTTTAGTATGTTGGTAGGGATGTGTCATGAACAAATATAAATCTGTCAGAATTTGAATTACCTTTTTAAGGTGCGTTTTCATTAGTGATAATGGCAGTGGTAGCAGACGCCGTTATAGTATTTCCAATAGAAAATTGCTAGTGACTCATGTTTATGTTTATGTACATGCAAACTAATATGTGTCATTATCACGATATGTAAGAAATACTATAATTTCGTATTCTACCACCGCCATTAGCTACCATTACCTACCAATCGGAACGCACCTTTCGTCAAAGTGGTACCAACCTAGCATTTACTATACAGAAATCATTCACGTATTTCTTAAAAAGCAACACAATAAACGTTGATGTCGCTCCTGCCAAAAACTAGATAGCGCGACTCGCTCATATGCGACGGCGACACTCCGCCTTCGGTGACGCGCCGTATCACCGCTCGTCGCGCTATTCCGTACTTTCGGCATTTGTGATATAAATAACTATTATTCTAATGACGTAGTGTAGGTAGTGTCAAATGCTGATTCTTTGACAATACCTACGATTTATCTCTATAGAATAGATTCTCATGCAGCTAAACTATTAATTTTATATATTGTATGGTAAAGTCATGTGCCTGGCCACATCAGATTTTTTCTAGAAACTTTGATATTTTAATGATTGTTTTGTTTTTTCTTGTCTGTAATGGAATCTGAACAAACGAATTAGCGTTGTTTTTTTGGCCGTTCCTCTCAACTTGGCATATTTTGTTGTATTATTCAAGTCCAGTAAATTAGAACATTTGTTTACAATCTTCTTGAAACCTAAAAGATTTATTAGTCTTTCGTCATACCTCCACCACAGATTTAGAAATAAGGTGTTTCCTTAATAATCAGACTCATGCTAATGCGAAATATTATATAGTTCAAATAAATAAGTTACGTCATTAGAGACAACAATATATGTATTTCTGGATGAAAGTGTATTTACATATTTACTAAATCTACTTGGGACAAAAACCGTATATTTGACGAAATTATGGTAAGGAACAGGGTTAAAATTTACAACATGAATTATTTAAAAAAATGGATTAAGCTAAATAAAAATACAGTACAGTGTATCAATAAATATTTTGGAAAATAAAAAATTTTTAAAGTTGGTGAGTTATCAAATTGTTTTGAGATATCATAGAGTTGATATAAAGTTGCCTTTATGGACTTAATATATCACACAAACACATAAACAATTGAAAAAGGAAATCAGTCTATCGCAAGATGCATACAATTTACAATTTTATTAAAAAAAAATCTGATGTGGCCAGGCACATGACTTTATCATACAATATATAAAGTTAATAGTTTAGCTGCATGAGAATCTATTCTATTGAGATAATTCGTAGGTATTGTCAAAGCATCAGCATTTTACACCACCTACACTACGTCATTAGAATAATAGTTATTTATGTCACAAATGCCGAAAGTACGGAATAGCGCGACGAGCGGTGATGTGGCGCGTCACCGAATGCGGAGTGTCGCCGTCGCATGTGAGCGAGTCGCGCTATCTAGTTTTTGGCAGGAGCGACATCAACGTTTATTGTGTTGCTTTTTAAGAAATGCGTATTTAATAAAATAAATAAAAAAATTTTGTATAGTAAATGCTGGGTTGGTACCACTTTGACGAAACATCAAGTTTAAAGATGCGTTCCGATTGGTAGGTAATGGTAGCTAATGGCGGTGGCAGAATACGAAATTATAGTATTTCTTACATTTCGTGATAATGACACATATTAGCTTGCATGTACATAAACATGAGTCACTAGCAATTTTCTATTGGAAATACTATAATGGCGTCTGCTACCACTGCCATTATCACTAATGAAAACGCACCTTAAAAAGGTAATTCAAATTCTGACAGATTTATATGTGTTCATGACACATACCTACCAACATACTAATATAAAACTACACTCATCGCTATACTTTATTTATAATTTTCTCAATTTATCGTTTTTAGAGTTAGATATAAAGACGGGTTGATATTTCTTATCAACAAACAATCAAATTGGTGATCTTATTTTATTTGAAATATGTATTTTGAAATTTGCTGCACTAGAGCGGCAACGTTCCATAGTGGTTCTCCAACCTCTGATGAGATCAGCTGTTTTCGAATGTGACAACACAAAAAAGTATTTGTCAAAATCCTGGCTACTATGTAGTTTCGTATTAATGTAGATGCGACCGATCTCGATCAAATAGAATTTCCTCTTGCAGCTAAACTATGAATTTTACCAAAAAATTTCATAAACATAAATTATTCAAAATTTCCTCTACTTTAATTTATTATTTAACTATTTTGACGAAATTACAGAAATGGCGGCTCATTTGCAAAATCCTTGAAAAAGGCTTAGAATAAACTACCAGTTCCTTTGGACCCTTGTAAACCAAAAGCTTTTCAGCTCTAAGTTAGGTCATGAAACTTCTAAATTTGAACTTTCGTTCCGATACCTTCAGTAGTTTCTCCTGAATCGTCTCCACAAAAATCGTTTACACACACACACACGCACACACACACACACACACACACAGACACACACACAGACATTTTTTTGTACCTTGGTCAAAAATGTTCAGGGGACCCAAAAAGACCTATTTCCGCTAAAATCTCAATTTTTTTTTTCGGCATGATTACAATACTTTATCTTACTGCGTATGATAAAGTAAAAAAACATCACAAGCATTTATCTAATTGAAATAAGAATGGTAAAACAAAGAATGTCTACAGTGTTTGGTGTAAAATAATTATGTTTTGATCAGCATCACAAAAATTCTAAAATTATCCAACCCAACTCAAAATCATATTGATAATAACGCAAGTATTGTCGCAAGTACTGTCGTCAAACCAATAGGCAGCAAGGCAATGTCACATATACCATTTTCCTCATATTTCAAAATCGTTTCTTTGTCAATATATTTCTTCCAATGGACTAGTGAG
Organism: Melinopterus prodromus; assembly: GCA_964023965.1. Taxonomy (NCBI): domain Eukaryota; kingdom Metazoa; phylum Arthropoda; class Insecta; order Coleoptera; family Scarabaeidae; genus Melinopterus; species Melinopterus prodromus. The sequence goes on from OZ030392.1 coordinate 66,542,477, forward strand.
AATGAAAATTGGGATGCATTATAGCTAATAAAATGTTTGACGTTGTGTTGGAACTGATTTAATTTTGTAATATAAGAATGTTTGAATTCAGATATTTTAATTAAAATATAAAATTTTCGAAAGTTGCATCTTTCATTGCCCAAATAAACAAAACTATTGGTATTGCAATTTAATGAATATTGACCATAGAAGTGATCGTAAACTTGTAAAGACGATAGAATACCGGTTCTATTAATGTAAGGTTGGCGTGTAAGGGTACACCTTGGGTGGCGCCGTTGCGTCTTTTAATTAAGGAAAGTGTTTTTGTATCCCGCCGTTACAAGCAGCGCTGTAATTAAAAGAAAACGCCCACAAGCTTCCCTCTAAACCCGTGAATAACCCCGTTCTCGTGCATTTTATATAATTTGTGTATGTACATATGCTGTATATTAACGAGACGTTTACATGTAAACAGTTGAAAAATTTACTTCTTTTTAGTATATAATAAGCTCCCTTGAGTTAACCTTGAGCTTTGTAATATACCGTAATAAGTAAGGTACTAAACAAAGTACAAGTGTATTCTAAATGTGTAAATTAAAACACCTCTTTTTTGCAATTAAATTATTTATTTAAATCAGACCGGTTTCGCCTTTTCGATCAAGGGCATCATCAGTGAAAGTGTCAAGCTGCTGCACCAACGTCAATGGTGATGCCGTTCAACATAAAGGTCAAACACGGATACAAAACATACCGAAGAATTCAGGTACATAGAGATAAAACGCTTTGAAAGCTATATTCGAAAGCATTGATGCTTCAGAAAAATTCTTTATAAAACTTTCCCGCGATAAGTATGGTTATGTATGTTTGTACGTCGACTCTATTCAATTGTTGTATTATTATAGATTCAATACTAAACTGAAATTTTTGCGCACACATTTTAATTTACCCAGTTTATTTTATTTAGTCATTTTTATAACACCTATGCAATAGCACAAATTTCCTTGTGACTATAAAATATATTATCACATCAGCAGCTCACCACAATTACAACCCAAATTGGAACCTCAAAACATACATTCACCTCGTTTCGCGTGCTCAATATTGCATCGCTGGCGCTGTCATAATTACTGCCGGGAATATTCGAAAATTAGTAACCACAGGCACAATTAATTACAGCAGAACGGCATTTACAACCGCCCATAATGAACCAACTGAAATACATATGCGTCTATTAAACTTCACATACAAAACGACTCATGGATACTTGATTAGACGATAAAAGATCAGTTGGCCGTTTGTAGTCGATTGTAGTCGGTTGTAGTCGGTTGTAGTCGGTTGTGGTCGGTTGTAGTCGGTTGTAGTAATGCAATACTGCATGAGGCTAGCTTTGATCTTTCCCATTACGTTTCCAGCGTTTGCTGACTATAATTTTAGACCGATGTTGATTGGCTGCTGGACTCGTTTATTTATCGCAATTTAAAATTAGTATTTCTCGGGTGCCTTGCTGATTTATATAAGGCGACATCTGGCGTTCAACGTTCGGTGTTACTGCGACAATTTCACGTTGAAATATGGGGGTAATTGTCAAGAGAACTTTGCAATTCTCGGGATTTATTTATTCAGGGTTTTATTGGGTATGATTATAATTAAATATTCTGTTTTAGGAAATATGATAATCAATTCGAATACTATCAGTATTTTAATAAGCACTGACTGCACGTCATAATATAAGTTATCAGAACTAATGCAAGATGAAAAATTGTATAATTGTATGAACTCTGCATTTTTCTGGATTTATTTATTCAGGGTTTTATCGGGTATGTTTAAAGATATTAATTGAATAATTGTTTGAACTTTGCATATCTCTGGATTTATTTATTCAATGTTTTGTTACGTGTGATTATAATTAAATGTTTTATCTAAGGAAATATGATAATCAATTCAAATGCTAGCAGTATTTTCCTAAGTACTAATTGCACGCCATAATAAATTGTCAGAAGTAATGGAAGATATTAATTGAATAATTGTTTGAACTTTGCACATCTCTGGATTTATTTATTCAGTGTTTTGTTAGGTGTGATTATAATGAAATGTTTTATCTAAGGAAATATGACAATCAATTCAAATGCTAGCAGTAATTTCCTAAGTACTGAATGCATGTCATAATAAATTGTCAGAACTAATGCACGATATTAATTGAATAATTGTTTGAACTTTGCATATCTCTGGACTTATTTATTCAGTGTTTTGTTACGTGTGATTATAATTAAATGTTTTATCTAAGGAAATATGATAATCAATTCAAATGCTAGCAGTATTTTCCTAAGCACTGAATGCATGTCATAATAAATTGTCAGAACTAATGCAAGATATTAATTGAATAATTGTTTGAACTTTGCATATCTTTGGATTTATTTATTCAGTGTTTTGTTACGTGTGATTATAATTAAATGTTTTAACTAAGGAAATATGATAATCAATTCAAATGCTTGCAGGACTTTCCTAAGCACTAAATGCACGTTATAATAAATTGTCAGAACTAATGCAAGATATTAATTGAATAATTGTTTGAACGTTGCACATCTCTGGATTTATTTATTCAGTGTTTTGTCAGGTGAGATTATAATTAAATGTTTTATCTAAGGAAATATGATAATCAATTCAAATGTTAACAGTATTTTCCTAAGCACTGAATGCACGGCATAATAAATTGTCAGAACTATTGCAAGGTAAAAATTGAATAATTAATGAATAATTATTTATTTGAACTTTGCATTTCTCTGGATTTATTTATTCAGAGTTTTATTAGGTATGTTTATAATTAAATGTTTTAACTAAGGAAATATGATAATCAATTCAAATGCTAGCAGGATTTTCCTAAGCACTAATTGCACGTCATAATAAATTGTCAGAACTAATGCAAGATATTAATTGAATAATTGTTTGAACTTTGCATATCTCTGGATTTATTTATTCAGTGTTTTGTTAGGTGTGATTATAATTAAATGTTTTATCTAAGGAAATATGATAACCAATTGCAATGCTAGCAGTATTTTCCTAAGCACTAATTACACGTTATAATAAATTGTCAAAACTAATGCAAGATATTAATTGAATTATTGTTTGAACTTTGCATTTTTCTGGATTTATTTATTAAAGGCTTTATTAGGTATGATTATAATTAAATGTTTTATCTAAGAAAATATAATAATCAATTCGAATGCTAGCAGTATTTTCCTAAGCACTAATTGCACGTCATAATAAATTGTCAGAACTAATGCAAGATATTAATTGAATAATTGTTTGAACTTTGCACATCTCTGGATTTATTTATTTATTCAGAACTTTATTAGAACAGTATTTTACTAAGCACTGAATGCATGTCATAATAAATTGTCAGAACTAAAGCAAGATAAAAATTGAATACTTGTTTGTGTCCTCATTGTTTTCCTACACACTAATTTATTATACCTGGTTGAAATTAAGTAGAAATAATGGAAAACTCAATTTCCCTTACCCAAAAAAAAAAGAAACGAATATAACTTTTTCAATTTGTAGCTCCTGCAATCCCACGGGAATGTTCATGGTGTGGGCTTGGTGGAATTGAAATGATGATTTTATCAAGGGAAAACCGACCCCGTTCAACCCCTGACCGCGTCTAGCAGAACAAGGGGATGCATAATTCAAAACTGGGTAAACTATTTACCGATTTCGTTGTTCTTCATCTTTATTTTCTTTTTTCGCGCGGCCTACGCGTCGTGTCGTTCTTTTCTTTGTTTATTCACGGTTGAGATCCATATTGGTTCCCAGTTGATCTTCTTTTCAATTTAAAGCCTCCTCGCGCCATAGGCGTAGATACAAAAGGGGGAGAAGACATCTCGCGAAAATTGGAATTGAAAATGGTAATTGGCTTTGTTTTTCTTGTATAAGGGGGTTGTTTTTGTGGGAAACTGGGTTAATTCTGTTATTATTATGCGTCACTGCGTAGATTTGCTTTTGGTAGGTGCTAGATATTGATTTATACTTAGGATTGTGACAATCGAAGTCAAAACGTTAACATGTCAATTTTTAAAGATGTTAAGATATTCTGGTTGACATCAACTGCCGTATTTTTTACTTTATCATACGCAGTATGTAAAGTATTGTAATCGTGCCGAAAAAAAAAATTGAGATTTTAGCGGAAATAGGTCTTTTTGGGTCCCCTGAACATTTTTGACCAAGGTACAAAAAAATGTCTGTGTGTGTGTGTGTGTGTGTGTGTGTGTGTATGTGTGTGTGTGTGTGTATGTGTGTGTGTACCCGTTTTTTGTGGAGACGGTTCCGGGGAAACTACTAAAGGTATCGGGACGAAAGTTCATATTTAGAAGTTTCATGACTAAACTTAGAGCTGAAAAGCTTTTGGTTCAAAAGGATCCAAAGGAACGGGCTATTTACTCCTAGCATTTTTCAACGATTTTGCAATTGAGCCGCTATTTCTGTAATTTGGTCAAAATAGTTAAATAATAAATTAAAGCAGAGGAAATTTTGAATAATTTATGCCTATGACATTTTTTGGTAAAATTAATACTTTAGCTGCAAGAGCAAATTCTATTTGATCGAGATCGGTCGCATCTGCATTGATATGGAACTACATAGTAGCCAGGATTTTGACAAATATTTTTTTGTGCTGTCACCACAGAAATGTCTATGGCTGTCACACTCGAAAACAGCTGATTCCATCAGAGGTTGGGGAGCCGCTATGGAACGTTGCCGCTCTAGTGCGGAAAGTACAAAATTCAAATAAAATAAGATCATAAATTTGATTGTTTGTTGATAAGAAATATCAACCCGTTGTTATATCTAATTGTAAAAACGATAAATTGAGAAAATTGTAAATAAAGTATAGCGATGAGTGTAGTTATATTTTAGTATGTTGGTACGGATATGACATCTACTGTGTCATGAACGAATATAAATCTGTCAGAATTTAAATTAGCTTTTTAAACTTGACGTTTCGTAGAAGTGGTATCAACCTAACATTTCCTATACAGAAATATATCTATTTTTGATTTTTTTAAATACGTTTTTCTCAAAAGCAACACAAAAAACGTTGATGTCACTCCTGCAGAAAACTACATAGCGCGACTCGCTGACATGCGACGGCGACGCTCCGCCATCGGTGACGCGCCATTGTGAGATAAATAACTATTATTCTGATACAGTAGATAGTGTCAAATGCTGATGCTTTGACAATACCTACTATTGATGCTATTGACTATCAAAATATCTGTCAAATCCTGGCTGACTAGTTTAATTTTAATGCAGACACGATTTATCTCAATCAAATAGATTCTCATGCAGCTAAACTATTAATTTTATATTTTGTATGATAAAGTTATGTGTCTGGCCACATCAGATTTTTTTAAGTACAACATTACCAACAACATAAACTCTTCGTAGAAAATATTTGACGCAAAGCAATAATAACAATACAAAAGAATTAAGAAAAAAAAAACAGGTTTCAGTTTTCAGACGCAGGTCACGTTTAAATAGTGCTTTAAACGTTTATTTCGACTATTTTTCATTTCTTATTCAACGAAAACATATTGAAAATCCAACGGAACCATCACTAACACTAAATGTTACGTATTTATCTACAATTACATTATGGTTAGTTTAATTTCAGTTCGTCAACCAATTTGCTGGAAACATTAAACTTGTGCCCCATATTGTCTACATTTTCGGCCTGCATTCTTATTATCTGAGCAATTTGAAATGGCAGTTGTCATATGTTTAATACAGACAAATGGCTAAATTTATTGAAAATAGTATTCTTTGAGAATCTCGAAAAATATATATAGTGTGCTTTCTACCAATATGTCAAGTGTCAGCAATTTTTACTTTATCATACGCAGTATGGTAAAGAATTGTAATCATGCCGAAAAAAAAAATTGAGATTTTAGCGGAAATAGGTCTTTTTGGGTCCCCTGAACATTTTTGACCAAGGTACAAAAAAATGTCTGTGTGTGTGTGTGTGTATGTGTGTGTGTGTGTGTGCGTATGTGTGTACTCGATTTTTGTGGAGACGATTCCGGAAAAACTACTAAAGGTATCGGGACGAAAGTTCATATTTAGAAGTTTTATGACCAAACTTAGAGCTGAAAAGCGTTTGGTTCAAAAGGGTCCAAAGGAACTGGTAGTTTATTCTAAGCCATTTTCAAGGATTTTAGAAATGAGCCGCCATTTCTGTAATTTCGTCAAAATAGTTAAATAATAAATTAAAGCAGAGGAAATTTTGAATAATTTATGCCTATGACATTTTTTGGTAAAATTAATAGTTTAGCTGCAAGAGCAAATTCTATTTGATCGAGATCGGTCGCATCTGCATTGATATGCTACATAGTAGCCAGGATTTTGACAAATATTTTTTTTTGTGCTGTCACCACAGAAATGTCTATGGCTGTCACCACGCTGTCACACTCGGAGAACCCTCGACTATAAATCTGTCAGAATTTGAATTAGCTTTTTAAACTTGACATTTCGTAGAAGTGGTATCAACCTAACATTTTCTATACCGAAATATAACCATTTTTGATTTTTTTTAAATACGTATTTCTCAAAAAGCAATACAAAAAACGTTGATGTCACTCCTGCCGAAAACTACATAGCGCGACTCGCTCACATGCGACGACGACGCTCTGCCATCGGTGACGCGCCGCATCACCGATCGTTGTGCTATTCCGTACTTTCGGCACTTGTGAGATAAACAACTATTATTCTGATGACAGTAGGTAGTGTCAAATGCTGATGCTTTGACAATACCTTCGATTGATACTATTGACTATCAAAATATCTGTCAAATCCTGGCTAACTAGTTTAATTTTAATGCATACACGATTTACCTCAGTCAAATATATTCTCATGCAGCTAAACTATTAATTTTGTATTTTGTATGATAAAGTCATGTGCCTGGCCACATCAGATTTTTTTACTGTGAGTTTGAGATCTTAAATAATGTCTTTGAATTTGCGTTTTAATTTTAGTGTACCTAACTAACAAATTATTTAAATTACAAAAAAACTCAATTTGAAAATTTAGCTACAGTCAAACGCTATAGATCGATGCATGTTGCCTTTGAATTTATCGCTTTTAGGGCTTCTACTTATTAGAACAAATTGTAGAGGCACTCAAGCTATAATTCAATCCAAATATATTACCACTACTCAGTAGCTTTCATGTACTAGATTATACACAATATAACCATAGCCAGCTTTGGGATTTAGCATAAGTACGGTCTATTTGATATCAATTACACAGAGGGTATTTGCGCTTTCTATCCAATATTCACTGCATAAGCTATTGAACACTTAATTGGTGGAATTAGTGATTTGACATCTATGCGCTTTATCAATATGTATTGCCCTAATTATTAGGTCGTCCTGAGGGGCTTTTGGGAAGTTTATGTCGCTGCTGACGCCCTCTACAGTCGGTCGACGGCACCAACTTCAATTTAATCCATGTAATTGACTGCGAAGTTTGCGCATCGAGTACTTGCGTTGATTGACTTTGATTAGAGATCACGTAGAATAGATATCAGCTACATACTGTTAATTGGTCTATTTTATGAATATCAGGTTTAAAATGTGCCAAAACGGTTAAAAAAATTGGTTGTTTTTGTTAATGCGTTTGGTGCGCAGTTTCAGAAACATTGCGAAATAAACTAAAAAGTCTCAATACATGAATCGCTTATTGTTAAAAGGAAGGGCTTATCGACATTTTTTATTGTTATCGATATCTTTTTGCGTTGGGCTGGATCCACAGATATAATTGTTTTACACCAAAAATTCTAGACATTCTTCGTTCTATATTTATTTCAACTAGACAAATGTTTGGAATGTATTTTTTTGAAGAAAATTGTTAGGCCTTTTTCGGTAGACCTAATTTTTTTTTGTATTGTGTAACTATTTTTGTGATATATCTACTCCATAAAGACAACATTATATAAATTTTTTTTATAATTCATTAAATTAGAAAAAATAACTCACTTTTATAATTTATCGCCAACTTTTTGAAATTTGATTTAAAAAGAAAATTTCTACACCTTATTTGTATCTTTTATTAGCTTTCATCAATTTTTTGTGCCAAATAGATTTACTGAATATGTAAATACATTTTTATCCAGAAATAAATATATTGTTACCTGTAATGATGTAACCTATTTATTTTAATTATACAACATATCGCCGCAGTGTAAGATTATCTAAATTTGTGGTGGAGGTATGACGAAAGACAAATAAATATTTTAAGTTCCAAGGAGATGGTAAACAATTGTACTAATTCGCCGGCTTTGAATAATACAGCAAAAGTTGCCAAGTTGAGAGGTACGGTCTAAAAAACAGCAAATCCTTTTGTCAGGTTCCATTACAGAATATAAAAAGATGAAAACAAACACAGTTAAAAAAATTCTACACATTATCGCTGAAATTTTAATTTGGTTTTAATCTATGACAGGATAACAATAAATAATAAACTTTAAAAGGGCCTTCAAATCTTGGCGATAATGCCTTATTCATACCTTCTAACTTAAGAAAAACGAAATCGGATTGAAACAATTGTTAGTGAACAAAAGTTTTAAAATTACAATGAAATGGGTTTTAAGTTTGAAAAGGTTTGTCGTGGTCCTGGAAGCAAAGGTGCTGTTTCTAAGCAATTGTGGGATTTTAAAGAAAATACTCCTGGTAAACGTAATGGTTGTTAAACTAACTCGGCGGAAGAACAACCAAGATCTTCTTTAAGAGAGCAACGATGTCCCAAAAGAATTACTCGTAGCTCGTTATTTCACCGATTATTGCACCCTCAAGCGACAATGGATGTTTTTAGAGTTCTCTGGAATCGTTCTAAAATGCCATTACTCTGAGGATAGAAAGATGAGAAGGGGGCCAATGATATCAATATGAAAGTGTTCAAATCTGCCTCTGGGAACTGTCAATTTTTGAAGAGGTGATTTGGCATATTTGTGTATTTTTGATCTCTGGCACGGAAGACTTGACTTTGTCCAGAGACATATATTTTTATTCATATGTGGCCAAAAATATCGTGATTTTAGTAAGTATTGAGTAGATCGAATTCCTGAATGGGAAATATTCCCGAAATATTTTGGGAATATAGATTTTTCGAGTGGAAGAAGAAATTTCACACCTAGCTTTTGATTTGGAAAATGATGTTTCTTCTTGTGATAGAATGACTTTATTATTTCCTAAAGATTGTTTGTTTAAAAGATGTTTTAACTGTACATCATCCTCTTGTTCTTTCTGAGTTGCCTTACTGGTGGGTTCTGAAAGCTTTAGCGATTCAATACGGGAGAAAGTGTCTGCAGCAATATTAGCAGTGCCTTCAGTATATTTGATATCTGATGTCTATTGAATATAGTGTAAATAACGAGTTTGTCGTGGAGATTTATCAGAATTCGAATTGAAAGACTTTATTAAAGGTTTATGGCCCGTATAAACAGTAAATTGATTTCCATGTAAAAAGCGTTTAAAGAATTTTATTCCTGAATATCTAGCTAAAAGTTCTCCGTCGAAACTTGAATAATTTACTTGTGCTAATGTAAGTTTTTTTGAGAAAAAGGCTATTGTTTCCGTAATATTATGAATAGATGAGTAATTCTTGACTTACTACTTGTGAACCGCCAGCAGGAGCCATCATCTCCCTAAAAAAATCAGAGGGTTTTTGATCTCCCATTTCAGTTTCTGATAGAAGGTCATCTAGGCGCTTTTCTTCACTTAGAGACAACCTATCTAACAAAGCTTGTTTTAAAAAATTATATTTATCAATTTCTGGAGGATTATTTATAATATCATAAACTGACGAGATAATTTCGATAGGTAAACTTGCCACAATAAGAAAATGTTTTGATTTATAATTAGATATACGAGAAATTGTAAATTGAGCATCAACTTGAGCAAACCAAATTTCAGGTTAGGTAAGCCATATTATTACAGTTTTGTATTACAAGTCCTTATGATGAGTAACTTACAATTTTGTTTGTGAAGCATTTTAACTACAATAATAAAAATATTGTTACTGTTTTTTATTGAACTCTTTGAAAAAGTACATATAGTTTATATCTTTAGTTAAATTTATGAATTTTACGTCGTGGCACATGTTTTACGGAAACAGTAGTAATCCTGCCAATATCATAGTTTTATTATTTAACTTTTAGTTCTTGTTTCATCCACTTTCATTTAAAATCCCAGTCTTTAATAAAACTTTCCTCGCAAAATTCCCTCTTATAACGGAAGTACATAGAAGTAACAAACCCGTATAATAAACCTACCATCCCACATCTGTTCCCAATATTATAGCATCGATTTCAACTAACGTCAGACCATCGAATGCACGACGAGCAAGAAAAATTTAAATTTCCTCGTCTGCCTCAATATGCCGGCGTAGATATTACATCACAGTTGGATGACTGCCCGCTAACCACACCGTTGCTCTTCCGTTCTCATAAAATGTCTCGATCCATTCAAATTCCCATTGTCGGGCGGATTTCGCCTGTCGTGTAACTAGAGCGCGGTCCCATGTCTGGATCCGCAGCACGCGGATGCTGATAAAATTTATGGAAAAGCAACATCAATCATGGTACACATCCGACCGTGTTACGCTGACGTCTTCCTGGGAATTATAATCGGTAAAGAACCAACCCTGGGATGATATCGATTCGAGTGACGTGATATGAAGGCATATCTGACAGCATAAAACGCTCAAAACTTTATGTAAATGTGTTTTTATCAAAATGGTGGAGGTGCCGGAAGCTTTTGATAAGTTTTGGATGATTCGGGAATGATATTTGTTAGATTCACAGAACTTTTAACACCCTGTATATATAAGAGAAGTATTTTTGTACTTCAGGACTTTTTTTAACTCCATAAGTTAAATAAACAAATTTAATTTACGTGAATTTTCTATTATGGTATCATAAAAGAAACACAAAATCACATAATTTTAATAGCACTAGCATTAAGGATATTATAGATTTTGTTTAGCAACAAAATTTCTTTCAACTTAATAATGATATTTATAAACAAATTGATGGCCTGTACCTAAAGTTTTACTTGTCAATTTATTTGTTTAATAACTTTGCCGACAAGTAAATATATCACATTCTAGTGTTTCTGTTTGGAATACAGATCCTAAATGAACTGAACTTTGTTTGAAAAAATTAATAACATCTCTAAACTAAAATTTACATGTGCAGATCACTGTACAGAATCATATTTATTAGTAGAAAAACAGCAAGAAGACAACGAAAAAGTTTTTTTTTTTAGAAAAAGGATTATAATTACAAACTAAATGGCAGACATGGCGAAATGTATTGAACATAATAATGGAACAGCTTCTACTTTTCATAACCATTTACTCGAAAATAAACATAAAACTAAAATTGAAAACATTTCTCTTTTACGTCATTGAAAAAATCTATTAAAATGGATATTATTACGAAATTTTCGCAACTAAAAACATATTAAAGAAGATTTTTAACATAATTAATGAAATAGCCGTATTTTCGTATTTTTCATATAACAAAATATTCAAATCCCACCATGTCAATAACAATAAAATATCTGATGTGACCAGGCACATGACTTTGTTATACGAGATATGTATAAAATTAATAGTTTTGCTGCATGAGATTCTATTTGTTTGAGATCGGTCGTGTTTGCATTAAAATAAAAGTAGTTATTGTGAAACATCAGCGTTTGACACTACCTCTCATTAAAATCAAAATATCTGTCAAATCCTGGCTAACTAATTTTACTTCAGTACGAGCGATCTCGATGAAATAGAATTTACTCATGCAGCTAAACTATTTATTTTGCCAAAAATGTCATAGACATTAATTATTCTGAATTTCCTCTCATTTATTGTTTAACTATTTTGACTATTTTACAGAAATTGCGGCTCATTTGCAAAAAAAGAAAAAGCTTTTCAGCTCTAAGGTTGGTCATGAAACTTCTAAATATGAAGTTTCATCTCGATACATTTAATAGTTTCTCCGGAATCGTTGCCAGAAAAAACGGTTACACACACACACAGACATTTTTTTGTACATTGGTCAAAAATGTTCAGGGGACCCAAAAGGTAATTTTTCCACTAAAATTTCAGATTTTCTTTTCGGCACGATTACAATACTTTATAATACTATGTATGATAAAGTAAAATAAACTGATATAATTTGTCAATCAAATATCTATTTGTCATATTATTATAAATAAGCGTTTGGCGTACATTATTTTTAACTTACATTTATCTTATTTTTTATTATCCTTTAGAAGAGCCTGATGATGTTAAAGACTGAAATCGATTGCTCCTAAAAAATAAAATACTTGATATACTTTTAATATAAAGCATTATTAACAATATTATATGTTTCATATCATTATTTTATTATTTAACAGAAAAAGTAAATAAAAATAATATTTTGATTATCAAAACTAATCTGTTTAACTAAAAATAGGTACGCTGGATAGGAATCATTGCATATTTAAAAGAATTTCGGATATATAGTTTAATTCTTCTCCAAAAACATTTATGTAAATTTATTTGTTGTATATTTTTCAGAGAAAAATATGCAGGTTGTTCTATTACAAAAGGTACAGTATGTAGAATTCCCCAGGTTACTTATTTTGTCTAAACACTAAGACTAAAGTTGTTTTATTGCATTAAATGCACCTTGTGTTTTTTCTAAAAATCAGTAATAAATAGAAAAATTCTAGAGTTATTTATTTGGCATAAATTAATTTTTCAGTTTGACAAAGGGTCAATTTTCACAAAAAGAAACATTTTTATCGCTTTACTGTAAATGTTGACAAAATAAGTTTAGTGTAACTTATTTTAGAAGTCATCATCATTTAGAAATTATTAAATTATTAATTATTAAATTACGCCTCCAATGTCAAAGACAAAAAATGTAGTGAAAATTTTTCTGAAATTGTAATTTAATCAAAATATTTTTATATCATCTGGTACTATTTTGATGCTAATTTGTGCTTCCAAAATTTCAGATCTTTATGTCAGCGTGTATAATAAGTTTATTATTTAAGATAAACAGATTTAAAAGGTTTATAAATTTGAAGAAGAAATACATTCTGCCAATCATCGAAGAGAGAAATGTTCAAAAGCTTTGAAAGCTCCTATTTGAGAAGCATTCAGTGACAAGCAGCGACGTTGTTTGTTGCGACAAAATGGTAGTTGGACATTTTGCATCTTTAACGCTCTTGTTTTACGTATTAGCATCACCCTGTATGAAATTTATAGTCGTTCAAATGAATTTCGTGCGCACTCACCAAAGTTTCAATATTGCTATAAATATGACTTTGTATATTTATTTGTGTGCTTTATACTTTTCTGTTCGTAAATTAGAATATATATCCCTCTGATGTTATAACTCTGTAATTTTATTGGACGTTAGTTAGTGCTAACGACCAATAAAACTGAAATATTTGTTTTGAGGCAGTTTGTTTCAATATTAGATAACGAGTTTTAGATTAGCGGGCGGAATATTATTCTTGGCGATATCTATTGCGTCTGTTCGCCACAATAACTTCGATACACATACAAAACTGCTAATGTTTTATTTTCTTTTTAACTTTCCAACTAAATACAATCTCTTAATTTTCAATAAACTTCGATTTAAATACAGGTTTAACTATTTGAGACACCGTAATTAAATATGGTGGCGGCGCCGGGACACATAAATTACAGAATTACCTAAAAATAATTCAGGAAATTTACAAGCACTTATTACACCAATAACAGTCCGACATCGTAAATTCTTTACTGGATTTTTCCTTATTTCCATTGGTGTGTCTCCCCTTTAAGAAATATTAGGAAGGACGAATTCAGAGGATGTTTTTCGCGTGGTACGCGATGGAATTGCGCTCGGCGCCTCTCCCGTCAAAGTCCTGAGTTATGCCCGGCATGGCCTGGCTGTCTGATCGATATACCATCATACCTCTCGAGTAGTTCCAGCTCAACCTGGCGCTCAGGTGCTGTAAAGGTATTGTGAGTTGAACCCTGCGCGACGGCACACACCAGGTTCAAATCCTGCAGGACTAAGCCTGCAGCGACGAGTCCCGGAGGCGCAGTACAGTGGAAGTATTTTGGGATTGACACTTTCTCTGTGCGAGGTTTTGTTTTTGTTTTTTTACTGTTTCTTATTTCTTAGATTATTAGGAGGATTTACAAAAAAAAAACAGATTGTTTGATAAGAATTAAGGGAGATGTGAATCTTTGAAAGTTATGTCGACACAAGATTTCAGCCAAGACGAGTTTTAGGTAGGATTGTTTAGTGGCATCTTATAAAGCACACAAACTTGGGCTGGACTGGATAATAATAAACTTGTGACCTACGCTTATCGACTGGGAAATTACTTATCTTGTAAATATTTCACTGACAAATGATTTACAGCGTTATTTTATCTTCATCTCCGTTCATCATTACGACATATATTTCTGCTACAGTACTTAAAATATCAATATCATCGCTAGTTTCCCTTTAAATCGATATCAGTGAACTATTAGAAAGACCTGCAAAACGTATCAACACACTCTACTGTTCTGATGTAATGTGTTCTACAGGATTTTCCATATGCAAAACGAGTTAAATAATATTTTTTTGCATTTATACTTCGAATCTTCCAGCCGATACGATTTCACTTGTTTTCAAATCTAGCACGATAACTATTCCAAAAATTTGTTTATTTTGTGCGATAAGACAATTTTAACGTAAAATTCCTTGTAATATTAAAAATAGATCGAAAATATCTCGGTAAACGCATTTACTGCAGGGTAAATTGCTAATTTTTGGTTTAAGGGAACTGGATGTTTACTCAAAGCATTATTTAACAATTTTGCAATTTAACAATTTTACTTCTGTAATTTCGTCAAAATAGTAAAATAAGTAAAATAATAAATTAAAGTAGAGGAAGTTCTGAATGATTTATGTCTACGCCACTTTTTGGTAAAATTAATAGTTTAGCTACATGAGCAAATTGTATTTGATTGAGATCAATCGTGTCTGCATCTTAGTTAGCCAAGATTTGACAAATAGTTTCTTTCTAATGTCAGTAGGTAGTGTCAAAAACGCTGATGTTTTGACAATACCTACTGTCAATAGTAAAAATATCTTTTAAAAAATCTGTTCTCTGCAGTTTCCTATGTATGTTTGTTTGTGACCTTTGTATGTTGTTTTATGTTCTCCACGGGCCACGCCTGACAAAATGTAACTTTTACAATTGAATTTTTTGGAGTTTGATTTGATTGTCAATTGTGTAAGTGCCCAGTACGACACCAAACATGTAGCGCTAGCCAAAATAAAACAAAAATAAGGGATCAGACCAGTATTTATTGTATTGAAATATCTGTCAAATCCTGGCTAATTAGTTTTATTTTAATGCAGATACGACCGATCCCGATCAAATAGAATCTCATTTACTATTAATTTTATAAATAGTATGATGAAGTCATGTGAAAAAATAAAATGACCAGTAGTCTAAAGTTTATTTCTGTGGTTATCGCGAAAACTAGACTTATTAAACAATATTTAAAATTCGCGAATTACATGATTCAATTTTCTGATAAAATTCCGCAAGATTATTTTATATCAGCCGTTTAGTTTTACGAAATTGTGTCAACTGTCCAACAAACAACGTTTCAAGAAACCGAGTTTATATGCTAGACGTGTAACTACATTCTCGAATTTTTAAGCTTGTCCACAACTCATATTTTCATCTATATCTTCAAAACTATTAACTTCGTCACAACAAATGATACGCTATTTTAAAGAGAAGGAATTTGAGTATACTACAGAAAAGAATTTCGGAAAAATATTGCAAGATTTACGTATTGGAAGTGGTTAAAAAAGGTTTTGATAATCGAGATGTACTCGGCTTTTTACAGTGTATTCTTTAAATGTTGTGTAATCGAAATACGTAACATAAGTATGAACCTTAAAGTGGCTTTGAGGTGCCAAACTTGAATTTTTAAAATTTCCAAAAACGCTGACTCAACTACGTACAACTATGGTTAAATAATTCGTTCTTATAGAATTGACAAATTAGAATCAGTTTTTACGAAAGTTGTTAAAACAATTAACTCTCTAAAGTAGCAACTGTACAGAATTGGACTGATTGTGAAAAATGGATATTTTTCTTGCTCTAGCGTTTTGTTTTGCGGAGATGTGTAATGTATGACACATTCAATGTGAATGTGAAGGCAGTACTTTGGAGAGTTTTCTAGTTTTTGTGAAAATCCGTGCCAACAATATTGAAATCACAGCTGTTGGTATTTAGTTTCCTCAAAAACTAGATTAAAGTCTTCAGATTTTGATTCGCATTCTACAGATTGAGTGACATGAAAGCATTTTAGTTAACATAATTGTAGTTTTTTAGTTGTATACACCTAATAGCCGATTAAATAAAATATGTCTTTTGAAATTGTCAAGTTTGTAAGTTATATTGTAGCACCAATGAAAATATTGGGGTTGTCTATGAACTATTTATTGATCAAAATTCATCTCAAAACAAAAACTTTTCCCAAACTAGACCTCCGTAAATTCAGTTAGATACAATTTCCAGCAGATATCGAATTCAGTCCCTACCGGGAACATCTTACCTACCGGGGCGAAAGGTACTTATTTACATCTTTTTCTCAAGCTGCGAGTCGGTATTTTGAAAAGTTGCGTTTTTATTGGCGCAGTCAGGAGGAAACGACGGAAGCCGGGATCCTCTCAGCCCTTAATGAAATATGAAAAGTTCTTCCTACCTTTCTTTTCCTCGTTCAGAAAAAAAAACCGGGGGCGGATTTTCTTCTGTTTACCTCGCCTCGGGGTCAACCGGTAGAAAAATACGATAATTCAATATTAATTTTCAATGGGGATTTGGAGTTTTTGTCGGTTTTTCGCCTAATAACGGTTGTCCTCGACAGTGGAAAGTATATTCTCAAAACGTGTGAAAATTATATTCTTTAGATGAAAATTAATATTTACATCTTGAAAGATTTTCTTTCAATTAAGGATTCTTGTGTTCGCACTCCAAGAATATCCCTATCTCAGAGTTATTAGTTTGGTTTCAGCGTATATTTGTACACCAAGAAGTTTAAATTCTCAATTCAAGAAATTCTGCAATATTTTGAATCAAGTAGTTCATTAAAAAATTCAACTCAAACATTCAGGAAACATGCAGTTTTAGTTCTTCATTGTATTTTAATAGATTAATAGAAATATCTTAATAAATTTAACACTTACAGATTATATTATTAATAGGAAGAAGGAGTTGTCCAGTGGAAGATTCGCACTAAAAAAGAAATACTTGGCTTGAATATATGGGCTTCAGGTTGAGTAAGTGGTGAGATCCTATATAAGGAATTAAATATCGTATTCAACCAAGACATAAATATATTCAAAGTTGATGATTTGATGTGTTTAGGACGACTGTATAGATATTCATATTGACTATATTGCGCTTCAAGTAAAGAATACCAATTAATCAAATTTAATGGAACCGTTTAATCAGTATGCACGGTGGGGGTAGATGTTCAAATCTTTTAGTATATACCAGTACTGGAAATATATATCTTTTTACTTGTATAATGAAATATAATACAGTTTTTCTAATATAATTACTACGTTCAGTTTAACTATAGTCTACTAATTTCAGACAACTTCCTACTTTCTTTATTAACAACATAACTGATTTATTTTAATATGTTCACATTTTCAGGCGTACTTATTTTTAGTTTTTTTAAATTATGAGTCGAGTTGAAACTTCAGGTCGATTATTAAGATGCAAGATTCCCCGCTAACTATCGATCAATTATTGTATTTGAAAGGTAACTCCAAAATAATTATGCTTGTCTTGTAGAGAAACCTTATTGTATATTTAAGAAAACAAACAATTGCTTTTAATTTCACAACATGGATTCTGTACCCCCTATACAAATTTAAAAAAATTATGTTCTCAGATAATCAATCATATACTTTAAAAATGTGTTGAATAAAAATCTACCAAAGCAATTCACTTATTATTAACTGAATATTAACAGTTGTTGATAACAGTATGTGTTCGAGGTTCAATACCAACAAAGATATTGTTAAATTTCAGTTAGGGGTATATTCGAGGTTTGGTGCTGGGCCATTGTCTGCAAATAATACAGCCATTAAACGGAGATTGAGATAGCTACGTAACCGAGCGCATCGAGAATATTCAGAAAGTTAGCTGTTAACTGCCAGAGTTTCGGATTTCGAGCAGACACGCGAACAATCCGAATGCAATGCAGAAGTTAATCTTGTAAACCGGCGGCATCCCCGCCGAGTTCGAGACCGCGAACGAGATACTTTCTGAATATGAAACGAGCTGTGCAGACCGCGAATGTTACACAATTCATTTTCAAGTTAGAACGGACAGCGGAGCTGAACTCCGAACAAACGGCTATTACTAACTGGAAAAACTGCGCCTTAGCAACTTGTCGGACTTGCAGAACAGTCTGTTTAGTCAACTTTTCTCCGGTTTTCCTGGAAAATATAGCTTCAGATAACAGATAACAGATAACAGATCATTTTAAGTTTTTAAGATGGCGGTTGTATCCATACAAAAATGACAAAAAGTGCTACATACAAATCAAGTAGTTTAGACATTTACCTCGGCAATATCAATCAATCAAATCAATATTTTGAAAAATAACAATGCTACAAAGATTTTTGCATCACAGCTTCGAGCAGTTAGTGGCGCGGTTAGCAAGATACCTAGAAAGGATCAAGTTTTTATGTATAACCCTGCATACCGAAGGTTAGATCTTGTTGTTATGTCTCCCTCAACCCTACCAAACCGATGGAAGGGAAAATCGTACAGAAAAACGATAGATTACGTGTGAGAAAGATGATGTTTTAGGATCTGGAACAATCCTAATACTTTAACCGCCGTTTTCTCGAAACTATGTTTTTAAAACCGGTGGCCATGATAGCCAGAAAACTTCTTAGCCGATTATCTAGAAATTTACACACGATATGTTTCATTGCTGTATCTTGCAATTAAGGCAGTCAGATTATTATTTAATTTTTTTTTCTATTTCTAACACCGCATAAATGTGTAAAAACAGGGTAATATGTATGTATGTGTGCAGTTTTCATTTATATGGTCGTCATTTTATTATGTTGTTGAAATTTAAAAATGTATGCACATCAGTTTGTTGCTTTATATCTAAACTCATTTTGGCGTTTCATTTTATTGTTTTAGACCAATCGTTTAACCGTGGTTGTCCACCGTCAAAAAGGGCATTTTTTAATAATTGCCATGGGTGGTAATATAGAATATTTCTTTTATTTAAAAGTTGTTATGCAAAGTCGCCAGTGGCCTCATTGTTCCTGAATATTGAATAAAAGAATCATACCCCATTTTAGTAAAAATATCGGTGTTTGTAATAAATAAATCAAACAACTTTCTGACAAAATTACAATTTGTTTATTATTAATGTTCATTTATCTAACAAAAACCACAACCGAAAATTTTTTAATGCTGGTTAATAATAATTTTTTGACGTTTACTTATTTTTTTTTATTTTGTTCAAACACAGAGTGTTTGTGGCATAATACCTAGTCAATAACTAACAAGTTATTTTCACTTAACCTAAACTGATAAAATAATGAGTATTTTTAAAATTTTGCCCATTGGCCGAAGTTGTTTTAGTCTGACAGTTTTTACCACTCAATTAGACGGCGGGTGTTTTCACTTACACTTGTTTTCACTTTTCACGTACTGTCAATACACTACTGGTGCTGTGCTTTTATCACTCCCGCACTAGTTCGAATGGTTCTTTTCAGCCGACGCACTAGCGCACTGTTGTCTAGCAGCTGGATGACTTCAAAGTTGTCGTGGTGGAGTAGACGATCCTCGTACTTCTTAGCAAATTTTGATATTTCGCTAGTTACCATCTCCATGCGAAGGTCCCGATGAAGATTGGTGTTTTTGATGTACCATGGTGCACCAACAATGGCCCTTAGAACTTTATTTTGGAACCTCTGAATGAGGTTGATATTGGACTGCTTAGTGCATTCCCATAACTGTATTCCATACACCCATACTGGCTTTAATAATTGCTTGTATAGTAGGAGCTTATTTTGCACTGACAGGGCTGACCTCCGTCCCATTAGCCAATTTGCGGAATTTTAGGTCGAGTTCGTTTCGCTTTTTCTTGACATGTACGTTCCATCTAAGCTTGGCATCCAGTGTCATGCCAAGGTATTTCGCTGTATCCGCATATGGAATATCGTTCCCATTAATGGTTACTGGAATATAGTTAACTCTCTTATTGGTGTAGTTTACATGCGTGGATTATCCTTCATTTAGTGTGATGCGCCATTTCTTTGTCCAAAGGTTGATTTTGTTTACAGCTCTCTGTAATTTTTCAGTTGCTTTTTCGACACTGTCACTAATCGCCAAAATAGCCGTGACGTCTGCAAATGTTGCCACTGTGCTTTCTCCCGGAACAGGAATATCATAAGTATACAGTAGGTACAAAAGTGGTCCCAATAGACTTCCTTGTGGTACTCCGGCATTGATATTGCGTAGCAAGGAGTATTCGTCATCCATGTTTTACCCTGAAGTGGCGATCTTTCAGATATGATTTTAACAGTTCTGTATATTCCCTAGGAAGCTGCTGTTCCAGTTTCTCAAAGAGTCCACCATGCCACAACTTATCGAAAGCCTGAGCCACGTCTAAAAATATTGCTGAGCAAATTGTCTTTTCCTCAAGAGCCTTTTTCTATAACATCGGTAATTCGGTGTACCTGATCGATTGTAGAATGTCGAGCTCGAAAGCCGAACTGATGTGATGGAATAATTTGATTTTTCTCAAGAATTGGGTATATTCTCTTGATAAGTAATTTCTCAAACAGTTTTGAAATGGTTGGTAACAAAGATATAGGTCTGTAGGAGGCTACATCATTTGGCGGTTTACCGGGTTTGGGTATCATGATGACCTCAGCCACTTTCCAGAATGAGGGCACATATATTAACCTAAGTGCAGCGTTGAACAAATTTAACAACTTTATCACGGCTTTTCTCGGTAGCTGCTTCAGCAGGGCTCCTGATATCAGGTCAAATCCCGGTGCTTTTTTCGAACTGAGGTTGGTTTTGATTTCGGTCATTAGTTCTTTTGGTGTAATATGGGGTATAGGCTTTGACTCCAGTGCTGTCCAGGTGATAGACTCGGGACGTTTACTCATGAATACAAAATTACGAATAATTTATACTTTGATGTTTGGTAACTTTTTAAATACTTCACCGATTTTTATGATTTCTTTGGCAGATTGTAAAAAACAAGATGTCAATTGTAAAATGTGAAAAACAAATTTGACAAAAAGTACAAAGTAGGAGTAGTAACAGATGACCTATTTACCTGCAACAGTTTTTGATATTTTGAAATTTCTCAGAAATGGCATCACTGGGAAATTTCTATACCTATCTGTTTTTTATACTTTGCTCTTTCATAGTTATCAACAAAATATAGTGTAATAAAACGTACCAAACCTTGTTGACTAGTGTTATTTGTGGGGTTACAATTTTTTTTGTAACTGTGGACTTGTGTATATTCATATTGCTTTGTTTTTTTACCTGCAGTTTTAGGACTTGTAGTGTGTGTGTGCTACGAGCACCAGAATTAAATTCAATTGTTATTTGTTTCGTGATATTTTTATTCTTGATATTCAAAATATTATAAATAACAAATACTTATGTCCATACGACAAAATAATAGGCACCTTCCCAAAAATACACCATAACTTCTGATTAAACCTATATAACTCGCGAAATGGTTCAGAACATGGGATCGTTGCGTCGTCATGAACCAGAATGCTTTAATCCAAGAGACTGCTGCCCTTTTTCCCCTTATTTGGCGAAGCTGCTACTCCCACCCTACCTGTTTACCGGTGTAAGCTCGTTGACTTAAATGATAATGGGCTTTAGAGATAACAAAGATTCCTCGTACTATGGGGAATAGTGCGTAGTACGGCCGTTCCCTTGGGGCTTATATGGGGATTGTTTAGAGTAGGTACCGGTTCCCTTTCTCTCCTTTATGATTATTGCAATCCCAACAAAGGTGGGCCCTCTCTCAAGTTCGTTAACGCTGATATATCTAATGCGCCCGGCAACTTGTTGAGCGTAGTACGTAGGCGGGAACAGTATGGGCCTTATTTGAATATATGTATATATGCGGGGTTGAAATGTAGATGGGCGAATTACATAAATTCCTATGGTTAATGATACGTGAGTGGAATTTCTCAAGATATCTCAGTCGTGGAGTTATATTAAGGTTCAACAAGAAATAAGCTTTAAGTCGTTTTTGTTTGAAGTTTTCTAGGCAAAATAATCGAGGATATACCAATAGAAATTTATGCTCTTTTTTAAATTGTGTTTTTAACTATTGTTTTTGTAATAGTTTAATTGCATTGGGGGCAGTTACACAAAAGATAAATAGTTACATAAAACTATTTCGTCCTTGCTGATATTTTGATTTATTTAAAATTTTACTCATAGCTACAAAAATACAATTAGATTAGCACTAGTTTACATAAATTAGCAAATAACCTACCTCTACGGGCTTTTACTAAAAGTAATAAATGTAATATGACCACTACAGTTAAGTTTACGAGTAGTGCATTTATTTAAATATAGAATTACTTTTATAATAATATTAATAAACATGAAATTTGATAATATGATACGAAAATCTCATTTTAAGATATTGCGTAATATCACGACACATTATTTAAATTTATTTTATCTAATGCACATATTAATTACGTAAGTAAATGCCTTTGCCCAGCAATGGGATGACGGGCTTAAGTAAGTAAGTAACTAAATGCACAAATCATCTTGTTGCCAAGGATTATCACTGAATATAGACTACCTATTTCAGAATTGTAATATTAAAATGTATTCACTAAATGTAAATAAATTCTCTAAATTTAATTTAAATTTATATTTAGGACGGAGCATGTATTTTGTATGAAGGCTAATGGAAATATATCTGTATTTGCTTTGCAGCAGTTAATGTTTCAATTATTATCTATCATGAGATCTAACCAAATTTCTGTATTAATTTGGAATATTTGCATAAAATGCCTTAAACTCTCAGCCAAAACCTTACCGTAAAAGCAAAATGGCGGCTCGAAGCCATCCCGATGCATTGCATCGAACTCATGCCAAATCAATGCACGTTGTCACATTCCATGTGTTGCCAAGTCGTTACATAATTACACTACTATACATAATCATAAAATGTAGTTATTCCGAATTCATTTTGTTATTTATTGAATATTGTAATTAGTTTATCGGAAACTATGCTGATTTATCGAAACTTCGCTATATTTTATTTATTTTTTTCAAATTTCAAATTGTAGTGGTTTTGGACATAGAGGGAACTAATTTTAACAATAATAATTTTTGTGTTGTCTAATAGTTCTTTTAGATGGACGTATATTTAGATTTTTTTAATAGTAATTATTACGTATTTACATTCCATCAAAATTCGTCGAAAATTTTGAGCTTGCTTCTACAATTTTCATTATTTTTTTCATTATCAATTTTTGTGAATCAGTTATATACATAATTGTCATTATTTTCAGTTGTCAGAAATTTGAAAAATATTGCTGTAAAGTCAATACAAAATAATAATATTAAAAAAATGTAATGATCATTCATGCTATACAAAATGCATACTCCTTTCTGTTTATTAAGTTAAACACTGCAAAATATCGTAGAAGCTAAATATCTCGAAAACACCAGTAAATGACAAGTAACAAATTATTAAAATATACAAATTTAAAACAATTTAGATTTATTAATTTATTTCTATTTTGTGAACAAATGTTAATAAATATTATTTCTGAAATAACCTTCAGTAAAAATATTCACAACAAGAAATTGATTTTTGTATTTTATTAACGCACAAAAGCTATTAGACGCAATAAGTTGATATAGTTTCTTGTGTTTTATACAATATCTTGAAATGAGATTTTCATTTCATGTTATATAATAAATTATATTTAACAAAAACACAATTACATTGCAATGTAGTAATTACATTAATTAATTACACATTAAGCTAATAAATAGAAATATATAAATCAATATAAACCAATTCAAAGCATTCGAACAAGGTTTCGCAAATAATAAATTTCCGATATACGAGTATGCAGCGTAAAAGGAAATTTTTTTGCACTTAGCGGCCGAGCGGCCGATTAGAGTAACAAAAAACTTGTACATGGTAACATCGACACACTGCTTGAAAACGGATCAGAACATAAACTTATTGAAGAATATATTACGATATTATCATTACTTGAATCTGTATGCAAAATAACTGATTGTGAGAACAGCATTGATAATGAACGGATGACAAAATTATTTTAATTCACTTGGTACTTTTGATAGTTTTGAATTTTTGCACTCTGGATTAATTAGCAATGTATTATAATTAGGCAATGGAAGCATTAGAAATGTTATAAAATATATATTGATAAATAATTTTTTTCATAAAACTAAAAATTACTGTCACGAACACTTTTGAGTTACAAAAAATTCATTGTGGACAAAATTATTTCCATTTATCAGATGTTTAAACAAATTGTCAAATTACCAGTTGTCCTGTATCATAAACAATTGATCCTGTAGGAACGACGAATTATTATAATCAAATTTAGTCTATTGTGCATTCATTTGTGACTGATATAACGTGAATCTGGTTCTCCCTGTATAATAAGGGGCAATCGTCTGTTCAAAATTATAATAGCATGTGGCAATTCAATCATGGGCTGCAGAAAAATTATCAAAAACCGGTACATGTCCGGATTTTCTTGTGCATGACTTTATTTATTGCAATACATGATTAACAATACAACATGGTTGGGTACTTTGAATTACATAAACATTTCATTATGCATTATTATTCTGCTTTGGTATTTTGCCAAACATTATGTTCACTGGTTGTTCTGGGGACAACTCTTGAGCTGGAGTGCTTGTATTGACATTAATTACTCAAGATATACCTGCACTGTATGAGAACTCGACTATACTTTTAAGAATGCTGTTCAACATATTAATTTCAAAGGTTTCCTTCGGTGTGCGCCTCCTTTCAATCATCATTGTTTTGTTCTGGTAAGAATTATATTAGGTTATGTTGACCATAGCGGGGCAGTATTGTCAGATCATTGGCATTTTACACTGCTGTATACTATGATAAAGTTATGTGCCTGGCCACATCAAATTTTTGAATATAAATATTTCATTGCGTTTGTTTTTTCTTTTGTCCGTATTATTACCTTTGCGATCATTTTCATGTTGTTTTCATTCGATTCTTCAATAACTGGTTTGTCTGTCCTACGTAAGTTACATTACAATCCTTGCAAGCAACCTTATAGACCCATATTATAGACCAACCTAGTCTTATTTTCTTTTTAATCAGATCTTTCATATTTTTAAACAAATTCCCTAGAGTCTAGACGTTTTTTTATTACATGTGAATATTTTTATAGACTTCGTTTTTGGTATAGGTCAAGTGTTCGTTCAATGGTGTTGTTGTGGTTCCTTTGGTTGGTCCTTGTACTATGTTCATTTTTTGTATTAGGCTTTTCGGGTAAGTGCATTTAATAAGCTGATAATTGGACAGCTATTTAATTTTTATTGAAAAACAAAGGAATTGTCTGCCAACAAATAAACAATAAATAAAAACCTGGTTAAAAAAGTTCAAAGTGCGTCACTTTTTTTTGGAACTGAGGGTATCATGTACAACATTTTTCATCTATATCTTATTGAGTATCCTGAATCGAAATAGTAAAATCTTACGATATAAGACCGCAGAGAATTTCCTTGAGGAACTCAATTCTACATTTACATAACTTATCCACAACGTTGGAAATTTAGCGCGATCCAACTCCAACGAGCGCCAACGGTCGCGCTGTACTTTTTTTCCCAGTAAATCTTCCGAAAACGAGTTAAATATTACACCATAAATTTAGAGGAGGTACAGACGTCCAAGCGATTCGTACCCATCACGTGCACGATTTTGCAATTTACGACGAAAATAATGACAGCGTATTGGGTGACAAATCTGTCGCGTCTCCCACTAAAATGATCTAAAACCGTCACCGCTGCATAATATACACTGCTCGAAAAAATTAGCGAACCACTTATAACTAATATGCACCAAATTTCAACTTTTTGGTATTTCCTTTTTATAATTTTCAAAATATAAATCATAAATATTACAAAAGGTAATGGAAGTCAATGAATTGTCTTTCATAACAAAATACGTCAACAAAAGCCAATTAAAAATTAGAGAAATAAAACCAAATCAATAACTGTTTTTGAATGAAAAGTGTAATATTGATCTTGATACATTTCTTTGCCCTGATTATGAATCCAAACGCAAATTTTTCATGAGGATTTCGAAAGCAACAAGCTTCGAAAAAATACTTAATAAAATATACCAGCTAGTTGTAATTTGCCAATAAGACATAATTCACATAAGTAAAACTATACACTATACTATACACTATAACAATATATAAACTGATGTGTCGGAGTATTTTTTAAAATAGCAAACTGTTTCAGTTTTACTGAATTAATTCCGCACTTTTGTCGCATTGAGCAAGTTTTAAAGGAAGTTTATAAGTTAGATTATAACATAATATTCCTCGGTGACTTTAATAATTTTTTTATTATAAAATTCTCTAGTTGTGTCGAATGAGCGTACCGAGTTGATGGATCTGTTTGAATCGTTCAATTTTGCACAACAAATTTACAAGGCTACCAGAGTTACTAATGTGTCAAAAAATCGTTGGAATAACTAAACTATATATTACAACATAATTGCTTGATACACCATTTATTTTCATTTTTTATTATGAACCCGAAGCCCTAAAATTTACGTAATTAATTGAGGTGTTAAACAGCATATTAGTGGAGCGCTGTTACATAAATTAATAACAGAAAAGAGAAAACACCTTCTTCTCTCATACATACACACAGAGAAATGGTTGTCTAATGTTAAGAAAAAAGCATTGTTAACATAATTTGTTTGTTTTAAGACAACACATACTTATAATAGTAATATTTCTTTAAAATAAATCAACCTGAATATTTGCTTTAAGAAAACGATTGTTTTAATTTAAGAATGTCGTTGTTTTGAGAATAATGCTAAAGATGGCGATAGATGGCGATTTTGTTTCTCGTCGTAAGAGATGTCTCCTAGAGGGTATATAACCGCATACATGTCTATTAGGTAGGTAGGGTGGTTCAAAAATGCATTGCAAATTTTTTTTGTGATGATAGAAAGCAACGATCCTCCCCAAATCATTTCGAAATCCGAAAAAGTGATGATTTTTATTGGTGCCTATTGATGCATAAAATTTACATAAGAAAATGCATGGGAAAAAGACATTTTTTGGTATTTTTCGAATAATTGTTCGGGGTTTGGGAAAACTAAAGATTAAAGTAATACGTCTTGTAGAGGACTTTTCAAGGAAGAATTTGACCTCTTGTACATATGGATTTGACGCCCTCAACCCGCCCCCACAGTGCCAGGAAAACTACCCTAAAATGAAGAAAAAATACATTCTTCAGAAAATTTACGGGTCTAATCATTTCATTCTCTTTTTTTTCTCATAAAGATAATTCGTATAAGTCTAGTAACTCGACTCTAGTGGAATGGTTATAAACATTTGTCACTTAATTACATTTGTTTAAACAAATTCTATTTGTATAGATTGTTCGTTTTTCTCGAAAATCTGTCTGAATTCTGTTTACTGCGGTCGAAATGGCAGTTTATCATCTTAGAGTGAAAATATTCATTAAAAAAAATCTTCCGATTGTTTAAACATTCAATTATTATTCATTTTTACGTTTTTCTAATTATGATAGAAAAGCCACCTTGCCTAAATTATCTAATAAACCCACATTTGCTTAAACAAATGCCGTTTGTTTAAACAATTTTTTTTTGCAATTCGCCTAAATTTATTTATTTTGAAAGCCAACTGTTATTCTCGAGTGACATCATTTATATTTGGGATGGTTTTCAATATTTCATCTAATTAGAGTACAGGCAACAGTTTCCAGACAGCAACAAATTAACATTATCTTGACATACAGTGGTAGGAAATCAGAATAAGAAATGGAGAAGGAAATGTGATTAATAAAATTGGTTGACTTTAGGAACATTGATATTTTAAAAGAAAATGTATCTCCCCAATTTGCCTAAAAAAAGGAGAATCAATCAAATTTTTTCGAATAAATGATGTTGAAAACGAATGATATTTTATTATTTAATCAATTGAAATCATCCCAAAATATAAATGATATCACTTGGGATATCCCGAACATAAAATTTAGGAGTTCTTTTAACAAAAATGTTGACTTTTCTACCAGATTTAGAAAAAGTTGAAAATGAATAATAATTTATTGTTCTTAAACAATAGCAGGATTTTTTAAAATGAATAATGTCACTCTAAAATAATAAACTGCAATTTCGAACTCAGAAAACAGAATTCAGATGGATTTTCAAGAAAATTAGTTTGAACCACCCTCATGTCTATGCAGCATCATTGATAGTGCTTTTACCGTCAATGTACCTGACGAGAAATGTCCAGCTCTAATATTGATGGAAAGGGACTAAGAAGGGACACCGGGTGTCTTCGGTAGTGGGAAAATTTAAAATAACAAATTCTTAAGTCAAATAAGTAAATTATCCATTTAAAATTATACAATCTTAAACTAAGACAACTGGTCAAAATAACGGTTTTCCACAATGACCGATATACATTTTTACGTATGTATAAACCAACCATTGTTTTAAATTAACAAAGGTTGCTTCGAGTTTAGACATCGTTTGTTGTGTGTAGTAGTGGTACATTAATTTCTGCGAGCAGTGTAGACGTACGTTCGTTTGCACATCCGGCACATCTTGTCGCGGACACCTCGCAAAAACACCTCTGGCAATCCATCTCGGTCTATTTTCGCCAGTGCTAAACTTATAAATAATTACTTCGTAGCCTTTGCGCTTTCGTTATACCTTGAGCGCGAGTAATGAATATGTTTGTGGGCAGCTGATGGAAACTTGTAATTGTCACTTTATAATCTGTAAAACTTCAAAGATTAAACTTTGGGATAAACTGCGAGCGTGTTTAAACATGTCAAGTTAATTTGCAGTAAGCAGATTAAAATTGTTGACGTCAAAGCATCTCTCATGTCTGCGCATGGGAACCCGTGGTACAGCGAAAACTTTGTAACGAGCTTATGTAACTAAACTGAAACACTGATATTGTCAGAGGATTACAAATTTAGTAGGTTTGTTACCGTGGTCCTTGTTAAAAAAGGATTATCAGTATTAAGTAGGTTGAGCATAAGCTTCTCGTTATCTCTATTAAAAAAGAATTATGAAAAACCTACGCGTTTGACATAACATACAGTATAGTAACCAACGTGCACTAATTAATGTTGGTAGTGTTTACTTTCGTAGAGTTTATGTTACTAGATTTGTAGATAATAACAAATAATATGGTTATGAAGATAAATAACATGATTAAAATACTTCAAATATACTATTATGTAAAATACATCAACTTTAGATTCTGTAAAACCCTGGTGTTTTTGCACACATAACACAATGACACTAATACTGTTATAGGATTTGAACAATTGAATCAATATCTTGACTTAAATATACCTTCTGTTATAAATAATCCCACAGAAAAAAAAATAAGGCGGCTGTAAATCAGGTGAACTCGATGGCCAACCTATAGGCCGAAATAGTCCAAGCCATTAATTGGGGAAATGTCGTTTAAAATTCTAATAATCCAGCATCATCTTGCATCATCTTCTTTTAGTAAAGTATAGTACTGGTTTATAAGAATAAAATTTGTGATTTCAAAGGATACTTTGCTTGTGCACACTGTTGAATATCAGCAAATAAACTTTAATTGAAGTAAAAAATTTTTGGTTAGTTATATCAAAGCAGCAATTTGCTTGTTACAGTAAATTATTCATTTGTTATTAACATACAATATTGTTGTAGGCGAATCAAATATTATATTTTCAATAAACTGAGTAAACTGCACACAACGAAACGTTGTTTGAATTCAAAGCAACCTTTGTAAAGCCAAAACAACGGTTGCTTTATATATACGCAAGAACATATAACGTTCATGGAAGAAAACCGTTGTTTTGTCCGGTTGTCTTACTTCAAGATTGTACAATTTTAAATGAATACTATACTTATTTGACTAAGAATTTGTTCTTTTAAATCAAAAGGTTGGATAGTTAGATTAATCAGCTGACATCCTTGGATTAAACATTCTCCTACCTACTCCTTTTAAAT
Organism: Melinopterus prodromus; assembly: GCA_964023965.1. Taxonomy (NCBI): domain Eukaryota; kingdom Metazoa; phylum Arthropoda; class Insecta; order Coleoptera; family Scarabaeidae; genus Melinopterus; species Melinopterus prodromus. The sequence continues at coordinate 66,572,867 of OZ030392.1, forward strand.
ATGAACATGGTTTTATGACAGCAATAATATTTTCCATCTAAAGATGGCACCCTTCTTAGTCTCTTTTCATCATTATTACAGCTGTTGGACATTTGTACGTCAGGTACACTCGTGGAATAAAGTATGTTCTGATCCGTATTTCAGCAGTGTGTCGATGTTACATCCATGTACGAGTTTTTTGTTACTCTAGTCGGCCGGTCGGCCGCTTAGTGCAAAAAATTGTCCGGTTACGCTGCATACTCGTATATAGGAAATTTATTATTTGAGAAACCTTGTTCGAATGCTTTGAATTGGTTTATAATGATTTATACATTTCTATAATTTATTAGCCTAATGTGTAATAAATTAATGTAATTCCTACATTGCAATGTAATTGTGTTTTTATTAAATATAATTTATTATATAACATAAAATGAAAATTTCATTTCAAGATATTGCATAAAACTCAACAAACTATACAAACGTATTGCATCGAATAGCTTTTTTCGTTAATAAATACAAAAATCAATTTCTTGTGGTGAATATTTTTACTGAAGGTTATTTCAGAACTTTTATGTATTAGCATTTATTCACAATATAGAAATAAATTAATAAAATTAAATTGCTTTAAATTTGTATTTATGGTAATTTGTTACTTGTGATTTACTGGCATTTTCGAGATATTTAGCTTCAACGATATTTTGCAGTTTAACTTAATAACCAGAAAGGATGTATTTTGTATAGCATGAATGTATCATTACAATCTTTTTATATTATTATTTTGTATTAAACTTTACAGCAATATTTTTCAAATATCTGATAACTGTAAATAATGACAATTATGTATATCACTAATTTACAAAAATTGATAATTGCTTGTAGAAGCAAGCTCTAAATTTTCGACGAATTTTGATGGAATGTAAATATGAAATAATTAGTATTAAAAAATAAATAAACCAAAATATACGACCATCTAAAAGAACATTTAGATGACATTATTGTTAAAATTAGTCCCCTCTATGTCCAAAACTACTACAGATTTGAGATTTGAAATAATATTTGACATTAATCATTATTGACATAATAACCTAATTTTCAGTATTCTTAAGTAAATTGTTAATTAATTATAAGTAAAATTTTAATAATTCGAACTATAAATGAACAAAAGATGAAACTAGAATGTTTTTTTTTTCTAGAAAGTAGAAAGTAATAAGTTTCATATGGTTTTATTGGTTTTCTCTGTTCCTTCAGAGGTTGGCGCCGTTTAAAATAAGATATTGTTAATAATTCAAACGGCTGTAACTTTTTAATGAATTGAAAAAGTAATTTGCTTACCGAAGAAATGTTTTGCAGAAGAAACGTGGGACAGCCTGCATATATTATTGCTATAATTTTATATTATTTTGGTTGTCAAGCATGTATTAGATCTCATGAAAGATAATTGAAACATTAACTGCTATAAAGTATCATAGTCATCCCACTGCCTGGCAAAGGCATTTACTTACGTAATTAATATGTGTATTAGATAAAATAAATTTAAATAATGTGTCGTGATATTACGCAATATCTTAATATCAGATGTTCGTATCATATTATCAAAGTTCATGTTTATTAATATTATTATAAAAGTAATTTTATATTTAATTAAATGCACTACTCGTGAACTTAAATGTTGTGGTCATATTACATTTATTACATTGCAATGAAGGTATCACATTAACGAAAAGATCGGACACGCTCGAAATAAACTAAATTCCGTTACATTACATCCATCGAAAAACCACCTCGTGACGGACAACTTTTTGCGAAGCGGCCGGGCCGAGGGAATATATAACCGAATATATAACCGACATACTATTTTCAAATCCTGCGATAGCGATACGAACATACTTTTTTCCATGACTGTACATTGACGGTATAATAGTTAGATGCTGCATAGACCTATATGCTGTTATATACGCTCTAGGAAACCACTCTTACGATGAGAAACTGAAGCTCCATCTTTCGGCATCGTTCACACTATTTTCAAAACAACGCCTTTCTTAAAACAAAACAATCGTTTTCTTAAAACAAACATTTAGGTTGTTTTATATTAATGAAATATTGTTATTACAAGTATTAAAACAAACAAATAAGTTAAGTATGTCATATTCTTAACAGACAACCATTGAGGGGCGACTCAATATTTCTGTTCTTTTGAATTGTTGAAATCTCAGCATAAAACTAATTAAAAATAACGTATAAACACGAATATCAAAATTGTCGCAAATTTATTATGTTAACCATAAATACCAAAAATATAGCCTATTGTGTTCATTATAAAACCAAACGTCGGCTGATGGCGATCGTATAAAACTATAATAATTTAGTGGTATCACATATTCGTTTTGTTTTTATAGAATAAAACAATAATATATAATTGACAAAATAATAGTAGTGTAAAACCTCTAATTTATTTGTACGTACAATAACAACCAGACTTTTGAATAATACCAAAATGTTTGGAGACACTACAAACTTCATTACGAATGAACACACAACAATATTGCGCAATATCCTATTCAAGAGAAGCCCGCGGCGGGTATTCTGTTGTGTTTCACAATGTTTTGGTCTGAAGCTCCTGAAAAAAATAGAAAACAACAACAGTACTTCCCGAGTTATTTCAGCATGACAAGCACAGTGTTTACGTTCACACAGCATACGTTGAACTTATATACGGTAAACAGACGCCTTTAATAACAGTTTTCCATCAGAAAATATTAAAAACTTGACATATATTTATGCTTCGCTAGCAGTGAAAAGTGTCGGGAACGCCGTCTACTTTCAACACGTTTAATATGAGTTCTTTTTGTGTTGCCTTAAATTCAATGCTTACAATAACGCCTGAATTTTAGAATGGCAAAAAACTTTTATATAACCAGATTTTTTTTCCATATTTCTTATAAGTATACGGGATCTTATTTCCGCGAGCAACTTTTCCGACGTTTTTAATAACAGGGGGTTTCGACTCAATAAATGTACAGGGAAAACATTTTTTGGTATTACATTTATATATGTCGATCAATTTAAAGCCTTTTTTAATTGGTTTTAAGCCCCAGATTTTTATTTCTTTGACGGTTCCTCGTTTTTGTCGATGATAATTTGATTACTGCGGGACATAATGGAGCATGGGTACTCAATTTTTCGATGGGTTCAATGGATTGGAAACGTTACACGCTCAAATAGCGGGTGATGACACTTGAACCCTAGGGACTTCATATGCTGTAATATGCGCGCCCCCTACGCAGGTATAACGAAGTTATTATATTACACATCCATCGATTAAAATCGACAGCGCGTTTGAGTTTGGGATATGGGGTTAATAAACCAATTTTAAAAATGATTGATTTTGTAGGTACATAAAATCATTTTTAAAACTTTTTTATCAACTCTTACTATTGTTATTTACTATTACTATTAATACTATTTTAATTTTTTTTGTTAAAACGATTTTAGCGAGGGTCTGCTTTATAATAGTAATAAAATTTGTCCACAATACCCCTGATATCTACTAATTCAGACAGTCAGACTAATGCCCTTCAATTATATTAATGGAGAAGCTTTAATGCTAGGACTAAACTTTAATGTATTCTGTTAAACTGTTTATAGGGACTAGACAGCGACGATGATAAAATATAATTAAGTATTCGTATTTTAAACTTTCGGGGAATCATTTTCCTTAATATAGTGGGCTGTAACATTTAAATTGGACCATTACACTAATAGATGTCGTTTTATGAAACTGGCTTTATGTAGTATATTTCGAATAAAGATGAGTGAAGTACATAATAGAGTTTTAATGCATTTTTAATGTATACTGAAATTTTGCGATAGTGAAACCATTTTAATTTTTTTTTAAATTGTAAATTGCTTAGCCTGAATATTAAGGTAAACGCCCCAAATTCAGTCATTTTTTAATATTCTAACGGTCAGAAAATAACCTAAAATTGTAGGTGTGAAATAAAACAAGTTTGCTTTATTGTAAACTAGAAGATTTTGGACATTTGTGCAAAAGCGATAGGTTTTCCGACGTGGTTTTATGGCCCTCTAGGAACAAATGTCTGCCCAGAGCTGAAGGGGTATTATTTTTGATATGTTCCCTAAATCTGGTCTCAATTGATCCCCCGGTTTCGCCAATGTACAATGCGTCACAGTCGCTACATGTGATGTTGTAGACGCCACTTTTCGATATTTTTTATTGGAGTTCAATTTATTGTTTACTAATAATTTTTCTATCGTATTACTTGCTGTTGTTACCAAGTTTAGATTGTTTTTGTAAAATGTCGAGATGTAAGGGTTATTCAATTTTGTGTGTGGATATATGTATTTCATATTTCTACCTGCCATCAGTTTCCTGTAGGTTGAGTGAATCTCGTGCGTGTTATATCCATTGTTTATGCCAATATTCACGATTGTATTGTACTCTATGTCTCTTTTCTCAGCTGAAAGAGGAGTATTACTGAGTCTGCCAAACATATAACGGAACGCCGAGTTTTTAATGTTTTAAGCATGGTGTGAACTTTTTGGTATTATTATGTCGGTGGCAGTAGGTTTCCGGTATATGTCAAGTCATATAACCTAAAAGTTTGACTGATTTTGATAATTGAGTGTTATGCTAAAACCAGACTTTTTCTTCATAAGGTAACTGCAATTCGACTACATTTTACATCGCTACCGGATAACAGTATTTAAGAAAATTTTAGAAATCTAGGGTTCTCGAAAAATAGGTACATGTAAATATAGCAGGTCCTTTAATCAGTCATGTGTCGGAATTGTGTACATGGTTAGAAATAATACGTATGGCCCTATTGCTGTCTTTACACAAGAACATAACATATTTTATATAGTTTGCTATATTACAATTAATTGTGCGCATTTTGTCCAAATTCCAACGCGAGTGTCGGAATTACGGTCATCAATAATCTCAATTTGTTACACTAGCAGCAAAGAGTAGCGATATTGGCATTAAAAAATCTCCATTAAAAAACTCATTATTCTGCCCTGAAACACCCAAATGAAGTAAAAAGAAACTGTTTTGCTGTAACATTTATTATCTAGTGCTTGGAGAGAATATTTGTTAATAAAATAGAAGAAAGCACAAAAGAAAATCATTCTAGCTGCGTCAAGAAAAATAATAAAAATTCCAATGTATGAAACATTAAAATACAGATGGGGGAGAGAGGGCAGACTGAAGAAGACTAAGGACTTATTTTATACTGTGTTTAATTAAAAATGGTAAATCATAAATGTTTAACATTTCTTAATAATAAATCTTATTTAACAATTCAAAAATTCCTTAACCTGTCTGAATTGGGGGCGTTTACCTTACTTTACAAATGCAATAAAAACGACAAATTAAACTTATTAGAACAGCTTGAAATAGAAAAACATAAAGGAAACCACCACCATACCTTTTTAAATGGTCAATTAGAATTTCAACAAAAATTTTACACTTTACTCACTTTACAATAATATTAAACTGTTTGTGTTTTTTGTATGTTAAATTGTTATTTATTTAGATACTTTATTATCACCAATATTCTTATTGTATACTTGAGCTGATAATGTTTTAAATAACGAAATCGATGCCTCAGATATTAAATATATTTTACAAAGGAAAAGAGGAGTTCGTATATTTAATTCAGCCTCTATACATTTAAATTGCTATTAATATATTCTCTATTATAGCCAGTGACCTCCCAAATAATATCGGTGAAACGAATAAAAACGATTAACAGCCCCTTCTATTGCTGAAATCATCTAGCAATTTAATTCAAAATTAATATCACTATAACTAAACTCTACTATAATATAACTACTCTGAATAGTCTGCTCAATCCGCTATATTCTTAATATATTCTTTTCATCGCCATCCTCAGCTTTCCTCAGTTTTATTGCACAACTTCCAATATTCCGGACAATAAAGCAGTACGAAATGATAAATGATAAACAACCGCTCTCATTTAAATTGAATAATTTTATAGTTATTATCCATCGTAAAGTAGTTAATTTAAGCTCCTCTAGGAGACCCAGCCAGCTACTAAAGAAGTCATTTGACGCTCGGTCTGGAGCGCCGTTATGAAATATTTAAGCGACAGACCGGGGAATGCGGGGGGGGATGGCAGGGGGAAAGCCTGCATCCAGCTCTCCCTCTCTCGCTCTTTCTCTATCCAGTTTTAAACTTTAATTCAGGAGCAGAAAATTAAATTTCCACGACGGACGCGAGACTTCGCATCAACGCACTCGTTAAGAAATCTAGGTTGTTGCCGGGCGGTTTTTATTTTGCTGGCTGCATTCGCGGACTACTAACCGCCACATAGACGAGACCAATTTGCGGAATCTGTGCGGGTTGTTTTTTAAAAGACGTTTCACTGAATGCACTTCCGAGAATTAGTTATAAACTTATAGCTCGGAACTTTCAGTTGGATGTCGTCAAACTGCTTAAGTGAATACAGGTTTGAAGAGATACATACTAACTACTTTACAAAAGTAAATATTAAGTGTTTTAAATATTATTAAATGTGATTTATTATTAAGAAATATTAAACATTTATGTTTCACCATTTTTAATAAAACACTGTATAAAAGGAGTTCTTAGTCGTCTTCAGTCTGCTTTCCGTCCCTCATCTTTATTTTATTGTTTCTTGCATCTGGAACTTTTAGTATTTTTCTTGCCGCAGCTTTTTATTCTACTCCTTTTTCGCTTCCTTTCTTATTTCTGTAGAATGTTTTTCGTTTGTGCTTCCTTCTTTTTTATTAACAAATATTCGCTCCAAGCATTGGATAAAAATGTTACAGAAGTAGGTACAGTTTCCCTTTAATTTTTTTTAAAAATTATTTTTGATTTTTTTTTTGCTTAAATGATGTCTTGATATCTTAGAATTAAGATACAATACGTTTCATATTTGAAAAAAAAAATGTTTATCTGCTTATTTGATGAACATACGTCCAAGTGTCTAGCCGAGCGTACTATCGTGACCATTGATTATGTCCCCTCTTTTGAAGCCCATTTTCTCACAAATCTAGGGGCAAATAAAAATTTAAAAAATTCTGATGCTGTCCTTGATTAATATGCTACAACTCATAAACATTAGAAAGCTGTATATGTTGGCGTGTTCCCAATTTTTCCAAATTAAGACGAATTGGCTCTGTTTTTGCCCCGTAAATTTTATTCGTTTAACTTTAGCAATTAATTACTCCGAAAATAATATATAGATTTCAACGAATTAAAAAGTAAAATCACCTGCGGAATGCTAGCTTTCAGTGAGCATTTTTGTAAAATCATTGGATTAGTGCTTGACCCACAAAAAGCTATATTATGCAATGCCAGCAATTCCTTTATTAGAAGAGCTAGAATAATGAAATATAGACTATAGGCTACCCACTAATTCATAGATTTAAAGCTTATTACATAATCATTGTTTATCTTGCATTTTCCCTAGAAAAGATCGAGTTGAAGCATCTCATGATTGTTACAATTGACGCGGCGCTCATCGGTCTTTCGGGCGAGCGGGGGAAGGGATCGACAGCGACGCAGCAAGTTGTGGGGGATCGCACGTGCATTAGTTACTAGGAGAACAGTGTTTGCGGACACAATATATATCGTCAAAGAAATTTGGATATCCGGCGACAGATTACCGAATTAAAAAATGATGGCAAAATGAGTCAATAAGATAACAGAACCACGAACAGGCATTTGGAAGTCCCATGGACATTCTTGGGAATTTAAATCGGGTTTCGGGATTAGCCTTTAAAATTAGTGAACGATCTGCAAAATAATCTATGTGTCTACAAATTTACGATGCTAAATTTGTGAAAGTTGTTTGAAATTTCTAAGTTTCTGAAAGTTTCGGAATATCTGCTAACTCCATATTATTAGTTCTATCCGCGTCCATCAAAATCTTGTTTACAACCTTATTGTATAAAACTGAAGAAAACATAAACGCCAATCGATAGAAGAGACTTCTCTCGTACCGGGTCACAAATTATAATCAAAATTATGCAAAAATTAAGAATTTAATTGTTAATTAAAATTACTACCTTGACCTTCTTTTTGTGTATTGATAATAAGCTGCCCCGGTTCTCTCAGCTGTGTCGGTTCTCTCCGACATGACAGCACCGCTAACGCCTCCCCGCAGCACCACAAAGACCGTAGAGCGTCGGAATTCACGGAGTTTTAGCACGATCTTTTGTATGAAAAATTCAAGATAAACAATGATTATGTAATAAACTTTAAACCTATGAATTATTGGGTAGGCTATAGCCTATATTTCATTATTCTAGCTCTTCTAATAACGGAATGGCTGGCATTGCATAATATAGCTTTTTGTGGGTCAACCACTAATCCAATGATTTTAGGAAAATGCATATTGAAAACTAGCGTTCCGCAGGCGATTTTACTTTTTAATTTGTTGAAATCTATAGATTATTTCTGGAGTAATTAATTGCTAAAGTTAAACGAATAAAATTTCGGGTCAAAAACAGCACCAATTCTTCTTAATTTGGAAAAATCGGGAAAACGCCAACATATACAGCTTTCTAATTTTTATGAGTTGCAGCATATTAATCAAGGACAGCATCAGAATTTTTTCAGATTATTTCGCCCCTAGTTCTGCGAGAAAATCGACGTCAAAAGATGGGACATAATATATGGCCACGATAGTACTTCCCGGGATAATTTTATATAGAATCAAGTTCTTTTTTGTTTTTATGGCTAAGTCAAAAACTGCGTACAAAATCTTTCCGGCCGTGTAACCCTGTCCGCCGGATGAGGTTTCCTTTGATGTCTTCTAACACCTTACTTTTATTATATTTTTGTTTTTTTTGAACATTTTTGAATATTTCTCTAAATATGAACAATAAAGGGCTTTAAAGAGATTTTGTAATTCAGTTACTATGTATATTGTACAAAATATACGTGCCAAAATGGCTATTTTTTTCTCGCGATAGCGTGGCATTTTTCTTAAACTTGTGTATGACGTTTGGAATCTTTTAATTCTTTTAATTTCTCAACGTTTTTCAAACGTATGTGTATTACCTGAGTAGTTTGTAGCTTAAGTCATTCCCTAACATATTTATTTGAATTTTTTTCTTGTCGACTTTTCATAGGGAGAAATTACCTTGTTAATTAAATTATCGTGTATTTATTAAAAGTGATTTAAGCAGTCACAAAATTGTATGATATATTTTCAATTTCAAATCACGTATTATTACTTATTATCATGTTCAATACATGGCCAAACAATACTATCAAAAAAAAAGCTTTTATCCCTTTTGTAAATCTAAAAATACCCATCAATAAATAATTCCCATAGTCAATTTACTATAAATACCCGCCAGGGGCACCCAGAAAGCTACACGTATGCCCGAATAAATAAATATAGACATATCCGGTCGGACGCGTCTGCTAGCCTAAGGGACGGCGTGAAATTTTCTCTTGTCTGTTTCGCGTGTGCTTTCGGGCCGGCCGGTGCCGTCTGAGGCATTGATTTTTGATTATCGTCGCAACCCTCTGACCATAAAGCCCCTTGATTGACGTTGAACCGTCCTCCCACTCTTTACGAGAATTTGTCTGACGATATTTCTCTACCACTTGGACGAAAAAATACTCCTTCACCGTCCCTTCCGGACTTGTTGATTCTCCGTAGCTATGGCGAAGCAATTTATGATATTACTTTTGGACAGGATGGGAGCTGGTGGATACTCATAAGTAATAGGATTCGGTTGAAAATATTGTGACGCCTCCGTTATTATAGTTATAATATATATTATAATATATTTGCTTAGGTTTGTTTGGACTTTGTTGAAAGCCATTTCGTGACGGGTGTGACACCTTGAAGTACTATAAATTAGCAAGGGGGCTTTGAAACTTTTAAACTTTTATAACAATCTTTTTAAAATGGCTTTGATGATGTTACCAGTATCAAAACTAAAAATGTAACCAATCTATGTGAAAGGCTTCTCGTGTGGAGATCCAAAAAATAACTCCATTTTGGGACAGCTTTACAAGCGAATTCTAAGAGATACTAGTGATTTTTATTTTGCTGTAACTTCGATGCTATTTATTGTACAGTCTAGGGTGGTTCAATAATGCATTGCAAAAATTTTTGTGATGTTAGCAAATGTTTTGTTTTTAATGGTGCCTTTCGATGAGAACAGACAATTTTTGGGAATTTTTCGAATAATTGTTCGGGGTTTGGGAAAACTCAAGATTAAAGTTATACGACTTGTAGAGGACTTTTCAAGGAAGAATTTGACCTATTATACATATGGATTTGACGCCCCTAACCTGCCCCCACAGTGCGATGAAAACTACAAAATGAAAAAATTACATCCTCCAGAAAATTTACCGTTCTAATCATTTCATTCTCTTTTTTCTCATAGAAATAATTCGTATAAGTCGAGTGGAGTGGTTATAAACATTTGTCAGTTGATTGCCATTTGTTTAAACCAATTCTAATTGTTTAAATTGTTCTTACCAGATTTAGAAAACAGTTGAAAATGAATAATAATTTATTGTTTAAATAGTACGAGGATTTTTTTAATAAATAATGTCGCTCTAAGATAATAAGCTGCCATTTCGAACTCAGAAAACAGAATTCAGACGGATTTTCTAGAAAAACGAACTATTTAAACAAATAAAGTTTGTCTAAACAAATGGAAAATAACTGACAAATGTTTATAAACATCCCACTAGACTTATAATAATGATTTCTATGAGAAAAAGAGAGAACTAAATAATTTGAAGGGTCAATTTTCTGAAGAATCTACATTTTTTCATGTAAGGGTGGTCTTCAGGGCACTGTGGAGGTGGGTTGGGGGCATTAAATCCATATGTATGATAGGTAAAATTCTTCCTTGGAAAGTTCTCTACAAGTCCTATAACTTTAGTCTTGAGTTTTCCCAAACCCCGAACAATTATTCGAAAAATAACAAAAAATGTCATTTTCCCATGCATTTTCTTATGTAAATTTAAGGCCCCAACAGGCACCATTAAGAAACAAAATTTCGAAAATAAACACGTGTCCTCATTTTTTGGATTTGGAAACAATTTGGGGGAATCGTTGCTTATTAAATAAAAATAGTCAATTTGAACCACCCTATTGAACGCAGTATCAGACCCTTGTGGAACTAAATATAATTTGATAGAGGTTGCACCAAGAATTGGTTAAATAAGTTGAATGTTAATATAAAATGGCTGCGGTTTGATTATCGTGGTCAATTTTCCACACCTTTTCTGTTTTCGATTGATTATAAAAAATTTAATTTATTATTTAAAAATTTCACTTAGTAGAGATTCACCAACAATAAAAAGTATTTCTTGTAAAAGAAAATAAAAATCAGGATCGGCTGGAAAACCGTAAGAAATGCGAAAACCGAAAAGCCGTTTCAGGAGCTTATTTTTTACAGTGGAAGGTTTCAAAACACATATAATTTTTTTTTTCAAAACAACTGCAAAAAACCCTCAGCTGAACTTAAATTGAAAATATTGAAACGCAATAAATGTATTATAAAAGCAGTCATGATCTGCAGGTAATAACAAGATAGATGTTATGTTATGATAGTCTCTAAACAACAATTATGAGACAATCTGGCTCGTATAAAGCGAAATAAAACCTTTGAAACATTTGTTAATAAATTTTTATATGATTATTACATCTATATGCAGTGTGTGTAACTGAATATCAATTACTAACGTCTACTAAGATGTCCTAGGGCAAACCCTAGGGCTTAGAAGTTTGTAGTAGTATGTCTTATTATAATATCTTTTGAACAATGCTTGTGAAGAAAAAAAAATATAATTTTCCTATCTTTTTATCCGGCTTAAATTTTCAACACTGTAATTTATTTATTTGTTTATTTATTACGTCAAATCCATTTTGTCCTCAACTACTAAAATTTTGACTATTTGGCTGGTGATGTGACTGTCACGAAACCCGTTCCAAGTATATTAAAATGCACTGTGTGGATACTAATTACTTCATTATCTTCAATCGACGATTTCTGACAAATTGTTTTCAAAGTTTCTCTGATTATAATTTACCCAAATTCACCCTAATTTAATCCAGTTTTAAACCAAATTATAAATTGTAACTTGTAATTGTTAAATTGTACATTCGACAATCGTGGTGTTTTGAATCAATTTAAAGAGACGAGAGACAAAGACACTATCTACGATCCAGAATTTCACTGGATGTGACAGGCAAATGTGGTAAAAACAAAACGATTTCAGAGAGATGAATATAAGAAACTTTTAATTTTATAGATTATAGTTTAGCAGTTTTTTAACTTGGTCTTTTTTAATTTTCCACCCATTCCATAACATAATCACCACCTCAAACTTATGTTAATAACTATTAAAGAGATAATGAAACATCCGGAACAACAGAACTCGTTATAATTTTCAAGCTTTTCATCATCATTATACCTGCAGTACTACTCCATACCTCACACTACCTTTCAAGTATCAACTCCTAACTACCACCGCGGGACATTTAAATTAGCTTCCTTAGTCGAAGTTCTTCTTCCTTATAGCTTACCTGATGTACTAATTTTCAGTATACAGTGTGTTCATTTCAAAAGTGTCCACCCTTAATAACTCTTGACCTGATGCGATTATTGCTTTGAGTGGAAACACGTCGATTTAGATATCACTGATGATGTCTCACAAGGTAGGGGTTGCTATTTGAAATTTCAAAGTGGCGTGGCTTGGTAGTTAAGGGATGAAACCTAAAATTCTCTAGGTACAATTTTTGATATCTCGATATGTAAATCAACGTTTTTCGCCCAAAACAATAATCGCACCAGGTTAAAAGTTGTTAAGGGTGGATACTTTTGAAATGAACACACTGTATAATGCAAGGCGACGGCGGTTAATACTTAAAACTAATTCAATTACACGGTTGCTTTTCAACCCCCCACCCTTCTCGTGCGGAGTACGAGCTTCGCTGGAAGCTGAGCTTTGCGAGTTTGCACAGGATAGTGCGCTGGATGTGCAATAATTAATGCAGCGCAAACATTATTAATGTCGTAACAGGTGTATGCAGGCCCAGTGCACCGTCGACACGAGGGGTAACATAACATTTGCTAATCACGTTGAGGGGGAAAGTTCTGCCGCTATATCTACATATATGGACTCGCCCCTGCTATGCTCCCCTCCCCTATTAGGAGAAACTTTGAATACGTGCTATTAATCTTATGTTTCCTAAGTAAATTAATAAACTCAGACGTAAGGGTTTACGTTTATTTGTATAGGAAGGCGTATCCTGTTATGTGGAAGCAACTGGTTGCTTCGGTGAACAGAATTTTAATAATTGTATGGTTAAGGTTGTATGTAATTTTAATAGTATGTATGTGATTATGGCTAAGGGTGTGTTTGTTTTGTTCTTATGAGTATCGGTTTAATGTGATTGAGATGGGGTGGTTCCAAATTAAAAAAAAGATTTTAAAAATATGACTGCCTTACTCCAAACGTGACACTTTCCAATTTGTCGAATGGCACTTTTGGGAAGTTGTTTAACGTTGTTTAAGAGCAGGTTGGACACTCTCACTGAAGCACCAAATTGGCGACATTGGTCACTCCCTTTATGGTCTCCATTTGAGTGTTTTTCCATTGAGCGTCCATCTTGCTCCTTGGCTATCCCGTACTGATGAGGACTAATAGTCCGAAACACGTGTCTACGGGTGCTTTCTTCGATGACGGAATGCCCGACAAATACCTTTCTCCATCTATACTAAGAAAATTTCACCAATTTTTTGTTTGTTTATGTGTTTAATATGATATTTATACTACGCTTATATTAACTTCACTTGTGTTTTGTTACGTTAAATCTTGCAATCGATTTTTTACGTTCTCGCCAATGTCTAATCGAGTTGAAATTTCGCATGTGGACAGATTTCCTGCGACAATGCAATATCAATAAAGAAAATATGGAAAACGTTAAAAAAATTGGAAAATTTGAACAATAGAGTTGAAATTTTGGTTGTGGATAAATTTCCGGTGACAATGCGTGAACCAATAAGAAAATGTGTAAAACTTTTCAAAATTTGTAAAATTTCTCAAGTTGAGTTGAAATTTTTCTTGTGGACAGATTTCCTGCGACAATGCAATATCAATAAAGAAAATTTGGAAAACGTTAAAAAAATTGGAAAATTTGAACAATAGAATTGAAATTTTGGTTGTGGATAAATTTCCGCTGACAATGCGTGAACCAATAAGAAAATGTGTAAAACTTTTCAAAATTTGTAAAATTTCTCAAGTTGAGTTGAAATTTTTCTTGTGGACAGATTTCCTGCGATAATGCAATATCAATAAAGAAAATTTGGAAAACGATAAAAAAAATTGGAAAACTCTGTCAAAATCCTGTAAACCGTCATAGTGACATACAGCTGTCCCTATATGCACAAAAATTAATTTATAAAATTTCGTTGCATGGTCGTAGAAAAAGTATAGTATTCCATTCGCAAGTAATGGCAATTTCTCACTCGAACGCTTTGCAGCACTCGCCTACGGCTCGTGCTGCAAACTTCGTTCTCGTGAGAAATTGCCTACATTACTTGCTCATAGAATAATATACTATTTAAGAAATCTTGTATTGATAATTTTATTTACTTTTGAGAACTAGCTTGGAAAATAAAGATAAACTACACAATAAATTGAGGTTGTTTCTAATTGGTTAGATGCTAGTGCAATTTTTTATTTATGATATGTCTAAAGGAAAAGTTAAAGACACTGCTTGATTCATGGCTTGAATCAATACTTTCATACTTATATATCAATATAGGGCGATTCAATTTTGAGGCTCACCATGGCGATCTCGCTTATTAGTCGAGATAGAGCTTATGTTTAAATTTGGATTCGTACTTTTGTGCTGATCAATAAGCGAGATCCCCATGGTGAGCCTCGAAATTGAATCACCCGGTATATTATATATCAGCACTTATAATCTTTTAAAAATTAATCTCTTTACACTTTTTCGTGTCGATTTGCTTCTAGAATCGCAGAAATATGGAATAAACTTATTAACAGTAAAACAGTCTACGGATACGTCGATTTTTAAATCTTAGCATACATATTCTTCGAATTTAATTACTGGGGTAAAAATTTGGATGTTTATTCGGTTTTTTTTTTGTATCTAAATACGTATAAAAATAGGTGTTGCTATTTAAAACTGGTCCATTATAACTGTCGTCCAAACTAAAAATAATTGAACATCGTAAGGTGAATTATATAAGTACATACATACAAACCTATGTTGTTATAATTCAAGAGCAAGTTGTATTTAAATTATCTTCTCTTATTTATATGGTTGCACCATGACAATAATCGGATAGAATAATATTAACGACTATAAAAACTTAATAAATCGATTAAATTGCTATTTTATTTAAATTCTACATCGGTCTTATCAGAAAGGAACAAATAATGCCATTCGACAATAATAAAATTATAACTCATAATAGCAATAACACCATAGTTGAGTATATTCACGGATAAAACATGAATAATGTCAATAACCCAACCAATACAAACAATACGAGATAGACTATTAAACTAATAATCTAGTAGTCTTCGATGGCTCCCACTCTGCAACTACAGCTACGTATGTTACCCCGGTAGATAAGTAACCGGTGCGCGTTGCCTAGCAATGTAAACAGTTCCACATTTTGTACTCCGCCATATTTGCTCATTAGCAGTGCAGGTGGACAATGTTTGTTTGGTCGCGAGTTTGTTCGGATTTTTGCATAAGAAACGGTGAATTAATTATCTTGCAAAATATGTTAAGCTGTGTTAAAAGTGATTTGGCACGTTTTGCGCGGGGTTTGAGATGAATTTGTGTGGTTTGATGGAAAATATCGAATATGTGTGAATGCGGGATTGTATAGAGGTAATTTTGCGATGCTGTGTTATGGTTTTGTAGATTATTTAGGTGAATATTTGTTTCTAGATTTGGTGGATGGTGTGGAGAACGTATACGCGGTGCATAGCTGGTTAAAAAGGTAGGTTAATTTTTGACTACATTATATTGTGACATTAACAGAGGGTGGGTGCCCATTGGGTGGATAATCACCGCTTACTTTCCCCGAAGGGGTTAAGACTCTTCACAGCGATTATACAGTTGATTTATTTGATGTACGTTACAACGGTATAGTTCTTAATAACTCATGATAACCTTATAACTGACGCAATACAAAAATCTTCCGTCCTTTATAGTGGGGCTCGAAGGTGAGATATTCGAATGTCGTCCAGTGGCATAGTTTCTGTTTGTTGTTTTTTTCTGTTTCTTAATACACACGACTTGGCCATGGCACAAGTACAAGAATTTTAAGCTGACCTTAATAATTGATAGTGTTATGCCTCTAAACGCTCAACGTCACAATATTAACACATAGATATAGCTGCCTTATTGACTAAACGCGAATGTGGGAACTTCTGAAACGTATTAACAAGTTGAATTTTCGTGTACAATTTTATTTTGGTGGTTGATACATGAACAATATCTCCCAAAAGCCCACAATTCACTCCCCGTAACTCAATTTATACGGGATAAAATTAGGAAAAGATAGTTATTTGACATTGAATTTATATTTTTTCTGAAAGCCTTACACATTCCAAGATAATAGCTATTTCATTTTTTAGCTTAATTATAATCAACATTAAGAAAATCTGTCACGTTTTAAGTCTCTTCGCATTGATATTATTCTTTTTCCACTGGTCCGTTTCACTATGTTGGTTAAAATAAACCCTATTTCTACAAAAGAATTTCTGAAATCATATTTTCAACTAAAAATTTGTGCACGATAGAAAGATGGTGCTATGTAAATTATTTTGGGAAAAACAAAGTATTTGTTTTACATTTTTTATGGTGTAATATAAAACAACTTATTTTTGATTTTGAGCTCCTTGAGGCACTGGTTAATTATATCTTGTTCGATATCAAATTGCATAGGTATTGGGTATAGACATAAGGGATCAAACTGAGTAGATCCAGTATAAAAAGGTACACACTTTACAATATGAAGAAAAAATGTGTTTGAATTTTATGTACCTTATACCTTGATGCTAAATCTAGTTGAATTTTCGTGTACAATTTTATTTTGGTGGTTGACACATGAACAATATCTCCCAAAAGCCCACAATTCAATCCCCGTAACTCAATTTATACGGGATAAAATTAGGAAAAGATAGTTATTTGACATTGAATTTATATTTTTTCTGAAAGCCTTACACATTCCAAAATAATAGCTATTTCATTTTTTAGCTTAATTATAATCAACATTAAGAAAAACTGTCACGTTTTAAGTCTCTTCGCATTGATATTATTCTTTTTACACTGGTCCCTTGAGGCACTGCTTAATTATGTCTTGTTCGATCTCAAATTGCATAGATTATAATGGACATATAGGCTCAAACTGAGTAGATTCAGTATAAAAAGGTATACAATTTACAATATGAAGAAAAAATGTGTTTAAATTTTGTGTTTATACCTTGAAGTTGAATCTCACTGCAATTTCGACTTAAGTTACAAATAACCCTGCCTAACCAATATCACTTGTTATGCAATGTGAAATGTCTAACAAGTGTATTTCATTCACATTTATAGAGAGTATTATATTATAAAAATTAAGAATTATATTTTTTTGCTCTTCTTTACACGGACGAAGTTTACTCCACGCATTCACAGGATTCTATGATGACGTGGCGTGGATTTAACGTGGATTTAAACATATATGGATACTTAAACATAAGTCAACGATTATTTATTTGGTGTAACAAACTGCACGTTTAATAAATTTTTATTACACAAGTGGCAACGGCGCGTTATACTTTTGACAAATTTATTGACTTATGTTTTAAAAAATAATTTAAAAAACGTTTAATGTTCACAATTGTTAATGTTCAATTGTGATATTAGCGGTATATACAATTGCAACATTCCGATATTGGGAAGAATCAAGAACCAATTTATTGAGAATTTATTGCTTTGCATCAGACTGCTTGACCCTGATATCTGCCAAAGTTGGCACCAACAGTGGTAGTGAGACCTGACATTCCTCAGACAGTGAATAGATCTACTTAAAACCTAACATATCCACTAAACTATTATATATGTTATTTTATTAATTTTCTCCATAAAAGTTCACAAAATTAATATATTCCATAGGGTGTTTGACTATTATTGGGAAACCATCTTAGTGTGTTTATTCATTCACTTTACTTTGTAAATGCATTATTTTTCGTAAATATTTCCTCAAAATTTCGTTAAAGATTGAATCACAAAAAGTCCCGCCAAAACGATACTTTCTTTTGTACGAAGATCACGTGATTCTTGTGACGTCACACGATACTAGATGTCCAATCAGCTCATATGGTCTGTAAGTATTGGTATCATCACCGTTTGGTAATTGTGTTATATGATGTGTGGTTTTCACAATTTATACATAAAAATGGGCTATAAATGGTGTATAAATCCACAATACAGAAATACGTCAATAAAAACTCCGGATAAACTATTTGTAGCTGTTCCGCAAGATTTGAAACTGCGAAGAAAGTGGTTGAGACTGGCTCGTAGAAATCCAAATTAAATAAATAGCGGCCAATAAAAGTATTTTTGTTGTTGTAAAGATTACTTCGACATAAGTAAAACTGACTAGAATAAGTTATCTGTCGTATTTTCGATCCAGTCTAACAGTTTAAGGTTAGGCCTAACCTACAAAGTTATGCTTTCATGGCAATTTTTGCACGTTGCTCAGTTCCGGAGCGTAAAAATACGGATTATGTTTAAAGAAGAATCCCACCATCAAAGTGTTAACCTTCGGTAGATTATCACTAACCACTTTAACACTAACCGCTTTAAGTTGTTTTCTATTGTTTGTAAATTAACGTAGTAAATTCAAACGGGAGAAGCATAACCCTACTAACGAATCACGTCACTGGAGACTGAGCCAATTACAGAGCGTTTTCAATCACGTGAAAGGACGTGAATAAAATTCAATTTTGATTTTTGTGTTTAATAGACATAAAGCATACTTTTTTTGAAAAGTAATACCAATAGTTTCCTTAAACTGTAATATATTCGGATGACTATAATACAAGCCATATTTTTAATACAGTCAAATACCCTATTGCGGTATTTAGACCCAGTGAGCGACGTATGGTTTCCTTATTTATAGAAATTGATAGGATTTGTTCGTATCTTAAGTATTTTGAGAATAAGAACGTCACAAAATAATTTTCTTGAACAATTCATTAAATATTTTACAAAATGTATTAATTCAATCACAGCAAGAACACTTATTTCCTTTTTACATTAATATATGTATGAAAATCGTATTTTGTAATATGATTTCAAAAATCTTAAATCAAGAATAATTCGCTAACAAAATGAAACAATGTAATAGTAACTTTTCTTAGTAACTGTTCTCGGTATTTTTATTCCAAACTATTTCCGAAAGGAAATTGCAGAAATTTTGTCTACGTCCAGCAAGACAACTTTAAAATACTTAGTCAAATAATCACCCTCGACCTAATTGGAGTGTTAGACAAGAATATAACTATGAATGGTCTCACATTTTATATTAGAATCACCATAACATTAATAACAAAGATAACGTTAGATAATGTTTAATATTATCACCGTTTCCCCAAAATTTCAATAACTTGACCTATAACCTCGAAATATATACATCACAAGTAATCGCAATATCGGTCCGGTTTAATTCTCAGGAATTGCAAATCTCGATTATATATGCGCGGATATAATTCCGCGGGACAGAGATAGCGCGAGGTTAGGTCCGGCTGGGTTGCTTATTTACGGTCGCCGCCCGGCTCCGGTTCCCTCCCTCTCCATATTCACGGGGATAATCTCGCGTATTTAATATTTCCGTGGCTCGGCACATAACTTACCTGAGTTACCGGCCGGCCCTGGGTAGAGGTTCAGCTTACAGTTGCCTGCATTAACGACCGCGAACGCCGCTCCGGCTCCTCCGCCAAAGTTGCGCGCATTAAAATATGTATTTTGTCGTCCGGGACCGGATTCGCTAACCCCGAACTTTATTGTACGTTTCTAGAAGTTATTCCGGGTTATGGTTCCTACTGTATGGCGAAGTAAACAAAACATAAATTAAACTTGCACTTATTAAACTTTCATAATTAAATAAGACAAAATTTCGTGTGTGTCCATGCCGACAAAAGTTTATAATAAATTATTAACTAGACTAAAAACACCATTGTAAAATACCATTGTATCTGTTGACACAACAAATGTAACTTTTCAATACACACTTCATCGATAAACAAAAAATAAATCATTATGACATAATCTTAAAACATATTGTCACACACAAGTATTGCAGACTTGTTAATGGCAAATTTTATAAGCTTGAGGACGGTTTACCAATGGGGTTGGCCATATCTTCTCTACTCACCTCTATTTTTTTATATTTTACATAGGGCAAGAACGTATTATCAATAATATCAACCCTTATAACACATCATTAAGTGATGATATGTCTTGCGTATAGAAAGGTGATGAACTAAGCCTCAACAGTTTCTTAGCATATTAGCAACTTTTGCAACTTAAACTTACATCTTGACTTAAATCGACTTTG